>OZ020189.1:84928072-85322857 GCA_963971165.1 Philopedon plagiatum
ATATTATTTCAAGTGTAATAACAAAATAATGTTATAAAGACTAATTTTTGTATGTTATTGAAGATGAGGGTACCTATATTTTTTGATAAAATCAACATTATAAATACACTTTATTTTTCCTACCTTTTTTGTGTGAGTAAAGGTAGGTACCTACCCAATAATTATGATAAATTTGATGCCTATCTGGAATAAAAAAGTATTTAATTTCATTTTAAAATATTGAAAGAAGGAGTTTCCTTTAATTTTTTTGTATTGGAATGTAAAATTTTGCCAAGGTAACCAATGTTTTATCAAAAATGTTACCAAAGTATGACTTTAATCACAGCATATTGTGTAATTTAGTTCATCGTTAAGTGTCTTCGTTAAAAATAAATGAAAAAGTAAACAACTCCTTGATTTTTTAGTGGCATTTATCAATTCAATTCTTGATTAGCTAAAAATTTGGGAAGTTACAGAAAGAAAAAAATTAACGCTGTGTTAAACTTTTATATTTAATAATAAATTAGGATTTATCGCTTGATTAAAAGTTTTCTGCAACCTGCTGTTAGTGTTTTATTTACAAGTAAAACTAAGGTATGTCTCTTGTTTTTTTATATTTAAAATTTGTCAATGTTTCAATGTCAAAAATTATTTGTAGCCTCAATTTCTGGTGATGGTTTAGTTAAGAATAAACCGAAACGTCAAAACAGTATCGTCTATTTTCAATTATTAATCGTCCCAATTAATTACTGCAATACCAGAAAATAGATATAATAATTATATTCAATCAGCGGTCAGGAAAAACGAAACTAATTATATTTAACTGATCGATCGTAAAGCATTAAGCAGTAGGTTGCTTAATCCAGGGCACCTGGCACTGTTTTGTTTGTTTCAAATTCAATGCAAATATTAACTAACAGCCCCACCTTTAAGCATGTCTTCACCTTGCCGCGAGCAATCAATAACTACCATTGGAGCTCTAGTTTTGAATTTTATAGGTGAGAGAGATTATGATTGATAAGAGATATTATGTTTGTTGTAGTAGGATTTTTGAAAATGCGAATACATTGCATACAAAATTACATTTTTATTATTATCATAGCCAACATTTAGATTATCGTAGGGAAAAATTTCCGAATTTAAATGGAAATTGTTCAAATGATAGTGACAAAAATGACCACACCACACTCAAACTTTCTAATTTTTTGAAGTAAAAGATGCCTCTAAAATGAGCTATTTTTAGTTTTTTATTTGCATATTCTTCTATTTCAACATTAGTTAGGGCATGTTTGGGTTTGCTAGGTTTGCACTATCGGTAACTTTTTAGCTTTGGGCGATGGTTTAAAAAAAGTCCTAAGCCAGTTTTATAAAGTCCTTTTCTCACTGCGATTGTTTCCATAGTTTTATTATGACGTTGATTTTCCTGCAGTTGTTGTTCGTCAGCTCGAGCACCGTTAACAGCTTTTGCCATTCCTGCTACACCTCCACCTAAAGCTCCTAATGCACTAAGACCGGCACATATAGGTAATATTTTGCCTGTTTTAGGAATCTGAATTACCCTTGGACGTTTAACTTTACCACTTTCACTACCAACAGTTTTCAAAGCTATTCTCTATACTTTAGGGTTTTTGTTTCAATATATTTTGTTTAATTGTTTTAGTAACAATATTAAATCTTGTTAACTTGAACGTTTTTATTTGCTTTTTTAACATTGCTTAATCAATTTGATAATTTTGTTGAACTATTTTTCTTCTTTTGACGTTGATGTTGACATTGGCGCTTTGCAGAACGAATTTTTTGTTTTCTTATTTACTTTTTCTTTTATCTTGTCGTATGACTTTCCTTTTGAAATGCTTATCTTTAAAAACAAAGTTACAAAATATACTCTAATTGGCTTTTGTTTATTGGATTGACTCTAGCTTGATTCTAATTTCAATATTTTACTGTTTATTACATAATCCACATTAATATCAGTATTCAGTTTACGGTTTCTTGCTCCTCGTTTGTTTCAATTTGATGATTTAGGTAATTCATCTTCAGTTTCCTTTCCAACAGCTTATCCTCGAAATTATTCTCATCTGAATCTAATTGTCATTTTTATTCCTCGAGAAGAAGCAGAATTATAGATTTTTTGTTTAATTTTCTTTTCATGATAATTAACAATACGTCCTTCTTTACGAACATCTGGACCTTTTCGCAATCTTTCAGGTTTTTTTTTCACTACTTGACGCTTTCTCTTTGCAACGTTTAATGTCATATTACTCATTTTTTCAATTAAATATTCCATTCTTTGCAAATAGTCTTGCATAACTTTTGAACTTAAGACGGGAATTTGGTCGCTCAAAATCTGACTAAAATTAACCGTCAAAAATAAGTGACAATTACTCCCTTATATATTTTGTAGATGGCACCTACAATAGTATTTTATAAAAGTATTTGGAAAATGAATTTTACAGGTGTACAACTAACCCACAAAGACGTAAGTTTGTATTTTATGGCTACTTTGTTTATTGATTGACAGATGGAGCTCGGCTCGTAGATGCAAATTAATAAATTTGGGATCATATTATACCGTGTACCAAATAAAATACGAGTGTGATTCAAGGTTTTCATTTACTTATAAATAATAATATGATCAGAAATTAGTTTTAAGTGTATTTTTATGCTTTTTCAACCAAGTCCAAAAAATATTTTGGTAGGAATCGTTCATTTACTACTGATTATCTTTTTTTACGCATTATTTCTGAGATTATTTCATTTCGTGCACGAATAGAAATAGACATTATGTAGGTATAAGGGTTATTCCAAGCAAAACAATAAATTTTGTGTTGTGGGGTCATATAATCGGTTAATTTTGGCCGCCGTTAATTATGTCGCCAAATAAATAATTTTTATATTTGGCAGAACTCATCAGATTCATTTATAAAAAAGTAATGCACCGCATGCTAAATGAAATATATCTTATATCTAAAGCTTTGCAAACGAGGGGGATTCCAGGGATGGCTTTAACCTAGCTGTAAATAAATTTAGGATCCGAGTTGAAAATAAAATACAAATATTTATTTACTCACACTGTGTAATTTGAAAATGCGAAATACGAAAATACTTTGGTTAGAGCAATATAACATACAGGGTGTCTAAAAAGTCTTAGTATGGGTAAATATCTTGGCTAATAATAAAGATAAATACTCCAAATTTTAGTTGTATCTTATTGGTTAATAAATCTAATTTTTTATGTAATTTGATTTTTTAACCCCCTTGGGGGTCACGCAGGGGAGTTGAGGTCAAAAATTTTAAATGCAACCCGATGACGTGTTTTACCTCATTTTAAAGGTTAAGGCGTTTGTACGCATTTGGCGCAGTCAGGTTTTTAAACGACGGTTCTCTCGAGACACGCGCACTCTGGACGTCTCGCAAAAGTGGGTGTTGAACTCAATGACGCAACTCGGCGATCAGAACAGGGCCGAAAAAATCTCAGTCATTTTTATGATATGGTATTTTTGGTTGGGGTGGCGCATATAGCGAACCTCTGAAGCTTGTTATTTCGATACAAAAATATTCTTTGTAAAGTGTTAAAGACATTTCATATGTTTCGCCAATTATGTATCAAACTTGTAAATATAAGGAATTATTTTGTAGTCGATTTCTTACAATTAGTGCATAAATACAAATAGTTTAATTCCAAATTTAAATTATATCAATATGTTAAAGAATAGTAGGAACAAAATATAATTTATCTTAAATGCACTCCGGTGTTGAAGTGAATACACACACGGAGAAGTAGAAATATTTATCAGTGACGTATATTGAGTGTGGTCAAGGTGTCAGAAAGGCACTGATGGGGTATGTGTGTATTAGGGGCATTGTATAAGGGGTAAGGTGGTGTAAGAATGGCATATGTAGTGTCAATGCCTCCTTCCCCTATATTCATAAGGGTGAGTGTCCAAAAGGCATATTTGCGCTTTCGCCAAAGGGGCACTAAAAATACTAGTGGATTAGGGTAGAGGGGAGTATTTTAAAAGGGATGGCGAAAGAAAAAAGCGCTTTCGCCAAAGGATCGCTAAGATATCAGTGGATTAGAAGGGTGAGTGTCCACAAGGCATATTTGCGCTTTCGTCAAAGGGGCACTAAAAATACTAGTGGATTAGGGTAGAGGGGAGTATCTTAAAAGGGTTGGCGAAAGAAAAAAGCGCTTTCGCCAAAGGATCGCTAAGATATCAGTGGATTACGTATTTCCACGAAGACTAACTTCTTTTGCTAGAAAAGTGTATCTCTTTGTTCAAGAGTAAGCAATATTTATGTCAATGTATATAAACTGTGTCATATTACTACATGTATAAGTCCGCGACTATACTACCCCCACTCATTCTTCGTCCTGTATGACTGCTTGAATAAGGAGAGTTTTCAGTCTCCAACTAACGCTGCTGTTTTATTTACGTAGACATGACATGGCGCTGCGAACAGTCCGGTCAATAAAAATAAATTCTTAGCTAAGAGTCTAAATTCGTGGTTTATAAACTTTCTAAACCAACTCAGTGTTACAAGTTACAACTACTAAGAAGTTACGCCGAAATCTAACGTGGCAAGCAAAATGGCTTCTGGAATTTCGCCGCCATCGCCAATGGGTGCAACGGGGTCAACTCGATGAAAAATGGAAATTTTTCAAACAAAAATTTGAATTTTACTTAAAGGCTATAGAAGCCACAAAAAAATCTTCTGAATACAGGGCATCTCTCCTACTCACCACAATTGGAGACTATGCCCTAAGAATCTACAACAATTTCAAATTTGAAGAAGATTGTCAAAAAATGAATTACGAAGAAATAGTTAAGAAATTCGAGGAACAGTTCAAATCAGAAAAGAACATCACCTATGAGAGACATGTCTTTTTCCTAAGAAATCAACGAGAGGGTGAGTCTATTGAAGCCTACGTTACTGAACTACAACACTTGAGTTCAACGTGTGAATTTGAAACCCTACGTGATAGCCTGATTAAAGATCGGTTAATCTTAGGCATCACCGATATTGCTGTCAAAGATAGACTCCTTCAAATTAAAGACTTAGATCTCCCCAAGACTGTATCAATTTGCAAGGCGGCGGAAAGAGCCAAAACTCAACTTCGGTGCATGACAGGTGAAATGTCATCCATGTC
This sequence comes from Philopedon plagiatum, assembly GCA_963971165.1. Lineage (NCBI taxonomy): Eukaryota > Metazoa > Arthropoda > Insecta > Coleoptera > Curculionidae > Philopedon > Philopedon plagiatum. The sequence continues at coordinate 84,933,204 of OZ020189.1, forward strand.
GATCCAAAAAGTCAACTTCCATGCACATGGTTCGTCCAAAATGGCCGCCACAGGAAGTCGTCACGATGATAGGAGAGCGAGGCACGCCGCCTCGGGTTCCGGCTTCGTTGGCAGTCATTACCAACGACGTCATCAGCCAAATTCCAATCAAAGTAGTTCAATTCAAAAGCGAGGAAGCCAATTCAGAGACACACAGGGTAAGGAAAAACAGTTTGTATGCCGCAATTGTGGGACAAAGCATGGACTTAATCAATGTCCTGCTTTTGGTCATAACTGTCGAAACTGCGGCAAATTAAATCACTTCGCAAAATGTTGCAGGTCTAAAATTAATGAAATAAACTTTTATTCTGACTCCAGTAGCTCATGTGTGTCGGACAATTCGAATAACAATTGCATAGACTATATCATGACTGTAAACCAAGACAGAAAATACGATTGGAATGTCACTCTAAATGTTCATAATAATACTTCAATTAATTTTAAGTTAGATACTGGTGCTCAAATCAATGCCATTCCTGTCAAATATCTGAATAATTTAAACATTCATAAAAATAACTTAGTGTCCTCAAATTCAAAAATTACTACTTATACAGGTTCAAAAATTGACATTTTAGGTAAGTGCTCCTTGTTGTGCAAGTACAAAGATTTTAGTGACTATATAACTTTTTATATAGTCAATAATACCTCTTCCCCTGCTATTTTGGGAAAAAGTGACTGTGAACGACTAAACTTGCTCAAATTTATTGGTTCTGTAGAAAATAACAGTTACAATCACATTTTCTCAGAATTTCAAGACATTTTTGCAGGAATTGGGGCAATAAAATGTAAAAAATTTCACATTAATGTAGACCCAACCATAAAACCAGTTATTCATGCTCCTAGAAAAGTACCTTTCTCTCTCCAAAATAATTTACAAAACCTACTAAAGGATCTCGAAAAAACAAAATTATCGCAAAAGTGAATGAACCAACCGAATGGGTAAATAGCTTGGTTTTGGTACATAAACCTAACGGGGACCTAAGAATTTGCATCGACCCAGAAAATCTCAATCAGGCTATCATTCGTGAAATTTTTCCACTACCGACTATTGATGAAATAACCTCAAAAGGCAAGATATTTTTCTAAATTAGACGCCAGTCAGGCTTTCTGGCAAGTAAAATTAGATTATGAAAGTTCCATAAAATGCACATTCAATACTCCATTTGGCACAAGGTACAGGTTTTTAAGAATGCCATATGGAATCACTCCAGCCTCGGAGGTCTTTCAAAAAATTATAAAACAACATTTTGATCACTTAGAAGGAGTCGCTTCAGTAGTATAAGTAGATGCTTAGTGAGTTTCCGCATGCGCAGTAGGGTCCACCTTGAACGCTCAGGTGTGCTATTGTTATTTGGCCTTGATATGCGCAGGTGTTGTTCCAAGGTCAAGGTCAATAACTTGGCCTTGAACGCGAGCAGATGTTTCTTTGTTTGGTGATGGCCAGGTGGACGACGCTTATTTCAAGGTTACATTTGCGGTGTATATTTTCAATGAATGCGAGCAGCTGTTTCTTTGTTTGGTGATGACCAGGTGGACGACGCTTATTTCAAGGTTACATTTGCTTGGTCTTGAACGCGAGCAGATGTTTCTTTGTTTGGTGATGACCAGGTGGACGACGCTTATTTCAAGGTTACATTTGTTTTGTATTTTTCGAGGTCGTCGGATGTATTCCTCCCACCATAAATAAATACTTGACCTTGGATTACTTCCTAATAAATATGGCTCATTTCGAAAGCAGCTTTCATTGTCACTCATACATCGTATGCGTTAACTGTTGCTTTGGCATATAAAGTATTGTGTTTGTGGTGTGTTCTACAAGTGTTTATTCAAGGTACTTGACAGTAATTGTTTTTATTGTATTTTAAATCATGAGCATTTCAAAGCAGACCATAGCCGAAATTAATAATATGACAAACCAAGATATTCAATTTCTGGAACGTAGAAAATTCTCTACATTAACGGTGGGCAAAATTTATATGACAAAAAAATCAATTCTTTGACTTCACGTTTTGGAAAAGCCATTATCGTCACATTGTTTGATCCAACACATCAAGCAACATTTGAAACATTTTTACCATCACGCGTAGCTGAAATTCTGACAGAGGATACTATTGAAATGATGAATAACTCCGGTGATCAGTACACCTTAACTTATTTGGGGCAAAGCTCACATGTATTCTCTGGAGGTAATACTAGAGCGTTGTTAAATTTTGGTTGTTTGTAATATATTGTTGATTAGGCTATTTTAATGTTGATTTAAAATGTAATAAAATAGTTCTTGTTAAGTATATATCGAAAAACACACAGTCACACACAATCACATGTCCATTATTTTCTATTTAAGATGTGTGACTGCCCTACTGTCATTGAAAATCGAGATATGTACATTAATTGGTTATCATGTAAATTAAGAGAGCTGGCTGAAGAAATACTACACTTTGCAAATTATGGTAAATCCGATGTGGGTTTTAGTGAAAGTCAGTATAGGAAGTATATGAAAGACGCCGTAAATTTCACGGCTGGAGCACACACGTGCGAGAAATACCTATATGGAACCATTGATCTGGACGAATTTTGCGCTGGAATGATAAATGAAGAATTGGGAAGCTACCTATTCGAAGTGCCTCATTTACCCGATGAATTAGCTAGAAAATATGGTTTGGCTCCCGCAGATGATACCACTATTCTTGATGACCTTGGAAATAAAGCAGTCACCAATGAAGTTGATAGTAAAGCATTGGGTACTGTTAGCGATGACGAAATGGAGTGTGTTCAAGAAGATGAAGAAAATCTTTAATTCATTGTATAATATAATAACATGAGATGTTAAATAAATGATTATGTACCTAAATTATTGTTTAATTTTTTTATAAATAGGCAACCTTCACAAAAATCACATCAGTTTAAGCTAAAAATGGGTCGTGTTAACAACACAATTGATAAATTTGGGCGCCAAAAATTTAATGACCAAAATCACATTGTTCTTGTTGGACAACCAGGAGTTGGATTTAGATTGACCGATGATGGTCAATATGATATACAAGGGAAATCTCTAACTAATGTAGCACCACCAAAGAATCCTGGGGATGCCGCTAATCAGGAATATGTTCTTGAACAAAGGCGTGAAATTATTAAACGACTTAGTGAATTAGTGAATAATGATGTTTTGGAATATGTTAGAAAAGAACTTAATGAAATGAATAAAAAGCTTGCTCAAGAGGCGAATGAAGATTTTTTGCAATCTGTTACAAAAAGACTTAAGGAAATCGATTCAGAATTGTTGAATCAAGAAAAAGCTATTCAGCGTATACGTATTACGCGCATGTAGATAAAGAAACAAGTCTATTCTGTGTATGGTGACCTCGATTTTACATGGGATATGAGAGTGGAGGGGTTTGAAGGTCACCTAACAGATACAAATAGAGGCACAAAACTTTCTTGTTTCAGTCTGCATTTCAGTACTTCCAGAATACTGCATAGTAATTTATTTCCTCAAAATGCAGTCACCAAAAAGTGAACGTCAAATTGCAGTTGTTCGCCCATTCTCTGTAAACGGTGGTCAGATGTGTGCCAATTGCGAAAATTGGGAATTTATTAGTGGAATAATGGTTTTCTGTGAATGGTGTCAAAATGAGTACCATAAGAAACATGGGATGAAATCACCGCAACAAATATCTCGTGAAAATTCTAGTGAATCTCTGCAAAGTCTCGCTGTCTCAGTGGGAAGTTCATCAGAACATAATAATCACGATACGCCGGAATTCAGTCAAGAAGGGCAGCGCTGGACTTCTTCAAGCAATTTTGAAGATCTCGAAATAATTAACGAATCACCGCAAAGTCCTGTTTTCTTAGAAGGAGGAGGAGGAGGAGTAGGGGGAGGAGGTTCATCAGAACGTAATAATAGTGAGACCATGGAATTCGACCAAGAAGGGCAGCGCTGGTAATTCCGAAAAATAGAGACAATTTAGATATAGTGTAAAAGTTTCTTATGATAGTCATGTAATTTTAAATTTATGTGAATTAAGTGCGTTTTTGTAATGATAGTGTGGATGTATTATTTAAATCTTAATAAAAATCTTTTTGTACTAAATATGTTTCTAATTCACCATACATTTGAATTAACAAATCGCTCTTGATATATATTATTTCTGTGGTTCCGTTCTAAAATCCTCGCTAGTATTACATCCATTTTTGCAATTCTCCTTTGAAAACGATATCTATCAAGTATTAGTTGCTGAAAATTACTTCGTCTGGCTTGTCTATATGCAAAACACCAAACAGACATACGGTGGATAATATTTCTTTCTTCGTCAAATCTTACTTGCTTCATGGTGTATTGTAAAATGAATTTTTATTAGTTATGTCATTTATATATAGGCTGAACATAAAGAGAGTGAATTAGTTTTACTTTAAAATGGGTCGTGTTAACAACACAATTGATAAATTTGGTCGACAGAAAACTCCTGTTTGTAACAACTTATCGCGAGGGTTGCCCGGAAGCATATTTCCGTTTCCTACTGGGCTAGCGCAACCGGGTGCGCTAATCGTACAGGTAAATTGGGGCCAAGCGAATCGGAGGGCACCCTAAGGTCGGAACAGGGCTAGCACCTGGTTAGGGGCCCTGACAAGTCTCTTTCCTCGCAGGCGAAGAGACTTGTCAGGGCCCCTAACCAACGGAAAAATGCCGTCGGAACAGGGTTAGCACCTGGTTAGGGGCCCTGACAAGTCACTTCGCCTGCGAGGAAAGAGACTTGTCAGGGCCCCTAACCAGGTGCTAACCCTGTTCCGACCTTAGGGTGCCCTCCGATTCGCTTGGCCCCAATTTACCTGTACGATTAGCGCACCTAGTTGCGCTAGCCCAGTAGGAAACGGAAATATGCTGCCCGGAATCGGATTTAAACTTACTTCAGATGGACATTTTGATATAGAGGGAAAATTATTAAGGAATGTTGCCCAACCGATAAATGATAATGATGCTGCTACCAAAGAATATGTCCTTACGGAAGTTCATCAACTTGATTCGCAGATAAATATCATACTTAGTAATGTGCTAGTACCGGTTTTTCAAAAAATGTTTGAAGATGATGAGACCAAAATTACGTACCTTAAGGAAAAAATGTATCAAATTCACTCACATGCTGCACGGTATACTACAACGAAGATAAAGGATCCAAAAAAACCAAAATGGAAACCAACCTAGATAAAGTTCTATTTAAAAACATAATTATACTGTTAAATTGAAAATAAAACGCATAATTATGAAAAGCAATATTTATTATTATTATTTATAATGCATACATACGTAACGTAAAACCTATTTGATAATATTTATACAATATCTGATTTGTCTATCCAAGAATTAAATTGATTTGGAAAACCTAACCATTTTACAAACAATTGATCGTTTTGATTGTTCTTGCGTTTTCTAAGAATTTTCTCAACTAAATAAACACCAGGAATAGCTGTCTTTTGCAGTTCTGCTTCGTAAAAACATCCTTTAATAGGTTGACCTTCCAATGATTGTAGCAAGTAGGTAGGAGGATTTGTAATATTAACTTTTGCTATTTCAAACAGTTCCGTGGACCAGGAAGGCGTATATCCTTTGTCAAATACACCTTTGTACTTGCTAATGCGAACAATGTCACCCAAATGAAATTTTTTTTTCTTCGGAGCAATTTTCAAATAGTCATATGCTTTAATAGGGGTATCCTCTTTTACACTGTTAGGCGTCATTCCAATGGTGCGGTGTTTAGTGTTATTATAGGTCTTCGTTATAGCTGGTAATATTTGTAACCATCTGTAAGAACCTCTAGCCGAGAATTGTTTATATAACTTATTTTTCAAAGTTCTTATAACACGCTCAACAATTGCCGCTTTTTTCGTGCTATATGTGGAATAATGGTTTATATTATATTTTTTCATGAGTGCTTGAAAGGTCGTATTATAAAATTCCTTTCCTTGATCACTCTGTATATTGTTTTGTGCATAGGATGCTTCTTCAATGATGCTTTTCATGGCATTCGTAACTTCAACACCGGTCTTATTCTTAACTGCTTTGGTGTACACGAATTTGGAGTAACAGTTTATACATACAACAATGTAACGGTATCCATCATTGTCAGTAGCATATGGCTGCATTTCCGCCAAATCAATTTGCCACAAATCTCGATATCCTTTTATGACCGTACGTCTTCTAACAAAATTTTTTCTTGCTGTCCTATGTAATTCATTTACGACTTTAATTTTTTCTCGGCTAGAATCCATATTATAAGGTTGCACGTCTTATAAGACACTGAGGATGGCAACTACGTGCAAAACTTAATATATTATTCCTTCTCGAAGCTCTTCCATAATTGACATAATCTCATTATCATGTCCGGTATGTCCAGCTACTTTTGACCCCCACAATAATCGTAATCTATCCACTAACTCCTTAGGTTTATTCCAATAAACATATTCAGATGATTTCGAAGATAGATGCTTTTTTACTGGTAGTTGGATTTTGTTGTTGACTTTTTTTCTTCGAACACCACCACCACCACCCAGTTTAGTTTCCGTAATTAGCGGTTTTATCATTCGTAAATATTTTCTCCATCGGGTTTCCCTTAAACCACGTTTCTTGTCATAACCGTCATAGGCCGCATCCGTCAATTTCAAAATGGTTTGGTATTTTCGAAGTACATCTAGACTAATTTCGTCTTCATTATCTAGGGCTGGTGGATTTTTTAGAAAAATCAAATCGTAAAGCTCAGCCGTTCCATCGAATTCAGCAATGTTTGTTTTGTTCCTGTATAACACCAACTTTCCGTTTGTTAGAAAACGAACCACCAAGTTGCCAATATATTTTGTTGATTTATTGTCTTTTTTACCAAAGCGTACACCATACACGGTATCATAACGGGACGGTTCGAATTTTAATCCATTTAAATAATCTTGAAAAGTTTTTGCGGCTGAACTGCTACCACTTGATGTGTGTGGTGATGTGTAAGATGATGTTATCGTTGATGGGGAAGGGGTTTCGAACAGTGACTCACGATTTCCACGTTTTGGTGTAGGAATTTGTGTTTTTTGCGAAATCGGTGTAGATGTTTCAAAATCCGCTTCTGTTGGATGTTCTTCAAACATTTTCGCCATTCCCACCGAGCTGATGCTGCTGCTACTCCGACTTTGTGGTTTAGTCGTAGTACTTGATTTTTTGGTTGCGTACTGTTGTTGCTGCTGCTTTACGGCTTTAGATATAGATTCTAGTGGTTTAGAAACTGGTTCATAGAACTTTTCCAAATCATGTTCATTCTGCACTTTAGCTGTTTTAATTTGTTTAAATTTTTTTCTAACCGCATTTGTAGTTTCCAGTAGCTTTCGTTTTAATTCGATTTCTTCATTCATGATGCTTTCCAAGCACCGTTCAACGATGAAATGATTATCCAAGTTATTATTATAGGAATATATAACTATCGAATCCCTTGCGGTATCTGCCCGAATTTACATCACTATCCTTGTCAATAACTAAAAAACCATATTTATCATCCCAACATTTAGCACACATCTCTTGAAATTGTGTAAACGTCAGGTCGGGTGAAACGTGATCGGAAAATATATGTTTCATATTCATCTCATCTTGTTTAAACATAATAATGAAGTTGGCATTATCCCGGACGAGCTGCTTAGGAACACGAGAATACGTTTGCGCCAAGTAAAAGGCATCCACATTTTTGTGACGTCCCATGCTAAAATACGATCTTATAACGTCCTGTTTCTCACACATAACGTCATCAAAAATAGATATTGAATTAGGTTTAGCATCCGACGGTTCCACAATGTTATTTGCGTCGCTAAAAGCGTAGTAGCCAAGACCTTTGATTGGTGATAAAATTTTCTTTAAATATTCATATTTCGGTTGATAGAGCGACTTTGAGTAGATATAAACATTTTCGAAACGCAGTCCCGAGGGGTGAGTAAGCAGCGAAATCATAACATTTGTCTTTCCACAGTTTGAAGGTCCTATTAATAATCCACGAATAGATGACGGTAGCAAAGGACCATGTCTTTTAAATAATTTTTGTTCTAGTCCAGATCCGACCTTTACATCGAGATTATCGACGGGAAGTTTTTGTTTAAGATTGACGATACGCATCTTAACAAAATCTATATTTTATACTGAACTTTCGCGTAAACTATCATTCAGATGTCGCTCGTCAGACGAAGTAGACGGTCTTGTTTATCAAGTAAGACTGGAAGCGGTATTGTTAATTCAGTAATTAATAGGCTACCGTTCGAGTTACACATTCCCGGCTATCAGTATTGCGGGCCCGGGACGAAAGTAGTAAAACGTGTGGCAAGAGGAGATCAAGGAATTAATTCTTTGGATGTCGCATGCAAAAAACACGATTTAGCCTATTTGCGTAATAGTGAAAATTTAAGTGCTCGCCACCAAGCAGATCAGGAACTCGAGCAAAGCGCGTGGAAAAGAGTAAAATCGAAAGACTCTAGCGCTAGTGAAAAAGCTGCAGCTTGGTTGGTAACCAACATTATGAAAGCGAAACAACGTTTTGGTATGGGTGTATCATCATCAAAATCGAGAAAAGCATCCATTCGAGGTAAACGTCGCTTCCAGCGCCGCCGCCGCCACACTAAAGGTAATGGTGTCGGTAAACATAAGCGAGTACATAAAGTAGCTTTTGGATCATCTATTAGACGACCCGTTCGATCAGAATTGTTAAAAGCTGGTGGGAAAAAACTTATCGAGAAAAATATCACGAAAGCATCGAAAATAGCTGCAGTAGCTGCACGTAAATCCCTAAGAATAGCCGGTGGCAAACGAAAAATTCGCACGCCTAGAATCATTCCAATTCCAAAGACCGGGGGGATATTACCGTTAATACCAATATTTGCAGGACTATCGGCCTTAGGTTCATTAGCAGGTGGTGTAGCAGGCATCGTGCGTGCCGTAAAAGCAGTAAAAAAGTCGACTGCAGAAAAAATAGGTACCGGCTTACATCTAAGTTCAAGAGGAAACGGATTATACTTGAAACCATATCGCACAGGTTTGGGATTATTTATAAACAACGGCACAAATAAGAAATCAAAAAACTAATAGAATCCCTACCTCAAAGACCACTATCCAATATTGATATAGAAAAGTACGCCTTAAAAATGAAAATACCACACTTTCGAGGCGTATATATGAGAGATTCATTACCTGTACGCGGTCCCAAACGTCACGAGGCCGCCATTATAAATTTGGATAGTATGTCGGGTGTAGGGACTCATTGGGTAGCATATAGAAAAAGCAATTCTGAGGTAACATACTACGATAGTTTCGGTGATTTACCCCCACCCATGGAATTGGTACGATATCTGCAGATGGGTTCCGAAGCGACGAAGAAAATTTACTATACATACGACCGTCAACAAGAATTTGGAACAGTCTGGTGTGGACATTTGTGTTTGAAGTTTCTTTTACAATCGTAAAAAGTATGTCTTTGACACCCCAAATGGAACGTGACAACTACACCAAAATGTTGTTATCACTTAAAGCATATCGTGAAGTCGGAGGATTACAAAAAATGACAGCCCAAAGAAGTGTTGATCGCATTAGCTCCAAATGAAATAGCACTAGTTTGGGATAGGTTACCTAATCACCTAAAAAGTGACATCGATATATCGAAATATCAATACTGTTTCGAACATTATAATAGCAATAATTTAGATTCGGACGAGGGCGATGGACCGATACCAAAAAAAATATTTTGTTGTTATTGCAAAATTAACGATGTGAATATAAAGGCAGAAAACAGTTTAAAAACGTCCAAAGGAATAAAGCAACGCTTCAGCTTAAATCCATTTAACTGTTGCAAACAGCAATAAAATAGCTACACAAATAGTTTCGTGGTCAGTCATGTCTTACACATTCACTCTAACAGGACATTCAAGTGTCTTAAGTGCGGATTTTTACCCACCCATCGAGTTAAATACAACAGGCAAATATGGAGTTGCACTGCTGGGATCTTACACATATAATTCGATTTTTAATATCGACGAAAGCAATAATTCATTCAGCCATTTGAAAACAGCGATACCAACGAATGTAAGGATTCCACCAGGAGCTTACGAAATTAATGAAATAGCAAAAGCCATGAACACCGCTCTAAAAGAGTCATGCAATGAAGTTGGTACCGATTTATTTTCATTAACAGCCAATAATAATACGTTAAAATGTGAGCTAAAGTCAAAATATAGCATCGATTTTCGAGGTAGCAACAGTATCGGCAAAGTGCTCGGATTTGGCTCTGTATTGCTGCAAGGTGGACAAAGACACGAATCAAGTACCATCGTGGACATAATGAAAGTGCGCATCGTACGTGTGGATTGTAATATAATTTCCGGAGCATACCTGAATTCTTTGGAAAGTCATACGTTATTTGAATTTGATATTGACGTCGAACCCGGTTACAAAATCTCCAAAGAACCGCAAAATAATATTTATATGCCGATAATGCCGGATGGTCGTCAGTTTATCGACAACATTACTCTACGCATCTTGGACGATAGCGGTGATTTGATCGATTTTCGAGGTGAGAAAATTATAGTTAAACTAGAGTTGAAAAAAATCGGATAATGGGTTTTTGCTTTAACCATCAACTGCATAAGCTGTCAACAATTCAAGATTCAGTTAAACGACATAAAAGTAAGCAGACAACACAGTCAAGGTTCATTCGCAAGTCAGACGGACGATCGAAAACACATCCGCACAGCAATCGCCAGCTCTCCGTGAAAGATTGCAAATTTCTACAATCGATCGGTTTGAAAGTGAGAAAAATTAGAAAATGATGGCCGCTAGCAGTGACAAAATCGAAGTTTTTACCGAACCCATTTTTGATAACTCCATTATTAGTTTTCAAGAACACACATATAAACCTTACGGTTCTCCAACATTCCGCAATTCCGATGAAATTCGTATACCTGTACACTTTCAAGATATCATTTTGGATATATCGGATAGTTACATTTACATCGAAGGAACATTCAAACCCAAAGACGTTACTAAAAATGTTATCTATCAAATAATGCCATCGCCTTTCTATTCGACGAATGTCGTTATGAAATGGGAGGGGAGCAAGTTGCCGTCGTTCGGAAACCCGGAATTACTACAACGATGAAAACTATGGTGTCATTGGGTGCCGCACAAAATAGAGCTCTCATGGCATGTGGATGGGGTCTAGACGAAGCAAATCAAGGTATACTAGATTCCACAAGTAACGTGTTCTCCGGCAAGCTTCCTCTAAAATATCTCATGGGTTTCGCAGAGGATTATTCAAAGGGTATTTTTAACGTCAAGCAAGAGTTGACTTTAATTATCGCCCGCACTTTCAACAATTGCTATATCGGGGAAGTAGATGCAGACATTTCAATTGAAAAAATTGAATGGAAAATTCGTCACATTATTCCAGACGATCGACAGAAGTTAAAGATATTATCACGCATGAATAAAGGTGGAAGTAACGCAAACGTTCCAATGGCTTACCGTAAATGGGATCTTTACGAGCTACCTTCTTTGAGAGAAACATCGTCAGACGTATGGGCCTTAAGAACTAGCACGAGTCTCGAAAAACCGAGATATTTGATTATCGGTTTTCAACCAACTAGCTCTTCCGACAACAGAGCAAAAGATAGCACACAATTTACAACGGCCGATATAAGTGATATTAGGCTCTATCTTAACTCTGCCGTATTTCCCTACGAAAGATGGAATTTAGATTTTTCCAAGAAACTGTATGCCGCAGCCTATTATAATTATGAGAATTTTCAAGCTAGCTACTACCAGCGAGAACTGAGCGATCCTATGATGAGTTTTGCCGACTATCTTAAAAATCCGTTATTCGTAATCGATTGCAGTCACCAACCAGAAGCCGTTAGGACGTCCACAGTGGACGTGAAATTGGATTTCGAAACACGCAAAAGTAAATTTCCTAAAGACATTAAATTGTACGCGTTAGTTATTCACGAAGCATTTTTTAGCTACAATATACTTAATGGTTCTGTTACTAACAAATCAATACATTAGTTTGAAGTTATGTAATTCTCCAAATTATGTATTTTACATATTGAAAATAAACTTATAAAGGACATATTTGCGTTTTATTTTTACGATTGGCTTATTTTAATACTTGAAATGTGGGGCTTTGGTAAATAAGGTTATGAGGCGAAAAATAGAGAGAAATTTAGGAGAGGGGTGGGGAAAAGAAAGTATATAAGACGTGATGTCGAAAATGGAATTCACTCGAAGCCAAGATGTCGTCAAGTTCAGACAATGGTTATTCCAGCGATGACGACCAGGCAGTGGTACATAATGCGCAACATAGGGGTGTGCGCCGCATGCGTAGGTTGAGACCTAGATATTGCATCTTGTTCAACTACGTAAAATGTGGTCCCTTCTCCCCCTTGTGTATGTACTGCTACACAGGATTTAGGCGACAGATAGGTGCGAGGTTCATATCGGCCCATTATACAGTCGGGGCACGAAGTGAATGGCTGCGGAACCACTCGAGGTGTCGTCGGTGTCAGGATAGACTATTTTCCGTCGCTCACCGGCGCTCATGCCTTATTTGCAATAGGACTTAAATTCCTATTACAAATAAGGACCCTCAAATAACAACCCTGCCTGCCCCCTGACAAAATCAGTCCTTTTCAGGACTACAGAATATTTGATCGTAGTTTGTAGTTAAACACTATGTTTCCTAAGGAAGATATTTCTCGAAGGAAAAATTGTGTTACTTTGGGTGAGAGATGCATTATGTGTTTAAATCATACATAGATAGCGAGAGAAAGAGCATTTGCAAGATTTAGCTTGTAGTTTTTATGTATGATAAGAACGCATATGCCTCTAGTTATTCAAAGTGACATAACCTTCTATCAAGAAACATATTTTAAAAAATAAATTCACTCTGGGTTGATACGCTCAAAAAGATACATCAGAATTTTTGTCGTTTCACATAGAACGTTGGCAAACCTGCTCTTAAGTATGACAAAAACAGACGTATCCTTTCAGTGTAACAAAATATTTCGAACAAGAAATCTATTCTATAGGAAATATTTTGTTACTCTGAAAGGATATGTTAGAACTGTTTAGCCCCACTCTCACCCCCACTCTCACCCCCCACCATCCTAAATGCTTTTAAAAGCGGGAGCAGCCATCACAATTTTCATTTCTCAACCAGCCATGAAGTGGGACAGGCTGATGTTAAGGACGACAAGGGAGTCCAAAATTAGCGACTATTGGGAGGCTTGGCGTTTAAAAAACGCGAATAAGCCAACGGCTATAGTACAGCCGATCCCAAGACCGCAACCACCACCGGAGCCGGCTCCAACAGAGCTCGTGGAAGTGGTGGAAGGACCACAGATGCTGCTGGGTCCTGAAGAAAGGGCGGCTCTCTTAGAAGAGCTAACGGCTCGTCGCCGGAGCCGTCGCAGCACTCGGCTGGAGGTGCGAAGACGGCGAGCTGCACCGCGATCGGTGCAGATCGCGAGAGGGGAACAACCACTCTAGGTTTCCCTCTCCAACCCACCGCGAAACGGCCCTTTTCAGGGCCACAAAAGATTTGATCGTAGTTTAGATATTCTTAGTCACTTTGTGTTTGACACTGAATCGGTGAAAAAATGCAAAGATGACCAAGGATGACATTTTCAGGACGTTTAAAAATAGACGTTGACATTTTTGCATAATTCTTTTCGATAATTTACCTAGAAGTGTCTAAAACTTATTTTAAGTTAAAGGTCCAAGATCCGTTAAAATTGTTATTTTTCTAACTTAAAAATTGTATCCATTTAGTTATTTCCGAGACGTATATTTTTGGAACTAAAAATCGATATTTGTCGACCCACTAAGATTTTTATTTTTGTATATTTTTAACAAAAAAGCAACGACATTAACCCTTATATAACAAAAATATTTTTATTTCGGATCAAAGCAATGACAACAAGCACATAACTTTAGGGTTTGCTCAGGTTTGCTTGGGTTTGTTTAGCCAATAGAAATAATAAGAATTTTGTTATTGATATTATTATTATTTGATAGTTCAAGGACATTTCAGAACATTTGACATAAAACTTTTTATGATGAAAATGATCAGACTAATCAAAATTTCAAGAATAATGGGGTTTGATCAGGTTTGCTCAGGAATAACGGGAGAAGTGCAGCTCAGATCGAAAAAAGTTATAGGAAAATATGTTAGAGTAAACTTTATGTGATAGGAAACGACTTTTCAAAATTTAATTTGGAAAGAATTGAAAAAGAGATTTTTCAGATTTATAGTGAATTCAAAAGGGTAGTACAGGGATGCTATGGTGAATAGGGCGAATGCATGGGGCGAGACGGGTCGCATAATCGTTTTTAAATAAGACATGAGAGATCCGAGCCATAAAAAGTAAAAAGAGGTGGCTCAAAAAGACCCAGAGTGTAGGTACGTTTTTTGTGGAAAATATGGAAAAGGGGGGAAAGCATAAGATGTAGACAAAAAAGTTATAAGAAAAAAGAGTAGAGCGGTGGTTTTAACACAAGAAAATCGCGCATATGACTTGGAGCCCCAAGAAGGGTGTCAAAGCCTGCGCAGTAGCTATTACCCCGCTAATTTTTTGGAATTTTTAAGAAATAACCTCAGAATTAGGTTAAGGGCAGTACAAGAAACGTATTAGTCTTATTCAAGTTTTTCATAAAATGTCGGGAAATGCCTTAAAAAAATTATGAAAATGCTAAAAAAATTGAAACTCTTTATTTCTTATTTTTCGAAATTTAAAAAATGCCAAAAAATAGTTCAAATTAATCAAACTCTTTTATCCACTTTTGCCGTAAAATGTCGGGAAATGCCTCAAAAAAATTTATGAATATGGTGACAAATCAAAAATCTCTATTTTTCATTATTTTCAAATTGTAAAAATACTAACAATGGTTTAAATCAATCCGCTATGCTACACTGGGGGTGGTGGGGGTGGGTTGTGGTGGGGGAATCTGAGGTCTTTAAAAGCAGCTCGAGTCGACTGCTTCCTTCATTACATTCGCTCATCGCAACATGGCATCATCAGATGATGATGGATACTTAAGCGATGATACTCCTAGGAATTTGGATAATTGGGCTATAAGACGGAGGAAAGTTTTCCCCGTCCGATCCCGCCGGGTGTGCAAGACCTTAAACCTGGTGAAGGTGGGTAATGACGAGTGGTGTATTGGCTGCTATGCCGACTTGGAAAACAAGTCGGCTGGTGACCAATTCGTCAGTGGTCATGTAACCCAAGATTTCGGTAGTCGCGCGCACATACCGAACTGCAAAGGTTGTGGAGTAGCTCTTGGTACTCTACAACATCAGAGTGCGTGCCTTATTTGTAATCGAGCCTGATTACAAATAAGATATTATACCTTGAAAAACGGTCCTTTTCAGGGCCACAGAATGTTTCATCGTAGTTTTAGTTACCTAATGCGGTACATGTGGTGTTAGGTAGAAAATTATATAAGTCCAGTCGGATCGAGTATAATTTTCTTTGCAAAATCCGTCCTTTTCAGGATGACAGAATATTTTGATCTTACTTGTATTTATCTAATGCCACGGCATCTGTGACATTAGATAGAAATTATGTAAGTCCAGACGGATCGAGTATAAGTTTCTTTGTCGGTCACATTTACACAACACAATTACACCATTTTTGAGAACTAAAAGCAGTTTTCGACAGTGAAGTCCGCCAGTATCATTTTTGGATGGAGGGCATTTGTATAATAAACTCTAGTTTGTTAGAGGTGAAAAGGTGAGGATGGAGTGGTGGAGGGGGTAGATTATCTCTATTTAAACGGTTGCGAGCGGGTCACAGAATCACTTCATTTTTAAATCTTAAAGTACGAAGATATAACTATGGATTTCGAAAGACCATTGAGTCGCGGTTCATCGGTTTTTAGCGATGATACCGTTGACATGAATGATGTCGATATGGATGACCTACTCTTGGACATCGAACGACTTCTAGACATCGAGGCAGAAGATATGTTTAATGCCTGGGAAGATGAGCGGGCAGTCGAAGAAGCAGATCTGGGTCAGGAATTGCCAAACATCGATTGGCAAAATGGGGAGTTGTCGGCTGAAGACATGGAGCCAGACTCCAGCACTGATTGGGTGCCACCACCGCCGCCGGAAGATCATGACGGTCCGGCCGATTCATCCACTTGGTGGATCACGGACCATCAGGATGAAGATGGTCCAGCGGATTCCACCAACTGATC
Organism: Philopedon plagiatum; assembly: GCA_963971165.1. NCBI lineage: Eukaryota > Metazoa > Arthropoda > Insecta > Coleoptera > Curculionidae > Philopedon > Philopedon plagiatum. Next base: position 84,949,504 of record OZ020189.1, read on the forward strand.
CCGGAACCATGCCCTCCCCGACCTACCCCGACAAAATCAGCCCTTTTCAGGGCTACAAAATATTTGATCGTAGTTTGTAGTTGATTCATGTCACATCCCAAGTAACATGATATTTCTCAAGAATTAATTTCTTTTGGAAAATATTATGTTACTCTATAAAGACATGTACGTTCTTACCATACGTTAGAACTAGCTAAATTTCTAGTAAGTTCTCTACGAAAATGCCGAGAGTTTGGTCTATTATCTTACTTGCAGTAAAATTCACATTTTATTACAAATAAGATGCATGTTCTCAGGCATTGTAACGGGTAGCCTCTCTTCACAGACATAACACTTTATCGCATACTTAAGTTGTGTGCATCTAATGATTACACACCTAAAGTTACGGCCCTACATTTTTTCGTCTATTCTTTTTTCTATTTTGCATTTTTATTTTATTTTGTGTAACTTTCGCATACTTATTTTAGAAATAAAAAATATTGTTTCATTTAACTTTTTTATTATCATATATAAAAAAACATTTTATTTTACTTATATATACAACACTATTACAAAAATAACTTAACTCTATATTTACAATAAAATTCTAAAATTAATTATATGGAAAATTGTCCAATAACTTAAGTCTTTTTCTACACACTTCCCCTTCACTTTTACACTGTTCAATTTTCGCCTGCAGTTCCTTAATCTGTCTCTCGTATTGCGCCACATCACTATCATTCTTTTTTAGTTCATCCACTAGTTTTTGCCTCGCACTAAACGCCACGGAGAAGGCACACTTCTGGCTTGGAGAAAACTCTTCCATCCAGTCCGGTATCGGCACTTCTGCAGAAGAAGCAGCAGCAGGTTGACGGGGTTGACTAACCGCCTCGAAAAGCCGCTTGCACCGCTTCTTTAATGGTTTGCGGCACATTCCACGCCCAATTGTCGGTGATATAGGCGCACCCGAGATCGGCGATTTTTCGTCAGCGTCGGCCACCAACACAATCGGAGGCATGGACTTCGGCGGCTCGGGCGTTATCGTGTTTGGGCCTTCATTAATGATGACGACCGGTGACAGAGGCTTCGGTGGCTGTGACGTCTGCAAAAAATCGGGGTATTGAACTGGCACTGTTGGTCGCTTGAATACGAATTTCTTCTTCTTCTTCTGTTCACCCTCCATAGCTGCATAAAATTGACTTTTACTGCTGCCGGCTGTCTTTGGCAATTTCAACAGGTTTTGTAGCTTGGTAGTGGGTTGCCGCCTCGCCTTCTTTACCACCACATCACTAATTATGTTAATGCGCCCGCCGTCCTTCTCAGTCCAATTGTTGACGTAGTCAACCGCCGAAGACACTTTTTTTTCACCCACATTCACTTCTTCCACAAACGCAGTGTTTAGCACGTCGTCATTGTGCCACTCGTCAAACACACCCGGGGTCAGCAGGTCAATAACATCCTGCCCCATCAACTCGGCTTGGATACTTCCATCCAAGTTAAACGCATCTAACAACGACTCACTACCGGAATTCATTTTCACTTACTAACTGCACTTAACTGACAACTGTACTTACTCGGTGAACTGTTCTAGCGAACTATGAAATGCTCTGCCTAGCAAACCAAATTTATACTTATCACCCCACCATAAACTCCCCCACTCTATCTGACGGTTGATGCTTTGGAGGCCAAACAAGTTCATTCAACTTACAAGGTTGCGTTCAACGGCTAGACAGCGATTCAAGGACATATTTTCAAGGTAATCGTATGTCCTTACTTCTGTTATTGTTTGTGCTCTCAAGGTTATATGATCCAGACAACCCATATTTATAGACGCTCTCTTTCCTTCGATGACTATTATCAGAAACTATAATGTTGCCAGCAGATCAAGATAACAATCGTCCAGCTGAGACTTTTTCAGGAGCACAAATAATAATTTCTGCTGTTTGCTATAATTGTAAAAGAGAAGTATATATTTGGACTGACCACATGCAATCTTACAGTTATATTGAATTGTTGAGAGTAAGGATTGTTAAGTGTCATTACTGTGGAACGCTGATGTGTCAACGAGGGCCGATTAGCAGATCTGATATGTTGAGAAGACAATGGATGCTTCGAGAAGTTTACAAGCAAGACATTAATTAATTTTTATTTTTGTAACTTTATTACTATATTGTAAAATAAAACAACATATTATTGAAACAATTATCTATGTATTTTACTATCCTGCGGTATACAATTTCAACTATTGCTATTACTATAGTGGTTAATAAAACTACGTGACATTGGAGTTAATATTTTTTTATTTTTCTAAAACATAGACCTTCCAACATTTTTCTAATTATAACTAATATTTTCGGGTAAAAAACTTTGCATAGCTTGTATTAACATATTTAGGTTATCTTCAGGGTTTGTTTCGTAAAACTTTATGTCTGGGTGTCCCCAAGGTAGAGTTTTTGTTGTTGATGGTATAATATAACGTTTATCGTCGTGGTGAGATAAAGCAACTTTATTAATTATTTCGGTATAAACGTCGTGTTTATAGCTTCGAAAGGTTTTCATTTTTCGAAATATCTGACCACCACGTTCTACGATATTCCGATAATCTTCCAGGTGAAGCTGTTTTTCAATTATACGTCTTTTATACCTTTCGCTTTTTTAATTTCGCTACTGATTGAGTTTATGTAATAAGCTTTGGCTCCGGTACCATAAAAACTGATTATTGGATCACCTGGAAATTCATCCTTCATTCTACCTACTACTGACTGACTTTTTTTTATGTTAAAAATATTTCCTTCGGTATAATTGGATGTATCGAATTTATCCGGATTTTCTGCAATTATGCGATAAAAATTGTCGGTGTAAACTTTTAATACTAACGAATCTGTGTCTGTATACAGTAAAGAAGCATTTTTGCCAAATTTTGTTTTAATGAATGAGTAGAAAAAATCATAAATTACTGTTTTCGACATGTCCAGTATGGAAAATCCGATATAAATTGGTTTATTATAAGTTACCTTTAATTGATCCATATGAATGGCAACGAATTCTTTATTAAAAACCGTTGAACTTTTAAAATAAGGACGAGAAATTAATGCTCGTGCCCCAATTTTATTCCTGTCATTTTCCCATCGGGTAACTAGTTTTATATCATTACGATTCTCCACATTTTCCATGGTCTTGCCAAAAACAGCATTAATGATTAATTTAAAAGTGTCTTTACCAAACTTTGTTGTTGCCCTATTGCGCAAATCTGTATTTAAGTCGATATATGTCTTTAACCATGGGGATTGATTAAATTTTAAAATTCTGTGTGTTTGCATTACCATTAGGCCGTTATTGATTGCTTGTTTTAATGTTCGGTAATGAATGATGTATTTCTTTTTATCGTTTAAATTCGGAATTAACTTTGAAAATTTTGCCGATTCCGTGGGTGATACAATATTTTCAACTAAAAAGGGTAAGTCGGAATGGTCATCATATAGCGTATCCGGATAATGAACGTCAACTTCCAAAACGTATCCTTCTGGACCATTATCGTCCACATCCATAATATTTAAATTTAAAATTTCATGCTCTGATAACCATCTAAAGCCGCCAAATGGTAATGCCTGCGACATACTATGACCGTATAGATTTGTTGCATCAAGATAAACAATGAAAGATGATGGTTCGTTAGGGTCGTAGTTTGGTACATATATGTTGTTGGCAGCGTGCATCCTTTCTGAACACTGACTTATACCGCCTCGAATACCTTTTTTGAAAAAATGAACCGTGTCGATATCAGTCAATAGCTCTAACTCTACCTTAGAAATACGCAACATACAATCAAACGAATAACTTGGAAGGGTATAGTACTGTGCTGGATCCAGTTTATACGTTTCTAAACAAGTATCGCGAAACTGTTCAAAAACATCGGTTAGTAATAAAACATCAGATTTCAAATATAAATCCGAATAGTCCCCCAAATTCTTACAATTAAATGTGTCCCACACCTTTTTAGCTCTATCATAATCTTCATCGCTAATGTGCTCCTCTGACAAACTATCATAAAACTGATTTTTTGTGGGTAAAGTTGGATGGTTCATTTTCTCCATTGAATCGACAAAACTATAGGGAAAAACACCTTTTTTGCGCATTAAATTAAACTGCTCATTATCAGAAAAATATTTTCCTGTTTCCCTGAAACTACCCACAGCTAATCCATTACCCAAATTTTCCAGCGAAGTTGATAGAAATTTAAAACTATCGATGAACCGCAATTTCAAATATTTTTTCTTTATTGTCCCACTTTTATTATCGACATAATCGTGAACGTAAATACTTTTCGTAAATGAAATATACTTTTCCTTGCTTTGAGCTAAAACATCGATCTTGTCTCCGTGACGACACAACTCTTTAATAAACATGTGGCAATCGTACCCGCTCAAGTTATGAAATATAATTGGAATAAAATTGGGTAACTTATAATTTAAATTGCAAATCGAATGAGCAGCACCAGGTCTTTTTTTCCCAGTTATGTGACAGTGGTCCTTTACTTTACAATTATTATTTTCAAAAGGTCGTTCACATATACCACATTTTGTGGCATTATTGAACTCCGCTATTTGGTCCACCGTTAAAGTTTCCATTGCTTTTATATCTCTTAAGTATATATTGTAAAGATATCTTAAATCACTTTCAAGTCGAGAAACGAAAACCTGGGCTGCGTCGTTTCCCCGGTAGAGCTCAAATTTTGAAATCGAATCGTCAAAGGAGCACTTAATTAAATACGCAAAAGAATATGGTTCATGTTTGATGCTTTTGACTAAGTAAGAATTTGTGGGATTTGGTTCCACAGTATCCAGCGGTTTAAGCACCGATTCAAAATCCGCGTAAACGACAAACGGTACACGCATTTGCTTTTCTATGTTTTCAAATTTTAATATATTTTCACTTACACTCCTTCCAAATTTATCTATTTTTAAATTTAGTGATGGTGTTAATGAATACTTGTGGTTACAGTCATTTTTTTGGTGTGATATCAAAGATGATGGTGAACTAAAATATATCAAACAACCATCACAAAAATACATTTTATCTCTACGCGATGTAATTTGACTGGAACATAATTTCGATAAGTCTTTTATCCAACAATAATGACTTTTAGAACAACGCGTATCACAAATATGCTCATCATCATCTTTAATACTACAATCCTTTGTTATTAACAACAAGTTTACATGTCTGTTAAGTTTTCTACCCGAATACCTTAATGGACCGACAACTTCATACTTTAACATATTATTTTCGAAAATTTTTTGCAAACCATAAACGTTAACTGAAATGTTATTCATTTCTTCAAATTTTGATATATCACGCAACTTTACTGGAAAGTCTATACCTGTAAAATTCAGCAGTCTTGAATAGTGTGGATAAGATTGAATCTGTGATGCCCTTCTAGTGGAGGGGCACAAAGCAGACACGATTGACCACGCAAAACAACACTCATCTTGATTAATCACATTGATGATGGCTTTTTTCAATTCGATGAATCGGGGTAACTTTATATATGAAGATCCACCAAAAGGTTTATACTCGTTGACATTTACTTCCAGGTATAGAATTTTTTCCAGAGCCCAACCTACGAAAACAAGAAAGAGTGACATAAGTATTTATTTTATTTTTAGTCGTTAATTTATAACATACCTGAATCTTTTTCCTGAAACTCAGTCGATTGAGTCTTCATGGCTTCCACTAATGATTGATATATTTCTTCCAAATCGCTTCCTGAAGTAACAATTTCATTGCGTGTATTAAATGACTTGTCACTGTACATATTATCTTGTGTTGGTAAAAGATACCGACCAACAACCACCATATTAACTTTCAAAGCACAACGCACTCTTACTAGATCACTTACTACCTCTAACACTTTTGCTTTAATTTCATCAAAAAATAATGAATAGTCAGTATGTTCATTATCACTTGATATACGGTATGTGGCAATCCTATTTCTAAAAGCACTGGACACGAGTTCAACACCAGCTGATATTGGTGAACATGCATTACTTTTATGGTGTATTGTTCTTTGATGAGCTGCCATTCGATTTGCTGGTATGGTTATATTGCAGCAAGTGCAAGTACGCACCTCAGATGTTGATGCCCCATCGTCAACTTTTCGCTGTTTTCCACCATGTATATTTGCAAATCGTGCTACGCACGATTCTCTTTTATGTCGTAACATATCGTCCCTCCAATGCCAAAAACGCGAATGTGCAAATTTTCTGTTTTTCACCTAGGTGCACCGGCAACAATAATAAATTTCAAGGTTTTCAATGCCAAAAGCACGAATGTGTCTGCAAGCCTATATCCTCTCCACAACCTATTGGCTGTTTCGCGAAAGTGTCAACTTTAGTTTGGTTCCAATGCTCAAAGCGCGAATATACTTTATTCGTGGTTTTGCCGTTGTAAATATTTCTTGACATTCAAGTAGATATTCGCGAATGTGTCACATTCGTGATTTTGGCAGTGTTGTTAATAGTGTTTAAGCGTTTTCGTGGTTTTGGTGCCTTACTGTTTTTTAGACAAAAAATGAGTTCCCGTATAAAAAGACTAGTGCAGCTTGGCAGGAAACTAAACGGTAAGTAGTAATAATTGTATATTACGGGTATTTTTATGCATATATTCAAGATATGTGTTGGAAAATCGGACACATTGACATTTAGTCTAATGTTTTTTATTTTCTGTCACCCAAAAGAATAACAACATTTACTTGTTTTCTTTGCAGAATCAGATAACGTATTGACTTTGGTGCAACCAGGGCGTTATGAAATTCTTCCTCATACTAACGAAAATTCAGTTCCAGAAGATCCAACCCGTTCTAAAGATTTGTCTGAACCTCCACTAAATACTGCAGATAGAGTAATGAGTCATAAAGCAGGTCCTGAAGTGATAGCCATGGAAGGTAAATTTTCGATTGCTTTTATTTGCAGTAGTTAAAAGTCTTAAAATTATGAAATTTTTTTGTTCGGCTTACTTATAGTAATTTAGGGGAAGTTGGTATAAAATGGCATCCTTTTACAATAGGGGAAATTTATGTTAAGTAGGTAAGAGTATAAAAAAATATGTTTTTATTTTTGAACATCACAATTTGATAGAAATAGAAAAAACCTAAAAAAAAGTCCAAAACGCTAAAAAACGTTTTTCTTTGCGCAAGTGCATATGTGCCATTTTATCCAGCTGGATTGGATAAAAGGGCATAGACATTTGCGCATACAATTTCTGGACCTGTGTGAAATTTTTTAAAATGGCCGAAAATCTAATATACCACGTTTCGATCCGTGCGACTTTCGGTCATATTTCAAATGTCGGAAATTACATGGGGCGTGGGAAAGCGCGCGTAATTTGAAATAAAAGCAGTGTGCCGTTTTATCATAGTATGCCGTATTACACCAATTCGCCCTACTTATAATTTATTTCTTATTTGTTTTAGGTGAATGCCCCACGATAAGCTTTTCGATAAACTTACCTCAAGAATCTTCTGGAAATAATGCTGTAAGTAATTTGGAAGTACAAGAAACCGAAATTTTGCATACTGCAAGTCTCCCATCTAGTTCCGGAAATCAACTGTTGGAAGATTTAGATTACTCCGCTTCATCATCTGACAATTATGAACCCTCGTCAAGTTTTTCAGAAACAGACAGTGCTACTTCGGAGAGAAATTCAGATCACGAACAAGAAAACCATTCCAACCAGATGACTGAAAAGCCCAATCAAAAGAACATTTCTAAAAGAAAGGTAAAAAATGAGGCTCAATGGAAAAAAATATTAAAAAAGCTAAAAGGGTTAAAGGAGAATCATGCATTGGGCATCGCGGAATTCAAAAACCTGCAAGACCTCTTTTAGCAGCTCCATGTCTGGCAAAACCAAAACATAAATGTAAGGATTTGGTTAATTATCAGGACCGAGAAAAAATATATAGAGAATTTCGTAGTTTAAGTTGTTCTGAGGATCAGAGACAATTTCTTTGTAACCACATAGAACAGAATCCAAAGAAACGCATTACGAGAAATCTAGAGAACTCACGAAAAAGCTACACCTGTAGTTATTACTTTACAGTCAATGGAACAAAGGTCACTGTGTGTAGAGAATTTTTCATGTCCACACTAAATGTAACCGATGCTTTTATGAGAAGTTCTATTAAAAAACGCTCTAGCAGTGGAATCCTTGAAAAAGATAGACGCGGAAAGCACACGCCTTCGAACAAGTTACCCGAAAGTAGTGAAAAATTTATACGTGACCACATTTTGTCTTTTCCGTCAGTCGAGTCCCACTACTGCCGTAAGAAAAGTACGCAAAGGTACTTGGACGCATCCTTAAATATTTCTATAATGTACAGAATGTACAGAGATAATATCTGCAAGTCCGAAAATTTAAGACCAGTTACGTTGGAGAAATATAGACAAATATTCAAAGAATATAATTTGGGTTTTTTTAAACCCAAAAAAGACCAATGCAAAAAATGCCTGGCACAAAACAATTTATCCGAAGAAGAGAGAAAGGCAAATGAATTAGAATACAAAAAGCACCTGGACAAAAAGGAGGCCGCCAGAAGAGCTCGCGACTACGACAAATCTTTAGCAAAGGAAAATCAGAGCATTTTAGCTTTTAACTTTGATCTCCAGGCAGTGCTGACTACACCAAAAGGGTCTGCAGGGCAAATTTTTTACTTAAGAAAGCTGGCGGTGTATAATTTGACGGTATATAATTTGGGAAATCAGGACGTAAGGTGTTATCTTTGGGATGAGACACAAGGGAAAAGAGGTGCGAATGAAATTGCATCATGTATATACGACTTTATTATGTCACACGATGAGATCACTGCGGTTCGCATGATGTCCGACGGATGCGGCGGACAGCAAAAAAACTCATTTTTTGCAACCATGTGTCTCCAACTTTGCCTCAATCATCCATCTTTAAAAACAATCGACCATCAGTTCTTTGAGACTGGGCATACCGAAATGGAGTGTGACTCTATACATTCCAAAATCGAAAAGAAATCGAAGCACGTGCCAGTTTATACGCCTGAAGGATGGGCGCAAGTCATTAGAGATTCTCGAATCACGCCTCAACCTTTTAATGTAAGAACCATGATGTTCGACGATTTTCTAGACTTCAAAGCCTTTTCAGCAAGTTCATTTAATTTTACCCAGATTCCCTGGAGAAGAGTTTGCTGTCTCCGTTACATTAAGGAGCATCAGTCAAAAGTATTTTATAAGACAGACTATTCTGAAGAGTTTATTGAAGTAGATTGTTCTAAAACAAAACGGGGTCGTCCAAAACAACAAATAGTGTTAAGCAACGCCTATACAAGTCCACTAGCCATTAGCGAGGCTAAATCGAAAGATTTACAAAAAATGTGCAATGATTTAACTATACCCAAAGCATACCACAATTTTTATGAAGGTTTGAAAACAAGCAAAAATGTTCGGGATAAGTTACCAGCACCAGATGCCGAAGAAAGCGACACTGATAGTGATTCAGCATAAATACGGAATTAGTTGTGTTAATTTCTTTTTTGTTTTTTATTTCATTCACAATTTTCTTCTGATTTGAAACTACTGTAAGCCATTTAGAAGAACATTTAGTTTTTTTTAAAAAAGTGTTCAAGTTTAAGTTAATTTTTGAGGAAAGTCACAATTTATGTCAAATAAAATAGTTTTGGTAATGAAGTTTAGTTCTTTTTTTTAACACGAAAAATATATATTTTTACCTTTTTACAAAACCAAAATAACGAATGTGCTTTTTTTTCAAAATAGGATTTTTTTTTATGAAAATTCAATATAACTGTAATTTAGAACTCGAACACTAACCAATACTAATGATACGGCGGCACTAAAAAAAAAGGGGTATTTTTAGTGTTTATCCAAACATTAAATTGAAGTTTTCTCAAAACTGCAAATTTGCACATTCGTGGTTTTGGCAATGGAGGGACGATATTATAACTCTGGGTAAACGATTTACCACAATTTTCACACACGTAGGCCATGACTTTCAAATTAACTTGCTTGAACCGTTTTACTCAACACAATGTTCCATACTAAAATTTAATTCCCCCTACCCTCATATATACCGAACCACATTAGACCCAACCCACTCGATCTTCATACCAAAACATGTTACACCCCAATAATAACTCAAGGTAAACTAACATCACAAATGTAACCTTGAAATAAGCGTCGTACACCTGGTCATCATCAAACAAAGAATCATCTGCTCGCATTCATTGAAAATATGCATCGCAAATGTAACCTTGAAATAAGCGTCGTCCACCTGGTCATCACCAAACAAAGAAGCAGCTGCTCGCATTTATTGAAAATATGCATCGCAAATGTAACCTTGAAATAAGCGTCGTCCACCTGGTCATCACCAAACAAAGAAACAGCTGCTCGCATTCATTGAAAATATACACCGCAAATGTAACCTTGAAATAAGCGTCGTCCACCTGGCCATCACCAAACAAAGAAACATCTGCTCGCGTTCAAGGCCAAGTTATTGACCTTGACCTTGGAACAACACCTGCGCATATCAAGGCCAAATAACAATAGCACACCTGGGCGTTCAAGGTCGACCCTACTGCGCATGCGGAAACTCACTAAGCATCTACTTATACTACTCGCTTCTTATATCGACGATTTTCTAATATGGGGACGCACGAGAAAGGAACACGATAATAGACTAAAAAAAGTACTAGACAAAGCGCGTGAAATTAATTTGAAATTAAACTTTAACAAATGCGAATTTGGAACCGAAAAAATTAAATTCATGGGTCACACAATTTCCAGAAACGGCATAAAACCCGATAGCGAAAAAATTGTAGCAATAAAAAACTTTAAAACCCCGGAATCTAGAAAAGACGTAGAAAGATTTTTGGGTATAATCACCTATGTTTCCAAGTTCATTCCTAACATGTCTTTAGAAACGGAACACTTGCGTGTATTGCTTAAAAAGGACATAGCCTGGCACTGGGGTGCAAAACAGGAACAAAATTTTAATCGACTAAAAAACAACATAACACAAAACCCCATTTTGCAGTTCTTTGATAGCAATAAGCCAGTAACTTTGTCATTAGATTCATCTTCGAGTGCCATACAAGACAATGCTTCTACAAGACAATGCTTCTACAAGACAATGCTTCTACAAGACAATGCTTCTACAAGACAATGCTTCTACAAGACAATGCTTCTACAAGACAATGCTTCTACAAGACAATGCTTCTACAAGACAATGCTTCTACAAGACAATGCTTCTACAAGACAATTTGCCGGTTTATTACATCCCAAAATGTCTTACCGACACGCAGAAAAATTGGGCTCAAATTGAAAAAGAGATGTAAGCGATAACTTACTCGTGTTTGCACTTTCATCAATACATATACGGAAAGGAGAAAGTGACGGTAGAAACGGACCACAAGCCCCAAATTTCTATTATCCGAAATCCCCTCAACTCATGCCCAATGCGTCTTCAAAGAATGCTGCTTCAAATTCAACAATACAATATTAAATTAATTTATAAATCGGGAACACAATTGCCTATAGCCGATGCACTATCACGCGCCCACAATTTTAATGTAAAAAATACAAAAATTGACAAAGAATTAGATGAAAAAATTGAAGCGCAAATTCTGTCAATCGAAACTAACCTTCCGATTTCAGATAAAAAATTAGAAAATATAAAGATTGCAACTAAAAAAGATCCCGTACTTATGAAACTTATTAACCACACAAAAAACGGCTGACCCACTAATAGACATAACATTAATGATGACGTCAAACCTTATTACTCAAACCGACAAGAAATTACTTTTTGTAACAACTTACTCTATAAAAACAATAAGCTAATCATTCCACACTCCTTACAAAACGATTTCTTATCTAAATTGCATTCAAGTCACTTAGGTAGGCAAAAAACAAAAAATAGAGCACGCTCCCTTGTTTACTGGCCTAGCATGTCACAAGACATAGACAATTTAATTTCAAATTGTAGATCTTGCGTGATATTTTCTAAAAGTCCACCTAAGGAGCCATTACCTACTGTGTCACAAAATTCCGAAACGAGGATCGGAAAAAGTCGGTGTGGATCTTTTTACCTTGCACGACAAAAACTACCTCATAATAATCGATTTTTACTCTAAATTTACTGAAGTCAGTTGTCTAGAAAGTAATACGTCCTCAGAAAATGATATTGTTCACCTCAAACGCATTTTTTCTCTTTTTGGTATACCCGATGTATTAATTTCTGACAATGGACCCCAATTTTCCTCACATATATTTCAGAAATTTGCAGTGGACTGGGACTTTGAGCATAAAACCAGTAGCCCTTACTTTCCACAATCAAATGGCCAGGTAGAACGAGCTGTCGGTACTGTAAAATCTGTTTTAAAAAAGTGCATGTATGAAAAAAGCGACCCCTATGTTGCTTTGTTAGAATTACGTAATACCCCCCTTGATAACAATTATCATTCTCCTGCACAACTTCTGCTACACAGAAACCTAAAAAGCATTTTACCCATGCCAAAAAAACATTTAAAACCTAAAATTATTTCTTCTAAATCTCATATCAAAATTCTCAAAAACAAACAATTAACGCAAAAAAAATATTTTGACAGAAAACCAAGGCATTACCCGACTTGCACATTAATCAAAATGTTTTGGTACAAAATAATGGTTGTTTTAACCTACCGGGGCTTATTATTCAAAAAAATAAAAATCCGCGAAGTTACAAAATAAAATTACATGACTCCGGTAAAGTCATAACTAGAAATCGTCATCAAATTAAAGTTGATCCAAAAAACGCGCAGAAATCAATAAACAATAATAACTTTCCTAACTGCTCCACCTCTTTCGAACATATTCAAAATAAACAAAACAATATTGATAATAATAAAGACGATTTCTATGTTACCCGATATGGACGAACTTCTAAACCGCCAAATAGATTGAATTTTTAAACTATTAATTATATTAGAAAATATAATAACATTTAAGTAAACTAATTGTAAGAAATAAAATAAATTTATTGTAGCAGTAACTTTAGGTTTAATTTTAAGTAAAACTTAAATAAGTAATTAATTAACTAATATTAATACTTATCCTTAGAATAATTTGACTCTAACTAATCTCTAGGTTTTAAAGATTTCCCTAACAGTGATAAGACATTATCTTCTTATAGTGCTAAGCGGATTATTGTACAAAAAGGGTATAGAGATATTTTTACTTTATCGATATATTTGTAAATATTGCATTAAAAATAAACATACAAAAATATTGTATTTTATTGTATTAAATTATTGTAATGTAAAATAAATTTTGTAAAAATTGGTTCATAAAAATAAACTGATCACAGTTAATAGGTATAGTGTAGGCATTGTAAATAGGATTGCAGTTGTAACATTATCATAATTATATTATTTTTATTCAGTTATATAAAAAGGGGGATGTCCCGATGTCATATTACTACATCTATAAGTCCGCGACTATACTACCCCCACTCATTCTTCGTCCTGTATGACTGCTTGAATAAAGAGAGTTTTCAGTCTCCAACTAACGCTGGTGTTTTATTTACGTAGACATGACAAACTGTTTGCCATAACTTTAGTTATTCTTCAGACAATGTAAATTACCAATTAAAATAACTGTACTCCTATTCTTCATCTTAAACTAACCCTTCTTCTTGACTGAACAGTAGCAGTCCTTAAACCAATATTACTATTGTCTTGGATGCCAAGAATAGAACGTTTGTAGATTCAAGATTAGCCTTTACTTTCACTAAGAATTTTCGCTTGACACAAGAATAGTAGCGCTTCATGTAAGGCTAATTTTCCAAGAATACTCTAATTTTCAAATTAGATCAAGATTTTTTCAGTGTACAATATTGTGAATTTCTCACAGGACGCAAAAAAAGTCTCAATAACTATGGTAAGGCTAATGCTTGAATAAATAAGAAGAGGCGGCCATGCCGGAAATAAGTCAGTGCGTAATATAACTGATTAGTAAGGCTGGCACGGTTGGTCACAATGTCTCATAGTTAAGAATGTTCAAAAAAAGTAAGACGTCATAAAATCGTAAAAATATGTTAAATAAGTAGTTGTAGGTTTTCTATTGGGGATATATTCTTGCAAGTGAATGGGTTCGAATGTAGACTCCCAAGTACATCTCCTGAAATTGCGTACGCATGTCTAGCACGCTCGGTTTGCGCGAGGTACGCATTTTGGTCTACTGCACAGATGGCAATTAATGAAAAATAAAGTCGAAAAAAACTTGGGGGAAAAGTTATAAAGGTAAATACGTGGTGGTACCTTTACTATTGGGGATATATTCTTCAAAGTAAATGGTTTCGAATGTAGACACCCAAGTACATCTCCTGAAATTGCGTACGCATGTCTAGCACGCTCGGCTTGCGCGAGGTACGCATTTTGGTCTACTGCGCAGATGGCAAATAACGAAAAATAAAGTCGAAAAAAACTTGGGGAAAAAGTTGTAAAGTTAACTACGTAGTGGTACCTTGACTATTGGGGATATATTCTTACAAGTGAATGAGTTCGAATGTAGATACCCAAGTTCATCTCCTGAACTTGCGTACGCATGTCTAGCATGCTCGGTTTCCGCGTGGTAAGCAGGGGGGTGTCAGTTTAATTGGGCCAATCGCAGCACCAAATTTGTCTCTACAGTTCGTCGGGTTGGTTGGGGCAGGGGGGTTTGACCAATGAGGGCACCGGTTTGACATAACTATACTCGATTTGAAATTGGTTGATAGTAATAAATCATTAAAATCCGTCAAACACGTACACAGAGTGGTCCACCTAAATTGCCAAGTTTTAAATAGTATATACATTGAAAGTCTAGACCCTTTTGCATTTATTAAACTTTCCATTCCTATAGATCTGATAAGGGCGTCGAATACAAAGCTTAACCCGAGGCTCGAACAATAAGCGGTAGTATTCTACCTGTGATGTTTTGCACTCATGCACGTGCTTTCGGGTGGGTTTAAGTTTATATTAAACACAATAATTATATAATTTAGTGAACATTCGGATGTGTGGCATAATTTGTTACCCTTGTATTTGAATAAATATAATACTAATAACAATAAAGCAACTAATAAACAAGTAAATTTGGAAAAATGTTTCTATTTGAAATTCTATAAAATTTATAGTAAGTCATTACAGTTCTTCGCTTTAAATTAATCATCATCAGAAAATGAAATATCTGAGGGACTGTCTTCTTCCCCTAAATTGATAATAAGTGGTTCGACCGTTTTCTCCAGTAAACTATCCAATTGCCACATTTTTTCCTCCTCC
Organism: Philopedon plagiatum; assembly: GCA_963971165.1. Taxonomy (NCBI): domain Eukaryota; kingdom Metazoa; phylum Arthropoda; class Insecta; order Coleoptera; family Curculionidae; genus Philopedon; species Philopedon plagiatum. The sequence continues at coordinate 84,964,820 of OZ020189.1, forward strand.
TTTAGTACATGCTCTATACATCTTTGCCACTTCCCCGCGTTGACTTCTTGAAGCGCTTCTTCAAAGAGTTTTTGAACATCACTCATTTTATAAGTGGTATTTTTTCTAGCCACATAACCTTTCACATGAGCCCATACCAGTTCGATCGGATTTAATTCGCAATGGTAGGGGGGGAGCCGAAGCACTATTATATTTTGTTTTTTGGCCATTTCGTCAACAACATATTTTTGAAACCGATGTTTATGGGTGTTTACAATTGATAGCAACTCCTTTTTAACCATATTGTCCTCAAATTGTATTTGTTTCTCCACAAGCCACTCGATAATTTTTGCTTTTCGCCAAGCAGTTGTAGGCATCTTCTCCAATCTTCTGGAGTGATACGGAGCGTTATCTAACACAATGACGGAGCCAGGTGGAATCAGCTCTATCATTTGTTCGAAATACTCCTCAAAAACATCAGCATTCATATCCTCGTGGTAATCGCCTGTACGAACTGATTGGAATGATAATAGTCCACCTTCTAAAAATCCATTGGAGCTACCGATGTGAGTTATAATTAATCGTTTTCCTTTTCCAGAGGGCGGATTTATTCCTGTTGATAGACCGTCTAAAAATGCTTGCCGGTGAGAAGTCACATTTTTGTCTGTCCATATTTTTCCAACTGTGTAGCCTTCGTTCAGCCATGTTTCGTCCAAATAGAAAATTGTTTTGTTTTCATTGCGAAATTTTCTTATTTTTCTCAAATAATTACGTCTCCAACATACTATTTCATCTTTTTCGAGCAAATGAGACTTCCGACTATGTTTTTCCCATCTAAAATTCATTTCTCTTAGAACTTTCCATAGTTTATCTCTCTTGATTGCAGGAAAGTCTTCTTTTACTGCCCCTAAAACTCTATCCAAAGTAGGGATCTCCTTATTGAAATAGAATGAATGCACCTTTCGTCTTATGATGGCCTTTTCGTCCTCATCGATCGGTATTGTTCGCCTTCCTGGAGATGGTTTTGGTGGCGTCACGGTTCCTGTCTTTTCTTCCCGCATCAGCCTGTAGATGGTTGCTTTTCCAATACCTGTCATCTTTGAACAAAGTTCCACTGCAGAATCGATACTTATTGCACTTTTTTGATATCTAAGTGCATTAAATACATTAAGCACAATAATCTTTTCACTAATGCTTAGCGCTGATTTCGCAGCTCGCTTAACTGGAATAAATCCTGAAAGACTCTCCATTTTCAAAAATTACCCAAATGTGTGTCCTAGAATACTCGCATTAGGTTTGTTCGCTCTTAAAATGACTCACAGTTTTATACCAATAAGTAGAGGTACCTAATTTTTCGTAACTACCTGAAAAGTAACATTGTGTATTAATTGTTCCCGGAATTCTCGGCATAATTATTTTTACCTGTTATGACAATAATGATTACTAAATTATTCGGATAAGTAAATAGGGTTCAAACCGGCACGTCAGGTAGGTGCGCCTATGGAATCGGCTGCTAAAAATGATTTATTACTATCAACCAATTTCAAATCGAGTATAGGGACTTTTATTTTTATTTTTCAAATTTCAGTTATATGAATAATCTTTTTTTGTTATAACATATTTTCAAAGTATTACTATTTTAAACATATAATATTTGTATCTTGATGTAATTCTGCCCCATAAAATTTGGTAATCTTCTTTAACTTCTTACAAAAAATATAAATAGTGTCTGTTGGTGTTGGCTACACTGTTTTTTACCGCCGGATAGACATCTTGACAGCGACAGCAAACTGATGGCGATTGTTCGTAAGTTCTTTGTTTTACATTTTTTATTTAAATCCTTTAATTTAAACGTAGTTTTTATAGTTATTATGGTGTTTTTGCCATGAGTAGTGTAATTATCATGTAATAAATAGATTTATTTGTAGTAAAAGACATTTTTCGCTTTGTTATAGATGAAAGTTGTCTACTTGACCACGAGGTGATTTTGTGAGTTGTTCTTCAAATAGGTATGTAAGTATGCACGTAAATTTATCATATTATTTTAAAAACCTTTAATAAAATGTGCTTGCTGTAAATATAATATTCTTACATACAAGCTAATTATATAGGCTATAAAACTGATTTTCCATTTGTGCATGTTTAGCATCTTATTTTTTTTTCATTTTAAATCGTAAGATAATCTCATTAAATCTAGCGTTTGATAAAATAATAGCTTTGATATTTTTGCTAGATGTTATATCATATTGGTACAAAAGTATTATAATCATTAGAAAATGGCAATTTTTTTGTTATACTTGGTACAGAGTTATCTGCTACATAAATTGGAATGCTTGACCCATTGTTGTTTTAGAAATAGGGGATTAAGTAATAATAATCTTCAGGCTGTGATACAATTTACTAACATTTATTTAATTCCTGTATTCGTAAGCTTTATATGTTTAAACCTAAGATGAAATTATTGTTTAAACCGTTTATGCTATGAAATTAATAACAAAATTAATATTTCTATTATACAACTTTTTTCTTGTTTGCACCTTAATGTAAATTTTATTATTCTTAGCATATTTATTTTCATAATAATTAAGACTTCCATGATTTCGACACACTTTTTGAGTTTAAAAATAAAATCAATAATGTGTGACATTTGCCCAATAAGTCTGTGTTTTGCAATGTAATTTTTTTGAATCATGGAATTACTGATAGATGTGAAAGATATAGGCATGGATGAATGGAAAAAACATATTACACTTATGTGTGTGGAAATCGACCCACCACACACTGCTTTTTTTAGTAACTAGTGATCAGTTTAAATAGAAAAGGCCATCTTGAAACTCGAGGACATGAATATCATTTAGAACACAAAATAAAATCTTGCTACAAATCAGTTTTTCAATCGTTTATATTTTGTAAAGATCATGTTGAAGTTTATGATGAACTAATTAATAAATGCATTAAGTTATCTATTTTCAAATACTGTAACGATAAGAAAAATCCTCCAGATTTTTCTAAAGGTCATTTTAAAAAACGAATCGATTCAAGAAGCAAAAATTATGTCACAATAATAATTTAACCATTGACAATGTATATACATCACCTATTTATAAGACACCTGATTGTGAGATAATAACCGATGTTGACATACCACCCGATACTGACTCAATTCCCAATTGTGACGACATAACAACTGATTTTGACAAACTTACCACGTGTACCGGAGTGCAAAAAAACTTGGAAGAGCTACTCACAATGGAACAGACTTTTGAAAGCGATGATTGTGAATTAGTTGAAGTAGTAATAGTGATCAGTGCCTTGAAAATGACATTATATTGTATGATACTCAGTAGTTGTTAAGAATGCATGTATGTGTATAATATATTTGTATGTTCCAAACATTTCTGTTCTGTGATAGGTGTATAGAATTTCTTCGTCTTTCTATGTAGGTACGTTTTGTAAATATTGCCACCTGGAACTATTTAGAATGTTTTTAAAATGTAAAGTTGAAGTTGTTAACTGTGTGTTGTACATACACATACTTAATTATCATTGTAAATATGCTTATCTAAATCATGGCTCTAAAAAACTAAAATCAAATATGTTTCTGATTATATCATACTTTTTTTGTACATATTATTATGTATTACTATTCATTTTTTATACTACTAAATTCTTTATTTATTGTTATAATAAATTCACCCTTTTAAGTTTCAGCTCTAGCGTCGATATGAATTAATGACCTTATTGGTTGCTAACATTTTTACTTAGTGTTATTGCAGATCAATTGTGGCCTACAGAAAAGTCCTGTAAAATTAATTCTAATTATTATTGACTTAATTTGCAATGATAATAGATTTACAGGCGACAATTTATTTATTTTCTTTTTATGAGCAAAAGATACTGCTTTTTTCTTTTTTTACAGTGTACCACAATGAGGCCCCGTTGCTGATACGAGAAGTCAAGATCAAGAAATCAGAATTTTTTAATGTCTCTGTGTATTACAATTGATTTTGCTATTGATTTCTATATAGTGGTTTTTGGCCAGTAAATGTTTTTTTAACAAAAATTTTTGTTTTATTAAAACATTTGTTAATATTTTATTATTACCTGAAGATGACATTGTTGGTAATAAAAAAACTACTGTCGGAAATCTTATCAACTTTAAGCTTTTGTTTGTAGCATTGCATTAAATGTATTTTATAAAATGTACTTTTTTTAGTAACAATACTCAAGAATGGGCCACATTGACATTTAAAAACAAAATATACTTTAATATGAAGTTATTTTACGTTTAATATTGTATATAATGTTGCCATTTCAGTATAAAGTTATTAAAAAAAGTAAATTTTATAATTTATATTTATTGTAATGTTCCAAACAAAACTTATTTTGATTTGAAATTTTCCCGCACTACCAGTCGGTATAGTAGGGAATTTGTGGGTTACCGACCGGTGATGTCACTGTTCAGTCGGTAAAGAAAAAGTCCATTTTAGCAACAGAGTTACCATGCAGGTGGCTCATAGATGGCTCGTGTTTCGCACGGAATACACGCAACCGGCATTTCTCAAACCCTTTTTATTTTGTAAGCATTTTGGTCTACTGCGCAGATGTCAAAAAACACAAAATATAAAAACGACAAATGAAGAAGTAAAGTTGGAAAAAAGTTAGAAAAACAGTGCCCCACAAAACAAAAAATAGCAGCGCAGACTGGTACTGTATGGTCGACTAATGGTCGACTTGTGCCCCGCCCGATTATATGATTTGCGATTTATAATTTTTATAGGCTTGCCATTTAAAAATGAATTAAGATACGGGAGCTGCGGTAAAAATCTTTCTTTTTTGAAGACTTTTAAAAGAAGAGGCCACCCGGCATAGGTTTGCATTCAAAATTTTTGACGTCAACTCCCTAGCGTAACCCCCCAAGGGGGTTGAAAAAGTCAAATTATATAAAAAAGTAGATTTATTAACCAATAAGATACAACCAAAATTTGGTGTCTCTCTCTTTATTAATAGTAAAGATATTTGCCCATGCTAAGACTTTTCAGACACCCTGTATGGTATTTTCTTATCTCGAACTTTCAAATAACACAATGTGGGTACATAAATATTGGTATTTTATTTTCACATCGAATCCTAATTTTATTTCCAACTAGGTTAGAGCCGTCTCTGGAATTACCCCCATTTGCAAAACTTTAGTAATAACGTTCTCGGACAGGTTTGCTCAGTTTTCGGTTTCATCAGTATCGTATTTAATAAAATGTCAGTTGGATGCGATGTTGATAAAATTTTATACCAACACGAATCTCAGATGAGGTCAAATACCCAACTAGGCCAATAAATCCAATCAAAACAAATTTAACCGTAAAAGAAAACAGGCTAATATATCTGAAAACAAAATACTCCTAACCTAAAGAAGCACACCATTTTGCCGTAACATATTTCTAACAATGTGTTTTCCATTTTTTTTTTTCAGTTACTTCTAACTTCTTCAATATATACCTAACGTACTACTGCCAGAACGAATTATTTTTTCAGAAAACATATTATTCCCTTTAGATTCATACTTTATATATGTTATCAAAAAATTTACTCCCATTTTATACACTTTACCATCAGAAATCAGAAATTATTTTATTTAGTACACTGTATATTACTCATATTAAATATATTAAACGTAAATACATCTTTCTCCCAAATCTTATAGAAAACTGTAAACAAACTATTGCGCCGACCTCTTTATAACAGGGGCTGAACTTTTGCCTGGTTCTTGTCTAAGTAACCACCAGTCCGTGAAATTAAATATGGCGGAAAAATACCGACCATATGATATAATATTTAGTTTTGGAAGGATATTGGACGAATAAAGGCATTTTTTCGGTTTAAACTTTCTAAAAACAATTCTCGTAATTTAATCTCGGATCTAGCCCATTTTTGTTAGATTCTGTGACACAAGTTTTTAAATTGTTATTATTTTTGTTTGTTGATTACGTGACAATGTGGCCAAAGTTTCTAATAAAAAATATCTTAGATCGGAGCTTAACATTTTAGCTTTCAATACATGTCTCTAAATTGTTCTAAAATTGCGTAGTTTTTAAAAAGACCTTCTTGAAACGAAGCTCTGCAAGGTAGATTTTTCCGGATTCCACTCTTAACATCATGATTTTTAAAGTTTGTCCAACACGTATCTGTTGCTGTAAACTTAAACACTGATTCATTTTTCTGTTACCGCTAAATTTATTATCAACCCACTGCACATACCAAGTTTAATTTTACCATGTATTGCAGCAGATACACCCAAAGATGCAAGTTTTCCAAGAAGCATCAGAGGAACTTACTCTGCTTCCTGAGTAACACTTCATCAGCTTTATGACGTTCTGACAATCATTTGCTCTTTGAATAGGCTATGTCGTGTTCCTTGCATGCTTCATCTAATTGATTAATTCCTCGATCAGCACATTCCAAACGTTTTTCCAACTTTGTTCCAGGACCACTATAATTAGAAAGTTTCCATTTTTTTCATTTTCTCTTAATAAATAGTCCTAAAAATATAAAAAACATATGTATTTTTTGTTTTTAATTATCTGTAGAAATAAAAAAGTTATCGTCCTTCAAAGTCTGAGATGCTACGCTCACGTTGGCTGAGGCTCGATGACGTCAATCGCCACCACGCCGTCAACAGCGGACTAGGCGCCCGTTTAATCTTTAGTGTTATTTAGTGTTGGGAATAATCGAATGAATTAAATAATCGAAATATTAGCTCTGGAATGATTTTAATAATCGAATGATCATTCGAAATAATCATTCGAATCAAAAAAATATAGCAAATAAAACTGCACAAAAATCATCTCTTGAATTTTTTTTGCTTGGATTGGCCGTTTTCGATAAAAACAAAAAAATGTAAAGTTATACATAACATCCTTTATCGTAATTATTTAGATTAACGTAAACAGCGAATTTTTTCATGAAATTTTGCACAGACCCTAATTTTGGGTCGTAGAACACGAATCCGAAGTCAGTTTTTGGCGGTCTCGTAAAAAAAAAATTTTTTTTTTTGCTCCCTCAACCTGGGCAAAAAGGTGGTCAGGTTTGCTCAGTTTTGATTGTTATAGATATATATGTATCTATCAATCAAAACTGAGCAAACCTGACCGCCTTTTTGCTCAGCCAACAAATTTAAAGAAATTCATTGAAAAACTAACCTAAAAGTTTAAAAAAAAATTTTACGAGACCGCCAAAAACTGACTTCGGATTCGTGTTCTACGACCCAAAATTAGGGCCTGTGCAAAATTTCATGAAAAAATTCGCTGTTTACGTTAATCTAAATAATTACCTTATTTATTGGTATAATTTGTTAAAAATAACAAAAAAGTAAGAGATCCATGAAAACAAAAACACTTCTTTAAACAAATTTGGCAACTAGCATGACTCCCCTTTATGCATTAAAAATTGTCACCAAATTTCAACTTTATACTAATTTGCGTCCTCTAGTTATTTAGGAAAAACCTTTTACAAAAATTCAACACCCTGTGTTTAAAAACAAAGTCTTTTAGGACCTATGTTTTGTCTTAAAATTAAGTAAGGAATAATACCCTCAAGTTTGGCCACATACTTTACTAACACCCTGTATATATCATAAAAACATGCAATAACACTATGCGTTGTCCAGAGATGAAATAATGCTCGATCGATATCGAAGGATCATTCGAAATAAACAATCATTCGAATGAAAAAATCATCCGAGACCCAGACAATATTAAAAACATGCTATGCGTTGTCGAGAGATGAAATAATGCTCGATCGATATCGAAGGATCATTCGAAATAAATAATCATTCGAATGAAAAACACATCCGAGACAATCGCATCGTAACGCAACATCGAGTGCCGAGTCGGCGACGGCATCATTTCGTATTTCGTCTCGTCATTCGAAGCGGCGAAAGGCGATTATTATTATATTATAATCTCTCGGCTAAATCATTCGAATGATCGCGCTGACTTCTCGAGATATCTCGAGTGATTTGAATAATCGAATGATCGATTATTTTTCATTCGAGATATCCCATCGCTAGTGTTATTCTTACCGGACAGGATACAATGCATGAAAGTAAACACGCGAAAGCAGCAGCGGGCCGCTAGCCCGGCGACCATGGGGCGACAGAGTCAGTGCATTTTGACGTCACGGCCGATAAAAGCCGCGCGAAGTTATTAAATAAGCAATTGAATAAGTTCGTCAATTTTGAAGATTTCGAGATAATTTTTTTTGTTTGACAAGTTAAGTGAAAGACTATTAAATGATGTTGAAGTTACTCGATATTTCTGACATGGCAGTTTTTTTATCAATTTTCAAAAATAATAAAATTGATGATGGTCGATATCGATACTGCTCTGATAATTATATGTATGTTTAACCCTTTTTAGACCTTATTATATACAGAGTGTTATGCAATTCACTGCATATACTGAAACTTGTAAATCCTGGTATGAATTCAGATTGAAGAAAAATATTCATAAATGGCGCTTCGCAATAGTAAGGTGGTAATCGCCCCTTAAATTTTCTCTAACGACGGTACCCGTCACTAGCAAGAAATACATAGTATGAATAAGTGCCAATTCTATCAATAATCTTTTCTATGCTAAAGTCAGCATAAAAAATAGTATTTTTGTTACGTTTAAAGTAAACTCCCTTTAAAATGCACTTATTTTAAAAATATTTTAGGTTAACATAAAAGCACTAACAACACAGTACAGCTATTACTGCAAGAAAAGGGCACTCGACTAATTATTAAAATTAAGAAAAGTTAAACGTAAAGGATTCCACGCTTTTTGTCACTATCCGCACTATTAAAAACGAAGACTAATGTTTTTGATTCGTTTGAGTAAAATCTCTGTAAAATACACTTCCTGTAAAAAGGTTTTTCCTAAGAAAATAGAATAGGTTTTGTTAAGTTTTACGTTAAACTTATATAATACTAACAAAACACTGTGATATAGTCATTAATGTAAATGACCGTCCACTAACTAATTGAACCACAATGCTTAAAAGAATCCACGTTATTTTTTTACTGTCAGCACGGAAAAACTAAAAAGCTATTTATTTATTAAACAAAACAACTGTTGCGGTCTACCTAAATAAGTTATTTGACATATTACCTAATTGTTTCAAATACTTTTACCCTAATGTAACAAAGTATAGGCAATCAAAAAAATCTCCCTATAGTATTATTGCATAAGAGATAGGAAAAAAATTGGGTGGAAATAATAGCAGCGTTCTGCAATTCAATCTTTTTATCGTTTTGTCGCCAATTTTGCAATTCCCATTTATATTAAACAAAAACAAACTTCCTGCGACTATCGTTGAAGTATCTAAATGTCTCAAATAATTTTACCCCTGTTTGGTTTTTGTTTATTTCAACGTGCTCTACTGCATAAGCAACAATACAAACACGCGTGCATTTATGAATGTTATCAATAGTTTTTCTTTAGCAGTTAGTTTTAAATAATAATGTAGTCTCTTTTTGTTACCTAGAAAATGGTCTTCGTCGATCCGTTGTTAACTAAAATTTTGCTCAGTTGTATCTAGTTTGCTTGGGTTATTTCAACGCGCTCTACTGCATAAGCAACAATACAAGCACGCGTGCATTTTATGAATGTTATCAATATTTTTTCTTTAGAAGTTAGTTTTAAATAATAATTTGGTTTCTTTTTGCTACCTAGAAAATGGTTTTCGTCGATCCGTTGATAACTAATATTTTTCTCAGATTTATCTAGTTTGTGTTTTGGTTATAGTGGTCCTTAAATTAGCCTAATAGGGTTAAAAGTAAATTAAATATAACACTAATAATATTTACGTATCATGTAACGTTTGCGGGTGCAAGAAAGCGATTTCGATAGATCTCGATTTTAGAAAAACTCATTTAGGGGATCTTATTAAAAAAAAAATCGGTGAGTTCGTTAATTTTCTTGACAAAAGGATGAATAACAACTTTCTGAAAGTGCTGTGTGAAACAGAATAATGTTTTTTTGACAACTACTGTAATGAAAGAATTTTGGTTATAATTTTAAAATAGTGTGTAGTTGTGCTCAATTAGTATTTTTCGTTTTGATTTTTAACCTTTTTTTAGCAGAAAGTTTAAGCTAGTAGGAATAATGCTCATTTCATTAATAACGTAATATAGGGTGTCATAATTTTTTGTGTTGCAGTTAGGGTTTCCAGTCCCGGCATTTGGCCCCGGGATTTTACTAAAAGACTAATGTTTTTGATTCTTTTGAGTAAAATCTCTGTAAAATACATTTCCTGTAAAAAGGTTTTTCCGAAGAAAATAGAATAGGTTTTGTTAAGTTTTACGTTAAACTTATATAATACTAACAAAACACTGTGATATAGCCATTAATGTAAATGACCGTCCACTAACTAATTGAACCACAATGCTTAAAAGAACCCACGTTATTTTTTACTGTCAGCACGGAAAAACTAAAAAGCTATTTATTTATTAAACAAAACAACTGTTGCGGTCTACCTAAATAAGTTATTTGACATATTACCTAATTGTTTCAAATACTTTTACCCTAATGTAACAAAGTATAGGCAATCAAAAAAATCTCCCTATAGTATTATTGCATAAGAGCTAGGAAAAAAATTGGGTGGAAATAATAGCAGCGTTCAGCAATTCAATCTTTTTATCGTTTTGTCGCCAATTTTGCAATTCCCATTTATATTAAACAAAAACAAACTTCCTGCGACTATCGTTGAAGTATCTAAATGTCTCAAATAATTTTACCCCTGTTTGGTTTTTGTTTATTTCAACGTGCTCTACTGCATAAGCAACAATACAAACACGCGTGCATTTTATGAATGTTATCAATATTTTTTCTTTAGCAGTTAGTTTTAAATAATAATGTAGTTTCTTTTTGTTACCTAGAAAATGGTCTTCGTCGATCCGTTGTTAACTAAAATTTTGCTCAGTTGTATCTAGTTTGCTCGGGTTATTTCAACGCGCTCTACTGCATAAGCAACAATACAAGCACGCGTGCATTTTATGAATGTTATCAATATTTTTTCTTTAGAAGTTAGTTTTAAATAATAATGTGGTTTCTTTTTGCTACCTAGAAAATGGTTTTCGTCGATCCGTTGATAACTAATATTTTTCTCAGTTTTATCTAGTTTGTGTTTTGGTTATAGTGGTTCTTAAATTAGCCTAATAGGGTTAAAAGTAAATTAAATATAACACTAATAATATTTACGTATCATGTAACGTTTGCGGGTGCAAGAAAGCGATTTCGATAGATCTCGATTTTAGAAAAACTCATTTAGGGGATCTTTTTTAAAAAAAAATCGGTGAGTTCGTTAATTTTCTTGACAAAAGGACGAATAACAACTTTCTGAAAGTGCTGTGCGAAACAGAATAATGTTTTTTTGACAAATACTGCAATGAAAGAATTTTGGTTATAAGTTTAAAATAGTGTGTAGTTGTGCTCAATTAGTATTTTTCGTTTTGATTTTTAACCCTTTTTTAGCAGAAAGTTTAAGCTAGCAGGAATAATGCTCATTTCATTAATAACGTAATATAGGGTGTCATAATTTTTTGTGTTGCGGTTAGGGTTTCCAGTCCTGGCATTTGGCCCCGGGATTTTACTAAAAATATCTATTCCCGGGACTACAGGACGGTTCCCGAGACCTCAACAGTCCCGAAATTTATAATGTCATGAATGCGCGACGGCCAATTTGGGGATTCCCCGGCGTTCGGTGTACGGCAGTCTTATTTTACTTAAAAATAATGGTTATTCTTGTACATGTATGTATATTCTTATATTATTTCATTGTAGGATGTAATCTTTATTCTTTCTTTACAATTACATTAAGCGGCGTTTAACTTCGGTGGTCGAGCCACTGCATTCGATCACCGAAGTTAAGCGACGCCCGGCACGGTTATTACTTTGATGGGTGGCCTAGGAATGCCGTGTCTCGCTCTAAACAAGGAAGGTGGTAGAGGATTTCATCCTCCTCCGAGGAGGCATCACCACATCTGCTTAAATCCTTGGTTTTAATCATGATGGCTGCATCCTTAACATAAAGTTATGTATACGTAGAATACGTTGTGCGCTAATGCAACGAGTGAATGTAGGACGAACTTAACACGGCCATATCTGACGTTTAAAGCTTAGAAGGATAGATATTTATAATGGCGTAGATATCTATAATTCCACTGCTTAATAACACCAACAGCGGTATTAAGACCGAGAACTAACATGGAACTAACTAAAGGGTTCCTGTTGTTTTGTCTTCTTAAAGCTTTTTGGTGTAACTGTCTTTTTCATTTGTCGATACTTCCACAATACTTTAGCTAACTGAAAATGTTTAGAGTACTTGTAGTGATCGGCTAACGGGTCATCTCCTCCCTTCCAATCAGTAAACTCACAATAACAAAATGCATATTGAACTATGTCTAATCGCTGGGTGTAATAAAAACCAGCCTGTGCTAAGTCTTTAGGACTAACTTTATTGCTCCAATTTGCAAACGCGATCAGTCTTTCTTCAGAAGTACGGATGAAGCCAAGACCATCGTCTAAGCAATCAATATAATCTACACTGCGGCTAACCATTTTACGCCTCTCTACTTCGACTAATCGAACTATACTAAGAAATAAAACAAAGAAATAGGTTATATACTTTTATTCCATATCATTTAAAAAGCAATGTCGGAAATTACACAATAACTATTATTACATGCACAATGCCAAATTATATTATATTTACTTAATTTAGATTTAGTATTTAAAGGAATATTAAATATAATACAAGAATCAAAAATCTGCTTTAAACAAATTGCCTTGAAATCGCCCTTAACCAGAAATTTAGGATATTTATACTGAAGACGGATGTCACGTAAAACACTTTCAAATTGGTTCAAGTCCAGACAGCCAGACCCTCACACTAGCTCGTGGTATTCTTCCTCCTATAAATGTTCTACTTTTTTGAGATTTTCAGGCTTAAAAAATGTCCTACCATCCAGATGGTACCACCACTACCACCCCCAGAGATTTGAAGAGAAAACTGCAAAATTGTGCACCATAATACACAGCCAACTTCTTCGGTATAAACCCACTGGCTAAACGGCAACCTTGAAGGCGATGCAAACTACCTGACTTTTTTTTTGGCATCTTGTACACAATACACACTGACTAGACTCAAAGACGATGGCGTTGAACTAACTTCTAAACACTCTCCAGTATTGGAGGGCTTAAAGTAAGATAAGATACACACATACACACACACACACACACACACACACACACACACACACACACACACACACACACACACACACACACACACACACCTCACCACCACCACCACCACCACCAACAACACCTCTTGAAACAGGTTTTATTCCAAGCATCCAAACTGGATTAGGGTGGTAGTGTTACCGCCAGCGGCATTCAAGCTTTGTCCCAAACAGGCTAGAGTAACTGGGCACTTGATCGATTCATGTTGTCAACCAGATCCTGTGAGATAGTTTCAGCTAAAAATGTTTAAAAGATCACATTCTCCTGTGCTAGGTCGATCAATGTCGGAACAATAGTTCTCCCAAAACGTGTTTCAACAAATTCCAGTTTTTTAATAGGATACACTGTTTTTATATCCAAAGTTTTCTACACTCGGGAAATTTTGTTAATTTGATCATTCACTTCTAATAAGGTAAGCTTCGAAATACTCATGTTGGAAGGCTATGAAACAAGTCCAATAGGTCTAGACCGGCTACAACTGAATGCAATGAATATATGAACAACTATAAAAACTGTGCTAGAACCAAGTCGTATTTATTAGTAACCGCAGCAGCAGCATCAGGACGGGGGAGAGGAGAGGGGGTTGATGGCTCCAAGATCACACTTATTTCCAAGCAACTGGCTAACTACTTATAAACAAATAATATGGCCAATTCTCTGCTACGCTTCTCCGGTCTGGTGCTGTGCGTCTAAAACGCAGATTGCCAGATTGCAGCGTATGCAGAACAAGCTCATACGTTGCGTCACACTATCCGCCAGAGGTACCAGAATTACTGACCTGCACCACATGGAAAATGTAGAACAAATCGCTGACTACACCATCTCTGTCACCGACAAGTTATACAGAACCAATGAACCAAACCCCCTTGCTCCAGACTGACACAAAACATGACAGACGTACGATACGAACAAGACAATGAATTAAAACACAAGGGTGTGTGGGATAGTAGCTCCTCGGTCAAGGAAGAATTCCTCTACCACCTTCCTTCGTTCAGCACGCATACACCATACACACGCTTCATTCATACTGACAGTAACACACACTCAGACTTGTATTTTTTTATGGTACAGCACCGGAATCGAACCAGGTGCCCCGTGATCGAGTGGGCCCGTTTCGCATTTCTGCGGCACTACCCACCGAGTCACCGGCCGGTCCATTGTTCTTTTGTAATTAAAAAATTGAGATCTGGAATTAGCTGGAGCACTACGTGTTTTCCGTCAAGAGCTCGTGGGCAATGGGGAAAATTCCAAATATTCCAGAATTCGTTAACAATTCTTCTCCAGTCATCTTCCGTGGGTGTGGGCATCAACATGCGTAATTCTAAGGCCAATTATTGCATCGCAGACTTCTTTTACAATAGTGCATACTGTTGAATGCCGGAGTCTAGTTAAAAGCTATTGTGCAAAAAGAACCGCTCGTTGCCAAAAATCTAAAAAAACACAAAATGTTTACAGCCGGATTATCCAACGCTAGACTGGTCTTATTTGACTGAATCTGGATTTGATTAGAGGTAAACGTCGCTTCCAGCGCCGCCGCCGCCACACTAAACTTTCGAAAGGTAAAGTCGTCGGTAAATACCAGCAATTACACAAAGTAGCTTTTGGATCATCTATTAGACGATCTGCTCGAGAAGAATTGTTAAAAGCTGGTGGGAAAAAATTTATCGAGAAAAATATCATCAAAGCATCAAAAATAGTTGCAGTAGCTGCACGTAAATCCCTAAGAATAGCTGGTGGCAAACGAAAAATTCGCACGCCTAGAATCATTCCAATTCCAAGGACCGGGGGAATATTACCTTATGTATAGGCTTTTTGGATGTGATTTTATTACCTTTAGAAAGTGACAGTAAAGGAGGTTTTTTCGATCACGTATTCAAGAGCCTTAGCGTAGATTAGTATAGTGTTTTAACCTGTATACAATGGATAAATCGCCCAATAAACAAAGAACAATTTATTTAATTTTGTTTTGTATGAAATTCGGCGTTATTCCGCCTCTGGTACCGACTGGAGATAAACCAAAGAAGGAAAATATTTAGAGGGGTCTAGGTACCACGGGAGAAAGATTAAAGGGAGTCCTCAACTAGTCCTGATCGAAGTAAGTCGAGTTTGTGTAAGAGATAAAGACGCGTTCGCGTGTTTCGCGCCGGAGTGAGAACTTAATGAATATGTAGTAAGGGGTCTTGTATAACTTAACGGGGTTAACGGTCGTAAGGGTGAATTTTAAAGATATTTATACGGGGAATTAACAGATCACAGAACAATGATTTTTATTTTTATATATTTTGTAATTCGAGTCTTATTGTATTATTAACCGCTTGTTCAGTTCATTATTTAACATTGGTTAAATTGTTCTTTGCTGTTTTATATCTTTCTTATTATTATAATCTTTTTGTCAATTGTTATTTCTTTCATTATACAGTAAATTATCATTTATTCCGATAATATATATCTATTTGTGTTACAAAGTCAAGGGTTTTATTTAATGGCAAGATTTCCATTAATTATTAAGTTCAAACTTCATTTGCCATCGGTGTCAAGAGGGAGACGGCGCGACAACAAGAAATCGTTGTAGATGACCACTTCCAAAGCTTCGATCTTCAAATGGGCGACAACTTGTCTACTAGACCCACTGTAAGAATTAGGTTTGAGTAACGTAGAGTCATGTACTATGCGACAGGTCGATTCTGCCACCGTGTCAGGGTTTGTTTTAATGATTAATTTTATTCACGAATGCCTGTTTAGGTTTTATTTTATAGTTTACCATAAACACGTACACGTTTGACCTGCCATGTTCCCAGGCTGGTTTCTGAAGTTTCTGTTCTGGCTAATTGCTTCTATCTTGTCCCCAATCAGCTTGTCCTTCATTCGAAGCTTGTAGTTTGTTTTAACATCTTTCTCTTTTGTTTGAACCCTGGATTTCGTTCTCTTCGTCTTGCTTAAAGTCCTCCCTGAGTATAAATGGCCGGTTTTAGTCTATTTGGGATAATTTAATGAAGTTCCACTTACATTTGTCTTTCCTCAAAATTTTTGTTGACATTTTCTTGCGACATTGGAACGCCCTTCATTTGTATGGCTTTTGCACATTGCCTTCACTGTTCTGGTTTCTGCCGTGCTCTTTAACATTCGGCATTCGCGTTCTCGGATCTCGTTTTGGAGTTTTATTGTTAATTTAATTAATTAATTTTCTTGCTTTGAAGGTTAGGACAGCAGTAGTGTGCAAACGGGAATTCTCACTCCCCCCCACTCCTGACCTTGACCGTGTGTAATGGCCTTGAAAAGTTCAATGCATTGGTGGTCGACCTTGAACGATCAAGGTTGACCTTGAGAGGGTTTGTAACCTTGCCCTTGGTCTGGTTCTGCTGTGACCTTGAGTGACGTTTCATGGCCTTCAAAGTTTAATTGACCTTGTAATGTTGATATTAAAAATTCGTTAACCTTGAGGATAACCTTGTGTTTAATGACCTCGAACGCCGTTAGCATGACCTTGGTCGAGAAATGTTGGCCTTGAAAGTTAACCTTGACATTTAATCACTCCTACTTGACCATGCATATGTGTAAGTGTGTTGTGTGTGGCTTCGACTTGCAAACCTTGTGTATATATAAAGCAGGAGAGTTGGTTTTGTTTCATAGTTTGCGATTGAAGTAGTAGTAGCTAAGTCTTAAGAAATATTAAAAAATGTCTTTAATGTGTGATAAATGTGGAAGATCATTTACCCGCAGTTACAATTTGATACGGCATAAGAAAGGGTCTTGTGCTGCAAGATTTGATAATACGGATGGGGGAAAGCGACGTAAAATTGATGGTTCCGCAGCAACATCTGCTACGCATACTTGTGTGATATGTAATGTAACTGTGCCACTAAGTCAGATGCTAGCTCATCAGAAAACACTCGAGCACAGAAGTAAATCTTGTGTGCCAGTACCCCGCGGTGTTGAGCTTATTCACAGTGCGTTTAAAAACAGAATTATATCATACCGTGTGAGCAGTGATAACACTCATGTGGACTATACGATATTTTTTAATGAAATTAAGTCAATAGTGGTTAAGTTGTTCAGTGAAATATTAAGAGTACAAGAGACATTACAAATTAACATGGTTGTGTTTGGTCGATATTTTCTGGTAGCGCAGGACACATTTAGTGAAAAGTGTTTTAATACCAGCAATGAAATAGTGACTGTGGGAGATGATTTGAATGGTGTTTACGAATCTTTTGTGGAGGCTATGAAAGTTCAAGCAACCGAACTTCAGGAAAAAGATTCAGGTATGCTAAATGTAAAAAATTCACATAACAAATTTTTACATTTATTTTTAAAAAAACTTAACAAATCTTTTAATTTTTTTCAGGATTGGCTTTGGAAAAAATTCTGTATCTGGAGGTCAACATCAACAAGTACGCACCTCTAGGTGGTTCATCATACATCAAGTTGCCGAAATTCAT
This sequence comes from Philopedon plagiatum, assembly GCA_963971165.1. Lineage (NCBI taxonomy): Eukaryota > Metazoa > Arthropoda > Insecta > Coleoptera > Curculionidae > Philopedon > Philopedon plagiatum. Next base: position 84,982,518 of record OZ020189.1, read on the forward strand.
CGAAGCTAAACGAGCGATCATCAACGTGATGAACCAGGATGAGAGTTGTTTTGCTTGGGCTATAACGTCAGCATTATTTCCTGTAGCCAGAATGTCTTCAGAGCATACATCTTACCCACATTTCTCCATAGTATTAAACTTAACAGGTATAGATTTTCCAGTTAAATTGTGTGATATTACAAAATTTGAAAATTTGAATAACATTTCGGTTAATGTATACGATTTGGAGACTAGCCTCGAAGACAATAAAATAAAATATGAGGTTGTTGGCCCTTTGAGGTATGCTCCGAAAAAGTTGTTAAAGCATGTAAATTTGCTACTGTTAACGAAAGATTGTAATATTAGAGAAGATGATAATGAACATGTTTGCGATGCAACCTGCTCAAAAAATTATTACTGTTGGATAAAGGATTTGTCTCGTCCAGTTTCTAGTCAGATTTCACATCATCACGATAAATTATACTTTTGTGATGGTTGCTTAACTTATTTTAGAATACCATCAGCTTTAGTATCACATCAAAAACATGATTGTAAACACATCTTTACGTTAATGCCCTCGGCTGACTTAAAAGTAGATAAATTTGGAAAACGTGTACCGGAAAATATTTTAAAATTCGATAGCATTGAAAAGCAGATGCGGGTTACATTTGTTGATTATGCGGATTTTGAATCTGTTTTAAAACCAATTAAAACAGTCGAACCAAACCCACAAAATTCTTGCACCGTCAAAAGTTTAAAACATGAACCATACTCATTTGCCCATTTAATTATGTGCTCTTTCGATGAATCTATTTCCAAGTTTTGTGGATCGCATTGAAACTGATTTAGGGTTTTTTTATAACACATATTTGAGAGATATTAAACCAATGCATTTTCTAACACCTGATGAACAAAGAGAATTTCAAAATGCCAAAGTTTGTGGAATTTGTGAAGGTTCCTTCGAGGGGACAGATATTAAAGTAAAATACCACTGCCACATAACATGAAGGAAAAGATACGGTGCCGCACATTCCATCTATCTGTAATTTAAATTATAAATTACCTAATTTTGTCCCCATCATATTCCATAATTTAAGCGGCTACGATAGCCACATGTTCATTAAAGAATTATGCAGATATGGGGATAAAATCGATGTAATAGCTCAAAGTAAAGAGAAATATATATCATTTACAAAGAGTATTTACATACATGACTACACCGACAAAAAAACCGGGCAAATAAAGAAAAACAATTTAAAGTAGCGATTTATTGATAGCTTTAAATTTTTATCAACTTCCTTGGAAAATTTGGGTAATGGTTTAAGTATTAACGAATTTAAAGAGACACGAAAACACTTTGTCAATGATGATGAATTTAATTTAATGCGTAAAAAAGATGTTTTCCGTACAGTTTTGTTGATTCAATTGAAAAAATGAATAATCCAAATTTACCAAATAAAAATCAATTTTATGATTGCTTACGTGAAGAACACATTAGTGATGAGTGTTATCAGAGAGCTTAAGAAGTTTGGCGCTTGTTTGGGTGTAAGAATTTGGGTGATTATTTTGACTAGTATTTAAAGTCGGATGTTTTATTATTAGGTGATGTTTTTGAGCAGTTTCGCGACACGTGTTTAAACGTTTACAAACTGGATCCTGCGCAGTATTACACTCTTCCAAGTTTATCATTTGACTGTATGTTACGTATGACTAGGGTAGAATTAGAACTTTTAACAGACATCGATGTAATTCATTTTTTAAAAAAGGTATTCGGGGTGGCATAAGTCAGTGTACCGAAAGAAAGCATATTGCCAATAATTCCTATTTACCAGACTACGACCCTACAAAACCGTCTTCATTTATAACTTATCTTGATGCGACGAATCTGTATGGTCATAGTATGTCCCAAGCATTGCCATTTGGCGGTTTTAGGTGGTTGTCAGAGCGCGAAATTTTCGATTTAAATATTATGGATATTGATGATGAAAGTCCGCAAGGATACGTTCTGGAAGTGGATGTGCATTACCCAATAGAATTACACGATGCACATTCCGATCTTCCTTTTCTTGTGGAAAATATCAAACCACCTACGGAAAAAGCAAAATTATCGAAATTGATTCCGAACTTAAATGATAAAAAATATATTGTTCACTACAGAACATTAAAACAAGCCTTTAACCATGGTCTAATGGTAATGCGGACGCATAGAATTTTAAAATTCGACCAGTCGAAGTGGCTAAAAAAATACATTGATTTCAATACTGAATTACGAAATTTATCAACTACAAAATTTGGTAAAGATATCTTTAAATTAATCATAAACGCAATTTTTGGAAAAATAATGGAAAATGTGGAAAATCGTAAAGATATCAAATTAATAACGCATTGGGAAAATTCTAGAGGGAAAGTTGGGGCAAGAGCATTAATTGCACGCCCCAATTTTAATAGTAGATCTATTTTTACGAAAGATTTTATTGCCATCCATATGGACAAATTAAAAATTACTTACAACAAACCAATATATATATTGGGTTTTCCATATTAGACATTTCAATGTCTGTGATTTGTGATTTTTTTTATAATTTCATTAAGGAAAAGTTTGGTACTAATGCTTCTTTACTTTACACCGACACCGATTCGCTTATACTAAAAGTTTTTACAGATGATTTTTATCGCATAATAGCCGAAAATCCAGATAAATTTGATACGTCTAATTACCCCGAACAAAATGGATTTAATATAACTAAAAGCAAATCGGTTTTGGGTAGGATGAAAGATGAATTTCAATACGATCCGATAAAAGGGTTTTATGGTACCGGGGCCAAAGCCTATTATGTAAAGTCTTTAAACGGCGAATTGAAAAAAGCAAAAGGTATAAAAAATCAGATATCGAGAAGGAACTTCATCTAGATGATTATCGAAAAATAGTAGAGCACGGTGGTTTAATATTTAGAAAAATGACAACTTTTCGAAGCGACTTGCATGATGTTTATACAGAAATAATAAATAAAGTTGCTCTAACACGCCACGATGATAAACGTTATGTAATTCCCTCGTCTACAAAAACTCTACCTTGGGGGCATACACACATAGACTTTTATACCTCAGATCCGCAGCAGAATTTAACATATTTACTACAGGTTATTCAATCGTTTTTGTAATCATATATAACTGAACTGGAAAGTCTATATCACATTAAAATTACTCGATATATACAGATTTCATTAATGTTGTTTAAAATGTAAATTAAAAAATATTTTGTCAAGAAGTATAAAGGTGTGCTTATAAACGAATATTTACTATCATGTAATATATAAAATTATAGAAACATTGTTTCAATATAGTACAACCTTGAAAGTCAGGGACACGTTTTAATCTTAACGAAGTCGTCCGCTAGCCCTACGAAATCACGACCTTGAACGAGTTTAAGTGTGAAGAACAGTAAGAATCGGTGAGAGCAGAATGTGTAGTGGGGGAAATAGACAAGCATAAAAGCGGGTTGCTTGCGAGAATTTCTTCAGTGTAAAATACACATCTTTACCTTACGCGCTTAAAAGTTAACAGTAAAAGTGAAGAAATTAGAAGAATGGCCAACCAACTAAGGCAACTGATTGGAAACGCAACCCAGAAATTTATCGGCGAACAAGATGTGTTGGAGATCCTAACGCCGGCTGCTTTCCAGGAATATTGGCAGACAAATGGAGTGGAGCAACAGCAAGAAGTGGACTTTCCGGACGATGCGATGGGATGGACCAACTATTAGAGCAGGTCGTGGACTACCAGATGGCGGTGGAGGTAACGGAGGAAGCACCTAAAATCGCCGTCATAAGCGATATAGTGGTGAAACCTGCAGCACCCACCGCAACATCCAAGCTGAAAAGGCTCTTGACAACACCAACAAACAAGGGCGCTTTTTATAAGAAAAGGAAGCAGACGCGTCAAGAGCCTCAACCATCGACAAGTTGGGCCAAATCCGTTTCAGTTGTGGCTTCCCCGTCGCCCGTGGCCAACCACAAAAAAAGAAAGTCTACTAGGAAGAACGTTGCAGCGACCACTGTAACAGCAGCGGCTCCGAAAATTCAAGCAGACCTCGAGGAGGAGCAGTTCCCTGAATAAAAAACCTATCGGGAGAATATCGTGTGATGTTGTCGGGGTTGTATGGTGCGCGTAGTCAGTTACGAAAGCGCGTAATGGAACACGATGCGGAAGTTGATGAGTGTGAGCGCCGCGTTAACGAAGTGCAGAGACGGCTGCAAGAGGCGCAAGATGAACTGAAAAACTTAAAAAGTGCAGCCGCCCAAAGTAGAAAAGACTTAGAGGTATTAAATGAATATTGTATATAAAATGTGTATTTGCAATATTCCATGTAATATAATTTAATTGTAATTAGACTATACTCAGTGGATTTAAGTTAAAGTAATGTATGTAATTTTGTCTAAATAAACGCTTATTCCAGAACACTGTTTTTACATAAATTTTTAAGGCATTTCCCGACACTTTACGGAAAAAGTGTAAATCACGAAAGATTTGGATTTATTTAAACTACTTTTTGGCATTTTTTAAATTTGAAAATAATAAGACATAAAGATTTAAATTTTCTTAAGCATTTTCATAAATTTTTTTAAGACATTTCCCGACATTTTATGCAAAACTTGTATAAGACTAAAACGGTTCTTTTACTGCCCTTAAACCATTTCCGAGGTTATTTTTTAACAATTCCAAGAAATAAGTATGTCGGTTCAAATCTACCCTATTACTACTATACTATCATAAGTTTTTTAAGACATTTCCCAACACTTTACGAAAAAAGTGTAAATCACAAAAGATTTGGATTCAAGTAAACTATTTTTTAACATTTTTTAAATTTGAAAAAAATAAATAAAGATTTTAATTTTTTTTGCATTTTCATACATTTTTTTAAGGCATTTCCCGACATTTTATGCAAAATTTGTATAAGACTAAAACGTTTCTTTTACTGCCATTAACCCATTTCCGAGGTTATTTTTTAACAATTCCAAGAAATAAGTATGTCGGTTCAAATCTACCCTATTACTACTATATTATCATAAATTTTTTAAGACATTTCCCAACACTTTACGGAAAAAGTGTAAATCACAAAAGATTTGAATTCAATTAAACTATTTTTTGGCATTTTTTAAATTTGAAAAAAATAAGAAATTAAGATTTTAAAAATTTTTTTAAGGCATTTCCCAACATTTTATGCAAAACTAGTATAAGACTAAAACGTTTCTTTTACTGCCCTTTAACTCATTTCCGAAGTTATTTTTTAAAAATTCCAAAAATAAATATGTGTGTTGAAGTGTCAGTATACCTATAGTTTATACGAAGTCAATCGGAATAGCCATAAAAACTGGAACTCGGGTTACAGGCGGCGTCTTCTTTATGAAGCATGGGCGGGGTGCAACTCTAGGAATGGAAAAATATTTTACCGAATTAATTTTATTTTGTGTACACGAAACCAATTGGAACAGCATAAAAACTGTTAAGGTCGGCATTGCGGCGCAGCATTTAACTTATATGGATAAAAATTTATTCCCAGTAATTTTCATATACCTACACGAACCTATTTTTTTAAAATCAGTACTATATAGGGTAATGATTGAAAAACACTTACCCGTTTATTATTTTATTTTATTCCCCGTGAATTTCATAAAAAAATTAAAATTCAGTATCCGAATTCTCAGAGCTTGAATCCGAATTTGGGGTCATAATAATGGGGTCAATGGCCGGTAAAATGCAATATTCACTCTCCTTCTTTATGACATGCTGGACACATTTCATCCATATACCGCTGTCGTTTACTTCATCAACAACTGTCCTTATATTTCCTAGTACGAAACCACTGTCAGTTGGGGATTGATTATATTTCCTCAGTTTATTCTTGACTGCAGCCCAAATCATCTCGATCGGATTAAATACGCAGTAATAGGGGGGGGGGGGGGGGAGGCGTAAAATAGGATTACCATGTGCTTCGCATACTTTGTCGATTACATATTCCTTTTTAAAGTTCTTTTTTTTTTGATAGCTTCCAATAACACCTTTTTTGTAGCCTTTTGAGGAATTTCCATGCTTTTACTTTCCATGAATTTAAGAATTTCATCCTTCTTTGTGCTGCTGTTAGGAATTTTGTTTTGTAGACGTGAATGATAAGATGCATTATCCATAACAATGACAGAATTTGGGGATATTATATTTGGCAGCAATTGTTCAATAAACCACTTTTCGAATAGACTGGCGGTCATATCTTCATGGTAGTCAGCCGACGATTGCTTTATATTTTTGGCCGACAATAATAAAGCGTTAGGAACAAAACCCTGATCACTGCCTGCGTGTAGTATGATTACTCGTTTACCGCGAGAACAAGGTCCATTTAGTGTGCACTTATTATTACTATCATCCACCCAACCATATTTAACAGGATCGTGTGTGTCGAACCAAGTTTCGTCAAGATACACTATCTCCCTGTTTGATTGGCGGTATTCCTTAATTTTACGTAAAGATTCTTGCCGCCATTCTACGATACGAGGCGATTCCATTATAACCATTCTTTTTGTGCTTGAAGCCACAATCTAGCAAAATATTACGTAAGGTGTCCAGAGATTTATATTCATAATCGGGATAATCCCGTAACTTATCCTGAATCATTTCTAATGTCGGGACTTTGCTTTCTTTGTAAAATTGATATACTACTCGGCGTATAACTTCTTTGTCACCATTATCAACTTTTTTTAGCTTCTGATTAGCTCTTTTTCGCTTTACAGAATGGTCGATGGTATCTCCTGCTCTAATCACATTTTAAATTGTAGTACGAGCAAGTTTAGTGAGTTCACAAATTCTTTTTAAAATTTCGTTTTGTGAGGCCCCACGACTTTCACTTTTTAAGCAAGTGTAAATATTTAAAATAAGTCTCTGGGTTTGAACATGTAAGTCTTTATTAAAAAATTCCGATGGCTCCGCCATGGAATCGGCTTCCAAATTGTCCGTTTCATTATCAGAAACATCAAAAGGTCTTCACAACGACATCTTGATTAAATATTTAAATAACAACAACACATCAAATAACAACAGCAATAACAACAACGGTAACAACAACAAAACAATATGAAAAAACACGACACTGGGGACACTCCAAGACACTCGCTAAGATTCCCCAGAACGAAGAATAAACTAATTTTAATGCCTTCTATTTTAATAATCAAGCCACAGCACTGAGAATTTTACAGGCAATGCAAACGCAGGTGTCTACAGTGGACCACACATTTTTAGACATTATTTTATTTTTGTGTCCACCAAATATTATTTCATCAACTAGAATATTCATACAGGGTCTAATCATCATAAAATTAGGTCATTTTTATTTGGTATTTATTGGTAAATTTAGCAGACCCGGTACGCGACCCTTTTGTGTAGCTGTTCCGATTGACTTCGTATAAACTTTACTATACTTTCATATTTTTTTAAGGCATTTCCCGACACTTTACGGAAAAAGTGTAAATCACAAAAGACTTGGATTCATTTAAACTATTTTTTGGCATTTTTAAATTTGAAAAAATGAGAAATACAGATTTTCAATTTTTTTAGCATTTTCATAAATTTTTTAAGGCATTTCCCAACATTATATGCAAAACTTGTATAAGACTAAAACGTTTCTTTTACTGCCCTTAACCCATTTCCGAAGTTATTTTTTTAAAATTCCAAAAATAAATATGTCTGTTCAAAGTGACAGTATAACTACTATACTCTCATAATTTTTTTAAGGCAATTCCCGACACTTTACGAAAAAAGTGTAAATCACAAAAGATTTGGATTCATTTAAAATATTTTTTGGCATTTTTTACATTTGAAAAAAAAAAGAGAAATACAGAATTTTTTTAGCATTTTCATAAATTTTTTTAAGGCATTTCCCAACATTTTATGCAAAACTTGTATAAGACTAAAACGTTTCTTTTACTGCCCTTAACCCATTTCCGAAGTTGTTTTTTAAAAATTCCAAAAAATAAATGTCTGTTCAAAGTGTCAGTATACTTACTATACGTTCATAATTTTTTGAAGGCATTTCCCGACACTTTACGGAGAAAGTGTAAATCACAATAGATTTGGATTCATTTAAACTATTTTTGGCATTTTTTTAAATTTGAAAGTAATGAGAAATAGAGATTTTAAATTTTTTTAGCATTTTCATAAATTTTTTTTAAGGCATTTCCCGACATTTTATGCAAAACTTGTATAAAACTAAAGCGTTGGTGGGGGCGAGAGTGGGGGTAAGCTGTTCTAACGTATCCTTTCGTAGTAACAAATTCGAAATAAAGAACAAGTTGTAAAATTCACATTAATTTGCGCCTCGGCGAAAAATTGATATCATTCCAATCTATACAGACTTGTAACATGCGGCCAACAAGCTTAGAGGAAATTAAAAAAAAAACATGAATACTACATAATTCTGTCTTTATTCGGTACATAAACGTTGTTATAGTTAAAGTTGTTTCTGGACATCTTTCTCTAACTTCCCAATATTTTCCCCATACGCTTTACTCAGCTCACTAGCTATGTATTGTTTCATTTGTTGCATTATTTCACTTATTCTATAATGTATGTATCCTTCAAGATATTTTTTTGTAGTATCAATGATAATAAATGAAGACTCTTTCACAGCTTTGTGCGCCTCCTGAACACATTTAACAAGGTGCACATCAACATAATTTCGTGTGACCCCATCTTCTCCTTCTATAGGTTCTCCTAAATTACATAATCTTTTTCGATTAATATCATAATTTCCGTCCGGTGTAATTTTAAAGCCTATTCCTGAAGGACCGCGAAGAATAGACTTGGAGTCCTTAAATTTTCTCTTGCGACCAAACTTATCAATTGTGTTTACATTCGACATCGTGATTATAGACTGACATAAAATTATCACTTCCCGTTTTAATATATGCAAATTTTTTTCGTAAATGTGTGTAAAGTATTGTACAGTTTCAATATTACGAGGCTTTACACTTTCTTTTGATGCAGACTATTGCCGTAATCAGCCGTAGCAGACTATTACCCCGTACTCGTACAAGTACGTGTATGGGGTGGGGGAAAGAAATCTTACTTCTAGGTACACGGATAAAATAAAAAGACAGAAAACAATTTGATTCTTATATTTTATTGCGGTCCATTAAATTTTGTTTAATACATAAAACAAAAACTTAAAACTAATAAACAGATATGTTTGTAACTGAACCATTTAAAACATTGTATGTAAAAAAGTAGTCGTAAAATATTAATGCATACACTTTAGTGTCTTTTGGAAACTTATTGTTACTTGTTTCAAACTCTATTTTCACATCTACCGTAGAGGACTTTACTGCTTCTGGCTGATGACTACAATCAATTACAAAAATTGGATTTTCCAAATATTCGCACAAATCCATCATGGGGTCGTTTATTTCAAGTCCGTAATAACTGCTTTGAAAATTTTCATAATTATAATACGCTGCGGCATACAACTTTTTAGAAAAATCCAAATTCCATTTTTCATATGGAAATACCGTAGAATTTAGAAACAGTCTAATATCACTTATGTTGGCATTAGTAAACTTGGTGGCATCCTTTTCCCGCTTATAATTGCTCTTACTTTGGAATAATCCGATAATGACGTAACGGGGTTTTTCCAAGCTCGTGCTAGTTCTTAAAGCCCACACATCTGAGGAAGTTTCTCGCAGAGCGGGTAGTTCATAAAGGTCCCAATTCCGATAAGCCATTTGAATATTTGCGTTATTTCCACTTTTGTTAATACGAGACATAAATTTTAACTTTTGGCTATCATCAGGAATAATATGTCTTATTTTCCACTCGATCTTATTTCTATTTATATCTGCATCTGTGTCGCCAATATACGAATTTCGAAATGTACGAGCAATGATTAAAATCAGCTCCTGTTTAACATTGTAAATACCCTTGGTATAATCTTCGGCAAATCCCATTAAATATTTTAGTGGTAATTTACCTGAAAACATGTGACTTGGGGATCTAGTATATCTTGCTTTCCGTCGTTTAGACCCCAACCACATGTTAAGAGAGCCTTTACATGTGAAGAACCAAATGAAGTCATTGTTTTTAAAGCTGTAGTAATACCTGGTTTTCGGACAACGGCCACATGTTCACCACCCATCTCGTATCTGATTTCATCGAATAGAAAAGCGGGGGCGTTATTGGAGTGTTGGCACTTTTTAGTAGCATCTTTGGGTGTAAAACTTCCTTCAATGTAAATGTCACATATGTCTAAAATTATATCTTGAAATTGAACAGAGATGCGAATTTCATCTGAATTTTTAAAGGTTGGAGAGCCATATGGCTTATATGTGTGTTCTTGCAAGCTGACAATAGAGTTATCCAGGATAGGTTCATTAAAAACCTCGATTTTATCACTGGTAGTCGTCATGGTTTATGCGTTCTAATTTTTAAACCAAGCGATTTTAAAAACCTTAAATCTCTTGTAGAGAGATGTTGTTGGCGATGATGTGCTTCCGATCGGAGGTTCGGAGAACGAATTTTTGAGTAAGTGGTTTATTTTTATGTTCTTTTACAGATTTATGCATCGAAGAAAGCATATTTAAATGACGATTGAAGCGAAAACCCATAATTACGCTATTATCTTCAATTCAAGTTTGACGATGATTTTCTCTCCTCTAAAGTCAATCAAGTCACCGTTGTCGTCCAAGATGCGTAGAGTGATGTTGTCTATGAACTGACGACCGCTAGGCTGTATCGGCATATAAATAATATTTTGTGGCTCTTTTGATAATTTATATCCTGGTTCAACATCTATATCAAATTCAAATAATATGTGACATTCTTGGGAATTTAGGTAAGCTCCAGATGTAATATTACAATCAATTCTCATAATGCGCACATTCATAATGTCAACTAGAAAATGTGACTCATGCTTCTGACCACTTTTCAATATAACACTACCAAATCCTAACATTTCTCCAACGCTATTTTCTGTAATAAAGTCAATAGCGAATTTGGATTTTATTTCACACTTCATTGTATTATTATTAGCCGTCAGGGAAAAAATATTTTCATCCATGTTTTTTTCTCTTCATTTCAATGACCAAAATTTTTCTGAAGTCAATTATCTGGATTTCTTTTTTTGTGTTATCTTACATTGATTCGGTTTACTCGATTAGTGCTAAACGCTTAGCTTTTAAGTCGAGCTACTGTTAGGGGTTTGAAGTTTTAATTATTTTCTTTTTTGGCTTCGCTTAAGCTTTTCTTTTACTTTGAATATTACTTGAATGTTTAAATTTTAAGTTGCCTTAGGGGTTTCAACTTTTAGATATTTTTACTGGCTTCGCTTAAACTTTTTTCTTTTTTTATACTTTGAATCTTGCGTGAACTTATGATTTAATTATGAATTATTTTTCTTTTATTGTACTTTTTTTTATTGTTAATGTAAGATAACATAATGCAGCGTTAAGCTTGGTCAGTTAGTGAACACATAGTTTTTTGTAAATATATATTAACATTTATTGTTAAAGTAACAATGAACTTTACAATTTAGATATCAATGTCCTTTAGTAATAATTTCTGTTGTTTATTAACGTAACTGTTTAATCTTATCTTAAGCTTGTTTAAATTTTGCAGTCTGGTTTTCAAAGCTTACTTCTTTTATTGATAACCTTTTTTTTAAATTAAGGTAACTTCATATTTTTGTATTATTATGTAGCTTACTTAAATTTTGCGATTCAGTTCAAGCCACTGACTTTCTCCTTTAGTATTGACTTTTCTATTAACGTGAATTGTTTCTCTCCTAATATTAACTTTTTCTATTAACGCAACTTATACATTTTCTTTTATTAATTAAATTTGAATTACTTTAACTACTAGGAATTGTTTTGTTCCTAGGGTTTTTGGTAGGGGCTACGAAACATCCCTAATCTCTTCCTTCGGTGGGTGCTAAGGAGCCACTCTATGTTTTTTGTATATGAGGACAGACTTCCTCACGAAGTTTGTTTTTTATTTTATTTAATTATTTTGCGGGGCAAAAATCGCTCAATTTTCTTGTTTGTGAACAACACTTGTAATTTTTCTTCGTGTACCAAAATATATGTATAGGGTTAAGTGTATTCACGTTGTTTTTTATTCAGCTCACTGCGCCTTATATTTTGAATTGAATTATGAATAGCGGGTTTGTTGTGTGTTGAAGCAGGTTCCTAGACCATCTAGGCGACTTCCAGCTTATGTCTTTGTAAAAGACTGGTGGCGTCCGATAGAACCTATCCGGCTAACTGAGCTAATTTGCACGCGCTCTACTACAACTTGCTTCACTCAGAACACCCTGTTGTTTCTGTTTCTACCTCCCAGAATTATTTTAATGTTCTTTTCAAGTTTCAAGCGGTAAGTACTTGGTCAATGATACTCATCATAGTATCTTTGACAGTTTATAACTAAACACTTTTTCTTTAACAAAGTGCGTCGTAACTAATATTCACTAACTTTAGCTGCCTTTCATTCGAATATTACTGTGACTACAAGAAAGCGCCTTTGTCAAATGCGTAATCTAAGCTAGATAATTTATAAAAACCTTTTTATTGCAGAATACTATCATAGGTTATTTTGGCTTTATCTGACATAGATAAGAAAAAGAATTCAATCTATGACAATAGTTTCGGTGATTTACCCCCACCTATGAAATTCGTACGATGTCTGCAGATGGGTTTCGAAGCGACGAAGAACATTTACTATATATATGATAGTCAACAAGAATTTGAAACAGTCTGGTGTGGACATATGTGTTTGAAGTTTCTTTTACAATCATAAAAAGTATGTCTCCCAAATGGAACGACAGAACTGCGCTAAAATGTTGTTATCACTTAAAGCCTATCGCCAAGCAGGCGGATTATAAAAAATGACTGCTGAACAGTTAGAAAACATGCCCAAAGAAGTGTTGATTGCATTAGCTCTAAATGAAATAGCAGTAGTTTGGGATAAGTTGCCTTATCACCTAAAAAGTGACGTCGATATATTGAAATATCAATATTGTTTTGAACATTATAATTGCAATAATTCAACAGGAATAAAGCAACGCTTCAGCGTAAATACATTTAACTTGGCAAAGAAATAACTACACAAATTGTTTCATCGTCAGTCATGTCTTACACATTCACTCTAACAGGACATTCAAGTGTGTTAAGAGTGGATTTTTACCCACCAATTGAGTTAAATACAACATGCAAATATGGACTTGCACTGCTGGGATTTCACATATATAATTCAAAATTTAATGTTAGCGCAAGCAACAATTCATTCGCATACATAAAAAATGGTGGCGCAGAACCAGCATTTAAGGATTGAACCTGGAGCTTATGAAGTTAATGAAATTGGTAAAGCTATGCTTGCAGCTTTATAAAAATCAAGTAATAAAGAACGCGGAGACATATTTATATTAACGGCCAATAATAATACATTAAAATGTGGTCTCAAATCAGAATTTAACATTGATTTTAGAGGAGCTAACACTATTGGTAAAATGCAGAGATTTGACTCTGTAGTGTTAAAAAGTGGAGAAAAACATGAATCAAGTAGTATTGTGGACATAATGAAAGTGCGCATTATACTTGTGGATTGTAATATAATTTCCGGAGCATACCTGAATTCTTTGGAAAGTCATACATTATTTGAATTTGATACTGATGTGGAACCTGGTTACAAAATCTTCAAAGAATCACAAAATAATATTTATATGGCGATAATGCCAGATGGTCGTCAGTTTATCGACAACATTACTCTACGCTTCTTGGACAATAGAAGCGATTTGATTAATTTTTGAGGTGAGAAAATTATTGTTAAACTAGAGTTGAAAAAATCACATAATTATGGGTTTTTGCTTTAACCACCAACTGCATATGCTGTCCACCATTAAAGATTCTGTTAAACGACATAAAAGTAAACAAACAACACAGTCAAGGTGCATTCATAAGCCAGACGGACGCACTGTGGCCTAGAAAGCATTTTTAGCGCGAAAAACTTGTAGACTTATAAATATGAAGTAATATTGATATAGGTTATATTCCGTACTAATCCAAGGATGAATTATAATAAAAACAAAAAGTCCGAAAAGTCTTAGTATGGGCAAAAGACCTTTGCTATTAGTACAGATGAAGACCCAAAATTTTAGGTGTATCTTATTGGTTGATAAATAAAAGTTTTCATGTAATTTAGCTTTTTCAACACCCTTGAGGGGTGACGCTAGGGAGTTGAGGTCTAAAATTTTAAACGCAACCCTATGCCGTGTGGTACCTCATTTTAAAGGTGTTCAGAAGAGAAACATTTTAACGAAAACTCGTACCCTAATTCTTTTTTTAAATGGCAAGCCTATAAAAATTAAAAATCGTGAAAAAAAGTAAATACCTTTATTTCTCTCATTACTTTAAAAGTTATTCAAATTGACCACCGTGAACTTCTTGGCATAAATAAAGTAGATTTTTTTTAAAAATAATTGGTATAAATTTGAAGTTCTTAAACAACATGAAGTATTTTTTTTAAGAGAGGATAGGAATCTTCAAAAGACTTGCATACGAGTGTTCTTATGTGCCTGCAGAGTGTCACAATTCATGCCCTGAAGGGGTCATGCCTACGGACTAAACCCTTCCCTCTCTGTACAGACATCTCGTGGGTGCCGGGAATTCCTCGGTTTGGTACATCAGTTCCCACAGATGGTTCTTAGTCTCTTCGTTCGTTTTGTTTTTGCCTGCCTTCTTTTTCCTTGGTTGAAATGACCTTCGTTAGATACCTCTGTATTGCATCCCACTTAGCCCTGCTTCCCACCATGATTTCTACCAGGTTATTTGTTCCTATTATTTCTCCTATGCCTGCTTGTAGTTCTGTCCTTTCTCTATCCCATCGCGCACATTCAAATACAGTATGTTGCGGTGAGTCTTCCTCCTCACAGTATATACAGACGTTGTTTGCTGTCAGTTTCATTTTGGACGTATAACTTCCAAATCTGCCGTGTCCAGACAGAAACTGTGTCACAAAATAGTTTGTTCTTCTGTGCTGACATGTGACCCAGCCTTTGAGGTCTCGTATAAGTTTTTTAGTCCATATTCCCTTACTCTCTTGTCTGTTCCACTCATCCTGCCACTTGACCAGTGTTCTGTCCCTTTCTTCTTTTCTTACACTTTCTAAATTACTATCTCTTCTTTTGTGTAGCCTGTCTCTTTCTTCTATTAGTAGTGAAACTGGGGGCACTCCTGCTATTACCTGGGTTGCTACAGTGGATATTGTCCTGTAGCCACTAATTACTCTTAGAAGAGCCTTTCTCTGCATGGCGTCCATCATTTTCTTGTATATTTTCCTCCTCATCACCGCCTTCCATACCGGGGCTCCGTAAAGCAGAATCGACTGCACGACTCCGTACAGTGCTATTCTTTTGACACTGCTTGGTCCACCAACGTTGGGCATAAGTCGAGTCAGTGCTGACATTATTTTCCCTGCCTTCTCTATCGCATATTTAATATATGGTTCGAAGCTCATTTTTTCGTCCAGCATTACTCACAGGTACTTTAACTTTTTGTTTGCTTTAATTTCCATGCCAGATATTTTGATTTTTACGTTGTCCCTTTTTCTAGGACCTTTCATTATGACCATTTCCGTTTTATGGGGAGCCAGTTTTAGTCCATGCTTTTCAATCCAGTATTCAATTTGTCGTATTGATTCATTTGTTCTAAATACTAACTCTTCTGTATGGTTTGCTTCCACGATTACCGCTAGATCATCGGCAAAAGCCACTGTGGTCGCCCCGTCTGTTAGTTCTAGTCTCAGGATGTCATCGTACAGAATGTTCCACAGTGTTGGCCCCAACACTGACCCCTGCGGAACACCCCTTGTGATGTTTAGTTGTTCTTTTCCTACTTTCACACTTCTGTGGCTAAGATAACTGTCGATTAAATTAATTATTTACACAGGTATGTCTCTGTCTTTTAGTTTGTCCATTATGCGTTCCCATGGGGCAGTATTAAAAGCATTTTTTATGTCTATAGCCACAAACATTACCCATCTGCTGGTGGAGTGTCTTACTTGTTCTATTACTTTTTCTATCGCCTGGACCGTCGACCTCCCCTTACGGAAACCATATTGTCTTGGGGAAAGTTCTCCTTTTATTTCAATAGCCTTTTCTAGCCTATCCTTTATCAGTCTTTCAAAGAGTTTTCCTAGGGTACTGATCAAGCATATTGTTCTGTATGATGACGCTGACTGCATTTCGCCTCCCTTCCAGATTAGTATCACTGATGCCTCTTTCCATATCCTGGGGAAACACTGATCATAAAGCAGTCTGTTGTAGGTTTCTAATAATATCTGGGGTGCCAGACTGGCAATCATTTTCACTGCTTCTGAGGGTATTTTATCGAGTCCTGGTGCACTATTCGATTTCATGGTTTGTGTCGCTTCAGTTAGTTCTTCTATTGTGAAAGGGTTGATTTCATCTCTCTGCACGTGAGTCCAACGACATCTTTTCATTTTGGTAGCTGGGAACAGTTGCTTGCACCATTCTACTTTCTGTTGGGGTGTAGGGTTATATGGTGTACTTAGTTTTCCCAATTGTTTTAGCACCGTTTTGTATCCCCCACCCCATATATCCTCTTCTAGTTTCTGGCAGAGATTCTTCCAGTGCGCTCTTTTTGATCTATTTACAGCATTTCTTAACTCTTTTCTCTTATTGTCGTATTCCCTTTTTGCTTCAATCGGCATTGGGTCTTCTATTCCATATCTGCCGTTTAGTCTAGTCATGATCCGTCTAGTTCTTGTACATTCTTTGTCCTTATTATCGATGTTATCGTCCCACCAGTACGGCATATTCTGGTCATCATGGTGTATTGTTCTGGTGCTTAATTTAACCAGTCTCTTGATATCTTCTACCAACATGTTTACGTTATCATAGGATGAAGTAATTAGTGCTTGCAAACTGCCAGTACTTCGGGTAAGAGCTTAGAGCTTGCAGCTCTTTGACTCAGTGGTCTGCTCAGCCTTGTTTTCCAATCATTTTTGTGCTGGAATGGGTTGCGAAGACATTTATTTCTAGTAAAGAAACCAATACATTACTATATAAGTTAAATAGAACAATAAAATAACTACAGCAACCTAATGATTAAAAACTAACATATGTACATTTGAAATCAAATCCAACGAAAGAGAAGCAGTAAATATTATACAGTCCATAACAATAGCTCTGTTTTGGGAGATGGATGGTATAGAGATTTCAAATCGACAAATTTTGGTTCTGATAAATGTTTGTTTGGGTAATATACACTGGGATTCTTTACTTGCGCATAATAGTCTGGAAGACATGGTAAATATGACATCGTCTATTCAGCAATTAGTATACAGGGTGTCCGAAAAGTCTTAATATGGGCAAATATCGTTTCTAGTAGTAAAGATACAGACACCAAATTGTATGGGTATCCAACTGGAAATTAAATCTACTTTTACTAATTTAACTTTTTCAATCCCTTTGAGGGGTGACGCTAGGGAGTTGAGGTCAAAAATTTTAAATGCAACCCTATGGCGTGTGGTACCTCGTTTTAAAGGTCTTCAAAAAATAAACATTTTAACCAAACCCGAGGTCCGTATCCTATTTCATTTTTAAATTAAAAAATAATAAATCGTGAAAAATAGTAAAATAGTAAAAATAGTTAAATTCCTTTATTCCTCTTATTACTTTAAAAGCTGTTGAAAATGACCTCCATAAACATCTTGGCATTAATAACCTCGATTTTGGAACTTACTTCTCATAATTTCGAGAAGTAACACCTGTCATTTTCAAAAATGTGAGAAGTGAGTTTCAAAATCAACTTTATTACCTTATTTGTGCCCTTAGACGAATCGTTTCTTGAAGTATTTCTATGTGGTATTCACGAGAGCTTAAACATATTATTATAGAAAAAAGGAGGCTCATACGCGATTTACAATGTCTGGGCTTCCAGGCAATTACCGAATTGTCCAGATTGCGTTTGCTCTGTAAAAGATCTGTAGTATCTTACAATTTTGTTTCTATAACAGAAAATTTACTATTCGCAAATCTCAAACAATTTTGTAATTTAAGAAGAAAATGTGACGGACTAGCGAGTTTCATTACAATGGCGACAGTAGCAGTTCGGGATTAAAAATATCCAGTATGCTTGCCGAGTACTTTTTCCAAGTTTATAGTAATTAGCCATGCCCCAACAACCAACAAAATAATACTGATTTTTATACAATAACATTATTATCACTAACTACAGCATTTCAGTCTCTGATATATACTTGCATTTGCACTCCTTCAAAATCAACAAGGGATCAGGTCCCGGTGCTTCGACTCCTTTAGTACTCAAGCACTGTAGTAGATAAAGTAACCCGGCCCTGAGTCACCGCATGCGCAGTAGGGTCAACCATGATCGCGCTGGTGTGCCATTGTTATTTGACCTCGATAAGCGTAGGTCCAAGGTCATGGCCAATAACTTGGCCTTGAACGCGAGCAGCTGTTTCTTTGTTTGGCGATGACCAGGTGTACGACGCTTATTTTAAGGTTACATTTGTGGTGCATGTTTTCAAGGTCACCGGATGTATTCCTCCCACCCCAGATAAATACTTGACCTTGGTTTATTTTCTAATAAATATGGCTCAATTCGGAAATAGCTCTCGTAGTCACACATACATCGTATGCGTTATCTGTTGCTTTGATATATAAAAATATTGTGTTTGTGGTGTGTTCAACAACAGTTTATTAAAGGTACTTGTTATGATCTATACGTAGTATAAACTCTGAAGATTTATGTTTTGTATGATTTTTTGTATTAAAACTTTAACAATTAACTATTTCTATTACATTTTTTTTATATAAAGAAATTAAAGTGTCTTTTGTGTTAGTTGACAATGTTGACATCAGTCGTTGCTATAGAGAGAACCCATGTTGCTTCGGTTATCATGTGCTGTCATTGGTTTTTTGCGTATATTTAAATTGTAGCTAAGGTTGTTCAAACGCGATGTTAAGGTGGTCTAAACATACTGCCCGCCTTGAAATCCATACTGTTTCAACGTTTTATGATTCATCATTAGGTATGATGCACAGCTTTACAACAGGTCGCTTAAAGATGGAGGTTGCAGTTTTAATGGTAGCAGCCCTAACCACGCCATCAGAGCCAGGATGAACTTCGTTTACAACACCCAATTATTTTTTTTATTTAAGTGGTGGTAGCCCATCTTCTTTTATCAGTACAACAGATCCCGGTTTTAGCAGATTGGGAAAGCTTTGTTTCCATTTAGTTCGCTGTTGCAATTCAGAAATGTATTCCTTGGACCAGCGTGCCCAAAAATGCTGAACCATCCTTTGCAGCCTTTTGAACCTTGAAAGTCGATTCTCAGGAATGTGAACGTAGTCTTCGTCCGGGATAGTGGTTAGTCGTTGCCCAATCAAGAAGTGTGCGGGGGTTAAAGGTTGGGGATCTGAAGGATCATGGCTGAGAGGAGATATAGGTCTCGAATTTAAAATAGCTTCGATTTGTGAGAGGACTGTATAATATTCTTCAAAGGTAAGTGAATTTGTACCTATTACTCTTTTAAGGTGAAACTTTATGGATTTTACTCCAGCTTCCCAGAGGCCCCCGAAGTGTGGAGCTCTAGGTGGAATCAGGTGCCACTTGACATCGTCACAACTGAGTCGCGAATGAATTTCATCTTTATTTTTAAGCAAAAGCCTTTCAATTTCATTTTTCGCCCCAACTAAATTAGTTCCGTGATCTGAATATATGTCAGAACTTATTCCGCGTCTAGAAAAAAATCGCCTTAACGCAGCAAAAAATGCATTGGTGTACAAGTCTCCAACAAGCTCAAGATGTATCGCTCTTGTTGATAAGCATACAAACAGACAGACCCATGCCTTTACTGTTTTATAATTCCTTGCTAGTCTATCCTTTATTAATACCGGGCCCATAAAATCTATACCAGTAAATAAATAAGGTCTGCTTGGTGTTACGCGGTGTTTCGGTAAGTTACCCATAATATTTTGAATGCCAGAAGTATTAAAACGAAAGCACTTTGTGCAAGATCTAACAACCTTTTTACTAAGTTTTTGCCAGCAAGAGGTCAATAATGATTCCATATAGAGGCCAGAAGATTTTGAGAACCAGCATGTAATAGTCTAATATGCTCATATTGCGCAATTAACAATGTTAACCTATGTTTTGCGGCAAGATGGCAGGATGTTTTTTATGTTCTACAAATTCAGAATGTCTCAACCTACCTCCTACTCTCAAAATTCCCTGTCCATCCATAAATGGATTTAGCATTATTAATGAACTTTTATTTGAAACTTTATTGGTTTTAGACAAACTGCGTATTTCTTCTTTAAATTCCCGATATTGCGCTATTTTTATCAGTTGCAATAAACCTTTCCTTAATTCATTGCAAGTGAGAAAACCACTCTGTCTCATGCTTCTAGATACTTTACAGTTATTTATAAACCTAAGGCAATATGCCAAAACCTTTTGCAATTTACTCAGAGAAGAAACCTATTAAAAATATCATACTCATTTATGTTAGATATCAGCGCAATTGACTTTGTGCGCACTTCGGGCAATTCTGTATTGTCAAGATGGACTGCGGTTATTGGCCACAATTCATCAGACATAGAAAGCCAAGGGGGGCCATGCCACCAAAGATAATTAGAAATAAGACTTCCTGGACTGAGGCCTCGAGATAAGTGATCAGCAGGATTTCCATTGGACTTTATATAATTCCACTCATCAGGTTTAGTGAGAGATTGTATTTGTGCAATCCTATTTGCAACAAATATTGTAAAATCTAGAGAATGAGATTTAATCCATGCTACTGCAATTGTAGAATCACACCAGTAATATGTTTTTTCAAATGGAATATTTAAAGAGTTTTTTACTTTATTAGCAAGCTCAACAAGAAGGAGCGCCCCACACAGTTCAGGTCGCGGTAAACTAACATGACAGTCTCCTGCACTGTCAATCGAGCGAATAAAAATACAACCCCCGTATGCTACCTCACTAGCACCCGAGAAACCATGAAGCTCAACAGAAATAGGATTTTTAATAAGAATAGTCCTAGGAACCTTTAAATCATTCAAGTCAACTAATTGGTTGTATAATGTTCTCCATTTGGTTAATACATCCAAAGGTACAGATTCGTCCCAAGACAACTTAAGCTGCCAGAGCCTTTGAATAATAATTTTTGCTGTAATCACCACGGGTGCAATAAGACCTAAGGGATCAAAAATTTGTGCTATGCATGACAAAAGATTTCTTTTAGTGACTGGCCCTTCC
The DNA here is from genome assembly GCA_963971165.1 of Philopedon plagiatum. Classification (NCBI taxonomy): domain Eukaryota; kingdom Metazoa; phylum Arthropoda; class Insecta; order Coleoptera; family Curculionidae; genus Philopedon; species Philopedon plagiatum. The sequence goes on from OZ020189.1 coordinate 85,003,829, forward strand.
ATGGTCATTTGACGAATTGAATATTTGAAAGTATCATTCTTTGAGTCCCAATAAAGACCCAAAGTTTTATTCTCACCAGACTCACCAAAATGAACGGAAGTATTTTTTGACTTTGGATCCGTTGACAAGACTGCAGGCTCATTTGAATGAAATTTACGAAGATCAAATCCTCCTGACAAAAGAATTTGAGTAATTTGAGTTTTAATATTTTTAACCTCATCCATAGTATTGCCTCCAGTACAAAGATCATCAACATAAAAATCTTTAGCAATTATTTGACTTATTAAGGGATTAGATTGCTTACATTGCACAGAAAGTTCCTTAAGACACCTTGTAGCCAAGTAAGCTGCTGGACCAGTGCCATAGGTAAGTGTGTTTAGTTGATAAGTTTTTATTTCACAGGATGGCTCAGAGCGCCACAATACCAGCTGAAGGTTGCGCTGAGTTTTGTCTACATAAACTTGCCGATACATCTTAGCGACACGTCGCCTGTGAGAATATTATGTTTTCTTGCTCGCCAAACGATGGCAAATAGGTCCTCTTGTACTGTAGGCCCTACCAGAAGAATGTCATTTAATAAGTAGCCACTGGAAGATTTACTTGACCCGTCAAATACAACGCGTAATTTTGTAGTTGTACTGGAATTATTTAACACACAATAGTGTGGAAGATAAAAAGAATCCATATTGTTTAGCACATCTGTATTAATTTGAGACATATGCCCAAGCTCCTCATATTCCTCAAGAAACTAACTATACTCAGTTAAGCTGCTCATTTTTGTGAAGTTTTTTCTCTAGATTTAAGAACCATTTTTTAGCTAGTTCTCTAGACTCGCCTAACACTGAAGTAGGCTGTTTTAAAGGTAGCGACACCACAAAGTGACCATCTAAATTTTGTTTAGTAGTAGTTTGAAAAAGGTTTTCACACACTTGCTCATCAATCGATAAAGATTTTTGAATATTTCTTTCCTCTAGTTCCCAAAATTTAGTCAAACTGTTTTCAAGATTTTGAGTTATGCTTAAATTACATGTAATTTGAGAATTAGGCTGATTAGAAGCTATGCTTCCAGAAATTATCCATCCTAGTTGGGTTTTTTGGATAACTGGTAAGTTATGACCTCGTTTAATTTGACCCGTGTTAAGCAAATTCCAAAATTTGTCACAACCGATCAAAATGTCGATAGGACCAGGTTCATTAAAACTGGGATCAGCTAATATAACATTAGTCGGAATTTTAAGATGAGAAATATCTATGACCATAAATGGTATTTAGTTAATTCTTTTTGGTAAAATTAAACATTTTAAGTTCATTTCATAAGAGCTTTGACGTGCTTGTATTGTGATATCAGTTTGCTTTAAGACCTTGGAGTTAGTTTGCCCTATACCTGGCACAGAAATATTAGTGCTAATAATATTTAAACCCAGCTTGGCACACATTCGTTCTGTGATAAAGCTAGATTCACTGCCACTGACTAACATAACTCGACACGTATGACTCTCGCCGTTTTTATCAAGAACATTGACTATGGCGGTTGATAATAATACCTTTGGCACACTATTTACAGAATGGTAAGCACTGACATTATCCTGAGCATTTAAAGTATTTTGTTTATGCTGGCCTGCATGCGGTATAGTCGGCTCAGGATTTTGCAAGTGGCCATTGAGAGCTTGATGATTTTGAGTATTATTAGCCTCAGATTGAGTATTAGGTGTAAAATTAGTGTGCAATAAAGTATTATGCCTTTTTGAGCACTTTCTGCAAGGTTGAGAACGGCACTGTTCAGTAGGGTGGTTACTGCTTCAACAGTTTAAGCACCATTTTCGTTTCTTAGCTTCAGTCATTCTTTTATTAACATTGAAATTGAGAAAAGTCTTACAATTATAAACAGTGTGATCCTTGCTACACAGAGAACAAATAGGTGCATATGTTACCGATAAACTATGCCTTCGATTACCTTTCTGATTATTATTTATTTGCAAACTTTCTAACACTCTACATATATCATGTAAAAAGTTTGTAAACATATCAAGCGTAACAGCATCATGCTTGGAATATTCATTTTCCCACTCTCTCCGAGTAGAATTATCTAACTTTAAAGATGACATATGTATAATAAGTGCATCCCAGGAATCTACTGGTTGTTTTAGTACGTGCAGAGCCCTAAGATGACGATTAAGGCCATCCAAGAGGTACGTAAATTTGTATGACACTCGACTTTTACATAATCGAGATCAAAAAGTGCTTTAATATGATTTCTGATTAAAATTTGTGTGTTTTCATATCTTTTAACCAGTAAATTCCAGGCTATAGAGTAATTATCAGCAGAGATTTCCAAAGATTTTAATAAGTCAGCAGCAGCACCTTTTAAAGATAACCGAAGGTAAAGAAATTTTTGAACCTCAGGTATTAAGTCATTATCATGTATAAGAGAATGAAAACTGTCTTTAAAAAATAACCATTGGTCATAGGCACCATCAAAATTAGGTAAAGGTATGGGAGTAAGCTTCACTTTGGGTCCCGATTGTATATTTTGGCTTCTATTAGAGCTTGATGCCATGGTTCGATTATCAAAATCATCCCCCTGACTTTGCCCCCTACCTGGGGACATTGGAGCATTGTCTTCCAGAGCAGTTTTTGCCTTGGAAATATATTTAAAATATGTATCTTCGAAATCTTTAGTTTCAATATCAAACACGTCATCAGTTATGTCGGTGCTAAGATTTTGATTATTAGTTTTAACCTCATAAAATGTATCTAAACAAGGCTCTATAGCTCTAATACGCAATTCAAGATCTTTAAGTTGTAGATCCTTTCCACCTGAGTTACCCTCTATGACTTTTTTAAAGCGCGTTAATCTAGCTTTAATATTATTTTTTTCATTTTTAAGAGTATTTAGATTTGCAATTTCCTGATTATCAGGCATTGTTTTGGTTTATTTTTTATATAAAAATAAATGCTTTAGTTTTAGTTTAGATTAATCCTGTTTAAACAACACAATACGAAGCAAGTTTAAATTAGGTAAAAAATTAGGAAGAAACAAAGGTTTAGGGAAGTGATTGGAACGCACTGGCCTTGATTCCAATTTTCAATTGCTTCTCTTTCCACTTGTATGATCCACTATCGCAGCTTCGTCTCTACGGGAATTTTCAAATTGCCTTCGTAGAAAACTGGACAAAATGGACGTTTTTTAATTGGCTTTTTCTTGTGTTATCCAGCTCGACTGGACCACATGTTATGATCTATACGTAGTATAAACTCTGAAGATTTATGTTTTGTATGATTTTTTTATTAAAACTTTAACAATTAACTATTTCTATTACATTTTTTTTATATAAAGAAATTAAAGTGTCTTTTGTGTTAATTGACAATTTTGGCATCAGTCGTTGCTATAGAGAGAACCCATGTTGCTTCGGTTATCTTGTGCTGTCATTGGCTTTTTGCGTATATTTAAATTGTAGCTAAGGTTGTTCAAACGTGATGTTAAGGTCGTCTAAACAGTACTTGACAATAAAATTGTTTTTATCCCATTTTATATCATGAACATTTCAAACCAAACGTTAGCTGAAATTAACAGTATGATAAACCAAGATGTTCAATTTCTGGAACGTAGAAATTTCTCTACATTAACGGTGGGCAAAATTTATATAATAAGAAGATTAATTTTTTGACTGCACGTTTTGGAAAAGCTATTGAGACATTTTTACCATCATGTGCAGCTGAAATTCTGACAGAGGATACTATTGAAATGATGAATAACTCTGGTGATCAGTACACCTTGACTTATTTGGGATAAAGCTCACATGCATTCTCTGGCGGTAAAACTAGAGCATTATTAAATTTTGGTTGTTTGTAATATTTTCTTGGTTATGCTTACTTTAATGTTGATTAATACTGTGATAAAATAGTTCTTGTTAGGTATATATCGAAAAGCACACACACACACACACACCACACACTCACATTCCCATTATTTTCTATTTAAGATGTGTGACTGCCCTACTGTCATTGAAAATCGAGATATCTATGTTAATTGGTTATCATGTAAATTAAGAGAGCTGGCTGAAGATGTACTACACTTTGCAAATTATGGTAAATCCGATGTGTATTTTAGTGAAAGTCAGTATAGGAAGTATATGAAAGACGCTGTAAATTTCACGGCTGGAGCACATATGTGCGAGAAATACCTATATGGGACCATTGATCTGGACGAATTTTGTGCTAAAATGATAAATGAAGAATTTTAAAGTTATCTATTCGAAGTGCCTCATTTACCCGATGAATTAGTTACAAAATATGGTTTGGCTCCCGCAAATGATACCACCCCTGATGATGACCTTGGAAGTGAAGCAGTCAACACCAATGAAGTTGATAGTGAAGCGTGGGCTACTGTTAGCGAGAACAAAATAGAGTGTGTTCAAGAAGATGAAGTATTATGTAATACCATGAGATGTTAAATAAATGATTATCTCCCTAAATTATTGTTAATTTTTTTATAAATAGGCAACCTTTACCCAAATTACTCTAGTTTAAATTAAAAATGGGTCGTGTTAACAACGCAATTGATAAATTTGGGCGTCAAAAATTTACTGGGCAAAATCAAATTGTTCTTCGAGGACAACCAAGAGTTGGATTTAGATTGACTGATGATGGTCAATATGATATACAACGGAAATCTTTAACTAATGTGGCACCTCCACAGAATCCTGGTGATGCTACTAATCTGGATATGTTCTTGAACAAAGTCGAGAAATGAATACAAAATTTACTGAAATAGTAAATAACGATGTCTTGCAATATGTTACAAAAGAACTTAATGAAATGAATAAAAAATTGCTGAAAAGGTGAAAAAAGATCATTTGCCATTTGTTACAAAAAAACTTATGGAACTTGCCATTGATTCATAACTGTTTAATCATGTGTTGTGAAACTCGCGTTTCACAATGTTTTTCGAAGGAATACTAAAAACTTGATAGAAATTCAAGTTTTGAATGAATTTCTTTTAAAAGTAATTGAATTCTTTTAACAGGCCAAGATCTTAGGAAAACTTCGAAAGTTTCTAAGAAAATACATTAATTGAACTTTTACAGCAGCATTGCGTCTCCTGAGAGCATCAATCGCTTCTGGATATTTAAGAGAGACTTGACTCCCAAAACAAGCCCCGCCTCGATTTCACTAGATTCGTGATCTGGAGTGTGTCTGGGGAAAATATATAAATATTCGCAAGAGCGAGGCAAAAGAAGCAGTATCGGGGCGCTCCAGCCCGTGCTGACATCAGACATAGAACTCCGAGAGCTTCGAGAATTTCTACCTGCAGTAAGACGGAGCATCCGCAGCAACGGTCGACCGCGGTCACCCAAATTCAAGACTTCACCAGGAAGCATTCAAGACTTCAGACTGAAGCAAGAAAATTCAGAGACCAGGAGCTAGGATTTCAGCAGGGTCCCTAATGATCTTCTAGTGTGCTTCAAGAGTCTCGTGCGCACCCGAGATATCGCCTGTCTTCTTCAAACATTTTGAGCCTAATTTTCTTCATTGATATCATCCATATATCGATTTGAATTTCAGACTTAATTTGGTTTGAGCCGCTTGGTCCGGTGATGTAAAATACCTGGGAATCCTTCATAATCCCTAGTGGGCTGTCGATCATCCAGGGTATCGGTCAAGTGTGCAGCCAGCCTCGAAGAAACAAGAAGAGAAAATATTCTCGGTCGCGTTTCAGGCTAGGCTACGTACCCATAGCGCTCGTAAAGCCGTCAACACGGGTTGTGGAAGGCTAGGTAAGGGTGCTAGCCAGAATAGTCATAGTTCGCCGAATACCAAAGCAGCATTGTCCTCGAACTGGAGGCGGTGTGTCGACTACGCAAAGTGGGATTAGAAATTCTTATTCTTATAACAAATCGTAAAAAATTCTTTGCGCAACAATTCAGTCAAACCCGTTGACAAGATGAATTTCGTGACTTCGCCAAGAACGGGATTCTTGCACGGTGTCTCACAAAAACATGTGCTCCCAGAGACCATTCGGGACCTGGGAAGCAAAACAAAAAACAACATTGCAGTTAAAGGACCTTGCAACATAAAATTCAACTTTTAATTGGAATAGATTAGCTTCGTCACACAACTCAGCGATTTGGCCGAGCGACCGGTCCTTGCTACGCGCATCTTGGGAGTGAACGACCATCGTCCTCCCGCCTTAGCAACGACACTTACGTCCAGTCGTGGAAGTTTACGGACTCGGCAAATGTCCTTAAAATGGTTATTAGTTATAATAGCTCAACATGCTTAGTGAGGAGCTTCACTCCGCTAAGTTAAAATTGAAGATAGCGTGTTAGGGAAGAAGAGATCTTAGTTAAAAAAGTTGCGGCTAGGGAGGGACGCACTTGATCCCTCCGACACTAGTAAATGGACAGGCCGAATGATTTTAGATGTTACGCATAAGGCAGAATCAAGCTGAGTACGCGTCATGGAGAAGGCGATTAAAGAAGGAAAATTTATTCCAAAAAGCTATTAGGAAATGGACAACTGATCCCGTGAAGCTTGAAAAACCTGTCCATTAGCGACAAAAATAGACCACAGGTCCTGGTAAAAGGAGGCATGAAGCCATTCTTGGTAGTTTGTTAACTTGGGATAAATCAACGTTCTTGGTAAAGGGAGTCTTGCACCGACAAAAAAGACAAGAGCGGTATTCACGAAACGGTTAAAATGGTTTCTTAGACAGGCAGTAGTCTAAGTTATAATTCCAGGGAAAATACTTAGGAAAAATAACGTATAGTCAAGAGGCGGTGCCCTGGCTAACAACGATAACAAAGTGTTATGCATAATGATTCGAACCATTATGTATGTCCTTGGTTCTCAGCAAAATGAGTGATCCCGATCTATGACAAATCGCGCGTCGTAAAGGTACGCCCATACGTGCGCGCCTGGGGAGCGGACGACGATGTATATATATTTTAGGTAGTCGGACGTCTCCAGAGAATAGCGAATATATTGGTTAATACGAATGAGTGATACGTACGTACGTAGGTAGAAAATAGTTGTTAACGGTGACTACGTTGTAGTCAATAAAAATAAGTGCTACGCGATTAGCGTAGTCATTTATAGTGTAGGTATCTAGATCGGCGACGCCGTACTCGCCGAAATAGTCAGCCCAGACGCTCATAGAGTGATTAGATTTAGACCGGTGACTCCGTTATAGTCAGCCCAGACGCTCTTAGAGTGCTTCGTCTTAGGTTGAAATATTTACTATAGAAAAGTACCTTATGTAGCGGCTTTTGTTACGGACATAGAATCAAGAAAGTTTTAGCCTTAAATACACAATGCATGTACATAGTTATAATTAGGGGGCTCGTGAGACATGACGTTACAAATACCGGACTTTCCCCGATAAAAGTAAATTCAAAACGACTTACAGAGACTAAGAAAATAAAAATTGCCCTCCGCGCAAAATTTCAGTCTTGGGTTGTCACTCCTACCCAAGATAGCAAATTGCTGGACATGCCCGTTGTTAAGTGTAAAAACAACCACTCTGAGTTTATAATAAAGTACCATTTTTTTGACTTCATTTTGTGAGTAAAGATTTTTATTGGGGGGATTTTAGAAACTTTAATTAACAATTAAATAATAATTTAATAAATAATACTTTAACTTTCTGTATATCCTTGCTAAGAGAGTAATACTGATATATGCCTCGATGCCTGTTCGAGTGTTTTTTTACGGATTATTTACCATGTGTTGGATAGTGAATTTTATGACAGTTTCTTGGCATATATGGCTAGTCGTCGAGACTTTGATAATTGAATATATTTGTATTAAGCTTCAATTGGGTTTTTGGTTCTTAAAATAATTGTTTACTTTCAAATGCAGTGACAGCCAGCTGCTTAAGATATATTATGTCAATGTCATGACGTTGACAGTGACATGGACGTTAATTCTTCTTTTGGATTGTTAGGCGTGAGAATCTAACATAAGCCTTATTCCGGTGAGGAAGCGACCGGGTTTTTGTTAAGAAAAAGGGTTAACTTTGTATTGCGATTTCTCGAATTGGCGAAGATTTTGGGGAACTTTGAAGTTTACAGTTGGTCATGGAACAATTTTTTTTGATACTAGCTTAGGAGGAGACTACGTGGCTTGGTCCCTTTTCTTTGTTGGCCGTCGATAAGTAAGCACATGGGGATAAAACCCAGATAAATTTCTTTTGGAAAATGCCACGTGGGCAACTATAATTTCTTGGGAATCATCCCCTTTGGAATGTATTAATAGGATCTTTGGATGGTATACATTCCCTGGTCATTAGGCCGATAAATATGTGTTTTTTTCGGGGCGGAAAAACCCTTATTAATTTAAGGTAAGCGAAATTGTATAGATAAGATTTAGGGTTGTAAATATATGTAAATTCAAAATGATTTAAGTAGTTTTAGTAGGAAAGGATTTTACTTATATAGGGTTGTTTTAGGCTATACCTTATATAGGTTGTTTTCTTTTAGGGTTTTTTGAATGGGCCTAAACTTTTTAGGTTGATTAAGTTTTTTTTTGGATTGGACTAAATTTTAACTACCTAATTTTGGATTAAACGTTTTACGTTTGGGTTAAAGTACCTAAATTTATGGATTGGACACATCGGGGTTGGTATTGAAGAGCCCAAAATTTCCTTAGAATGTTTTGACATTACCTTGAATGACCTTGAGACTAGATATTTGTCAGTTGTGGTACAAACTTCTTTATCCTGTCCACGTCAAGACAACTAGGTTTTGCAGGGAACTTGAGAACCTTCTCCATGGTTTCAACGCACTGAGAGGCAACTTCGAGGGTTGCAGATAGCTAAGTGTAGCTTTAAGATTTCACTTGCCGGTGTGGTGACTGACATTGATTCTTGCCGAGGGGCAATTTTCCCTATTTGTAATCACCTGGTACAAAACTGTTTGTACCTCATCGAGGTTCTTGTATTTTGGAATGCCTTATCGGGGAATCAATGTTTTTAACCTTACTGGTAGAGTCCTTCAGACCGATACTTTGCTATAAAAATATGATCACTTTGTTTTAATCTTGCTAATAACCTTTTTCTCTTGTGCGTTCGAACGTATGTAAAGTGCCGGGACGTGTAAACGCGGGCGGATTGTCGACAACACGCAAGCTTACTACCAGGCCTCGTTAGTCCAATCTGGACATATAATCTGAGTATTTTGTAAATTCTCTTATAACAAATTTAAATATTAGATTCGATACGTGTAGTCATGTAACTACATTTTTACCTGGGCATAAATTTTAAGTGTACAAATTTGGGGAAGCATTCATTTTCATTGGGTATTATTAGACGAAGGTAGATCCTAGTATCGTTTTGGCCTAGTGGACATATCGGGGCTGGCGTAGTTAAGCTAACCCAGGGCTGGTACTGGTGGCTGTAACCTCTAGGAGCACAGTTGGATTTTTCGTGCAGGGGATATAGTCACCGTCAAGCGTGCTAGTGTCCACAACCACGTGGACCTTTTGAAAATAGCTTTGTAAATTTTTCAGTAACTTTGTAAATTTTTCTATACCATAATCTTAAAACTTAACTGGTTTTCTTGTCAAATCAAGATCTTTCTTGTAATTATATTTTACTTTTCGGCGGTCAACAGTTTTGATTGAAGTGTTTTTGACCAAGCGGAAGTTCCAGTTGTCTGGTCTATGTGGTCACTATACCCTTAAAGCACAGCTGACTTTATTGTGTGGATATAGTGACTGCCGTCAAACAAACTTGGATCAATGCTACTGGGTGAGCTTATCACTCATTAATTTCTGTAAATTAAGTAGGTAATTCATATATTGTTTCGTCTCTGAGGAGCTTGCATTTAACGAAAAAAAAAAAACAGGACTTGTCATTATATCCTAAACCTTTTTAAAGATTAAATGTATTGGCCTTAAATAATAATTTGTTTTGATTACCTAGTAACTTTTAATACCGGACTTGACATATTTTATTTGTTTTCCTGGTTTTGTTTCAACGTTAAAGGCTAAACGGACCACCATTTAGGGCCTGACTTTAGAAAGTAAAACTATGGTGGCGCCTCTCTAATTTTGACTAAAATTACCGATTCTGACTTTAAAAGATAAACACTCATCTGTCACTAAACGAACCTATACCTTGAGAATAGAGCTAGCGTATGGAGGTGTTCTACAAGCAGCTTGATTTGGTCGATTAGGTAAGAGTTGTAAGTAGATAACCTTCTCAGGGCGTACCTGGATCATAAGTGTTATCTGTAGGATAACAGGTTTTGGGCGATTCATTTTGAACCGCATTTTCCGCGAGGTTACACTGGCGACCAACGTTACAATTCACAAACGTTACACCGTGCCACCTTTCTCACTTCATAGAAGGTCTCCAGGACACCCCGGGCTTTGTCCCATCCTGGAGATACCTTCTGGAAAAACATTCTTTTTGAAATTTAAACATTATCGTCACCTCTTCCTTGGTGGATCGCTAGCAGTTTCCGGCTAGCGAGGTACAAAGGTGGAGGGTCCACCCACGACAAAGACAGTCTGTCTTTTGTCCAATCGGTACCTAGGGTACCTAGCATCCCTGACAACTACAACTAGGCGACAGTCAAATATTTAAGGAACTTAGAATAAGGCGCCACGGATGGCTCCGTTTAAGGTGACCTTCATTCAAGAAGTTGAACTTATTGAACGTCGAGTTCAAAAAACAAGGCTGTTTGCGCCTTGAAGAAATAATTGTAAACACAAAATTAAAGTACGCATCTTCGGAGCATACTAAAGTTAAACCCTGGGAGGAGATTCAGAACTCTTGGGACATAATTCAATCGGGAACAAAATTATATTGTTTTCTTGTAAACAAATTCAGGGGAAATCGGTGATAGGCAGGACGGCTTTCCCGCATAACATTGGCCACATTGACGTAGTTACTTCAGGATAGTAGCCGGGAGGGACCGTTTTCCACCCCAACCGCGCTCAGGAACTCCTTGCAGAGGCTTTCTGGGGCAATTAACGATTTCGAGATGGTAGCCGACTCGAACTAAGTTCTTGCAAATTCCGGGGGGAATTGTGCGACACATGAAAATCTATTCAGCGTCTGACTACTGGACGTATTACGCGCATATAGAGAAAAGAAAGTTAATTCTGTGTATGGTGACCTCGATTTTACATCGAATATGAGAGTGGAGGGGATTTGAAGTTCATTTAACAGATACAAATACATGCATAAAAATTTCTACTACATAGTAATTTATTTCCTAACAATGCAATCATCAGAAAGTGAACGTCAAATTGTAGTTGTACATCCGTTCTCTGTAAACGGTCGTCAGATGTGTGCCAATTTGTAACATTGGGAATTGTTCATGGGACAAATGGGTTGCTGTGAATGGTGTCAAAATAAGCACAGAAAGAAGCAGGAAGAACAATTATGTGGTTCCGTTCTAAAAACCTTGCTAGGATCACGTCCATTTGTCCAATTCTCCTTTGAAAAGGGTATCTATCGAGTATTAGTTGTTGAAAGTTACTTTGTTGCTTGTCTATATGCAAAACACCAAACAGACATACTGTGGATAGTATTTTTTTCTTCATCAAATCTTACTTGCTTCATGGTGATTGTATAAATGAATTTTTATTAGTTATGTCATTTAGGCTGAACATAACGAGAGTAAATTAGTTTTACTTTAAAATGAGTCGTATTAACAACACAATTGATAAATTTAGTCGACACTTTTTTGTAACAGAGTATCGCGAGGATTACCAGGAATCGGATTTAATCTTACTTCAGACGGACATTTTGATATAGAGGAAAAATCAGCAAGGAATATTGCCCAACCGATAAATGATAATGACGCTGCTACCAAAGAATATGTTCTTATGGCAGTTCATCGGTTGGGTTAGCAGATAAATTCGATACTTAGTAATGTGCTAGTACGAGTTTTTCAAAAAATGTTTGCCCATGATGATACCAAAATTATCTACCTTAAGGAAAAAATTTATCAAATCCACCCGCATGCTGCACGGTACACCACAATGAAGATAAAGGATCAAAAAATCCAGAATGGAACCTAGATAATGTTTTATTTAAACACATAATTATACTATTACATGTAATAATTTTAAAAAATTAAATGAATATTTATGAAAAGTAATGTTTATTATTATTTATAATGTAGCGTACAAGCGTAACGTAAGAACTATTTGATAATATCTATACAATATCTGATTTGTCTATCCAAGAATTAAATTGAAACTCTTTTGCTTTTTAATGTTTCAGGTTTATTAGAGTATGACTCTACATATGTTTCGCCTTATTAGGGCTTTTTCAAGAGTACTGACGTAGTAATACTAAAGTTAGGTAGGATTGGTTACAAATATATATACCTGAATTTATTACCTAATTGCATAGTGCCTGAAGATTCTTGTTCTAGTAAATATTCCGGAAGTCCAAGTTATAAAGATGATAAATATTTGTCAATTATTGGGGTGTTCTGGAAATTTTGTTGGTCATTAGTACAGGGTGTTAAATTGATTTTTAATGATTTTTTAATTTCTAGTTGTTCTAATAGTCTTTTGCCTTTATTTTCGGAGTGTAGTAATTGGATATTATCAAAATCTATAAAGTGATTATTTTCTATACCATGGGTGGACATTCCTGAGTTTTTTTTATTGTTTAAAATGGACGTTTTGTGTTCTTTTATTCTTGTTTTCACGCTTCTACCACTTTGGCCTACATATATAGCTTCACAATTGGCACAATTTATTTTGTAAACTCCCGATTTGTCTAATTTGTCAGTTTTGTCCTTATTGTTTACTAGTAGCTTGCCTAGGTTTAGTTTATTTACACATATAGTTTTACAGCCTAAATTATTTAATCTGTTACAAACATTATTGGTAAATTTAGAGGTATAGTTAATGAATTTAAAGTTATTATTTTTTGGTGGACTTATACTGTAAAATTCCTTTCTTAATAATTTCTTCTGCTTATTTTTTAACATATTATCAATTAGGCTTTCTTTGTATCCGTTGTTTTTTGCTATCTGCTTTATGACACATACTTCTTTTTGAAAGTTTTCCTTGTTTAGTGGGAAGGTGACTAATCTGTGTATGAAGCTGTGGAATGGAGACAATTTTATTTTCCATGACTGTTTAGATGTGTAATGTATTGTTGTATCTGTGGTTGTTGGTTTCCTATAAATGTCAAATTCTAGGTGGTTATTTATTTTTTAATATTGATGTCTAAGAAGTTTATTTCGTTGTTAACCCCTTTCTCCATTGTGAATTCAATATTTTTATGCAGTGAATTTATAAGGTCTAAAAACTGATCTAAATTTCTATCTGTGCCATCCCAAATGCAAAAAACATCCTCTACATATCTATTCCAATAGAAAACATTCTTGACGAGAGGATTATCAGAACTAAAGATAGACTTTTCTAAGTTTGCCATAAAGATTTCTGACAATTTCTGACACAACTTACCAATAATATTTGTAACAGATTAAATAATTTAGGCTGTAAAACTATATGTGTAAATAAACTAAACCTAGGCAAGCTACTAGTAAACAATAAGGACAAAACTGACAAATTAGACAAATCGGGAGTTTACAAAATAAATTGTGCCAATTGTGAAGCTATATATGTAGGCCAAAGTGGTAGAAGCGTGAAAACAAGAATAAAAGAACACAAAACGTCCACTTTAAACAATATAAAAAACTCAGGAATGTCCACCCATTGTATAGAAAATAATCACTTTATAGATTTAGATAATATCCAATTACTACACTCCGAAAATAAAGGCAAAAGACTAGATCTATTAGAACAACTAGAAATTAAAAAATCATTAAAAAAACACCCTGTACTAATGACCAACAAAATTTCCAGAACACCCCAATAATTGACAAATATTTATCATCTTTATAACTTGGACTTCCCGAATATTTACTAGAATAAGAATCTTAAAGCACTATGCAATTAGGTAATAAATTCAGGTATATATATTTGTAACCAATCCTACCTAACTTTAGTATTACTACGTCAGTACTCTTGAAAAAGCCCTAATAAGGCGAAACATATGTAGAGTCATACTCTAATAAACCTGAAACATTAAAAAGCAAAAGAGTTTTATTTACAAAATATTTAAAAAATGTTTCATAAAGAACCTACTGCAGAATCAACACAGTTAATTAAATTGATTTGGAAAACCTAACCATTTTACGAACAATTGATGGTTTTGATTTCTCTTGCGTTTTCTAAGAATTTTCTCAACTAAATGAACACCTGGGCTAGCTGTCTTTTGCAGTTCTGCTTCGTAAAAGCATCATTTGATAGGTTGACCTACTAGTAATTGCAGCACGTATGTAGGTGGATTTGTAGTACTAACTCTTGCTATTTCAAATAGCTCTGTTGATCATAAAGGTGTATATCCTTTGTCAAATACACCTTTGTATTTGATAATGCGAGCAATGTCACCCAAATGAATGTTTTTTCATCGGGACAATTTTCAAATAGTCATATGCTTTAATTGTGGTATCCTCTTTCACATTGTTGGGCTTCATTCCGATGGTACTGTGTTTAGTGTTATTCGTTAGTTAGTTTTCGTTATAGCTGGTAATATTTGTAACCATGTTCCTCTAACCGAGAATTGTTTATATAACATATTTTTCAAAGTTCTATTAACACGCTCAATAATCGCCGCTTTTTTCGTGCTATATGTGGAATAGGTAATGGTTTAAATCATATTTTTTCATGAGTGCTTGAAAGATGCTACTATAAAATTCCATTTCTTGATCAATCTGCAAATTGGTTGGTGCATATGATGCTTCTCCAATGATGCTTTTCATCGTATTCGTAACTTCAGCACCAGTCTCATTCTTAACTGCTTTGGTGTACACGAATTTGGAGTAACAGTTTATACATACAACAATGTAACGATAACCATCATTGTCAGTAGCATATTGCTGCATTTCCGCCAGATCAATTTGCCACAAATCTCTATATCCTTTTATGTCTGTACGTCTTCAAAACTAATTTTTTCTTGTTGTCCTATATAATACATTTAGAAGTTTGATTTTTAAATTTTTAATAAGGTTGCACGTCTTATCAGACACTGATGATGGCAACCAATTGCAAAACTTAATATATTATTTCTTCCTCTCGAAGCTCTTCCATAATTGACATAATCCCATTATCATGTCCGGTATGTCCAGCTACTTTTGACCCCCACAATGATCGTAATCTATCCATTAAATCTTTAGGTTTATCCCAATAAACATATTCAGATGATTTCCAAGATAGATGCTTTTTTACTGGTAGTTGGATTTTGTTGGTAACTTTTTTCTTCCTACGCCACCACCACCGCCTAGTTTAGTCCCCATAATTAGTGGTTTTATGATTTGTAAATATTTTTTCCATCGGGTTTCCCTTAAACTACGTTTCTTGTCATAACCGTCGTATGCCTCAACTGTCAATTTCAAAATGTTTTTGTAACTTTGAAGTACAACTGGGCTTATTTTATCTTCTTTCTCTAGGATTGGTGGATTTTTTAGAAAAAGCAAATCGTAAAGCTCAACTGTTCCATCGAATTCAGCAATGCGTTCCGTTTGTTAGAAAACGAACTACCAAGTTGCCAATATATTTTGCTGATTTATTTTCTTTTTTACCAAAGCGTACACCATACACGGTATCATAATGGGATGACATCAATTTTAATCCACTTAAATATTCTTGAATATTTTTTGCGGTTGAACTACTACCACTTGATGTGTGTGATGATGTGTGAGATGATGTTAGCGTTGATGGGGAACGGGTTTTGAACAGTGGCTCGCGATTTCCATGAAAGGAAAGGTGAAGGAATTTGTGTTTTTTGCGATATCGGTGTAGATGTTTCAAAATACGCTTCTGCTGGATACGTTGATTCTTCAAACATTTTTGCTGTTCCCACCGAGCTGCTGCTACTCCGACTTTGTGGTTTAGTCGTAGTACTTGATTTTTTAGTTTCGTACTGCTGCTGCTGCTTTGCGGTATTATACATTCTGGAGGATATAGATGCTAATGGTTTAGAAACTGGTTCATAAAACTTTTCCAAATCTAGTTCATTTTATACTTTAGCTGCTTCGATTTGTTCAAATTTTTTTCTAACCGCATTTGTAGTTTCCAGTAGGTTTAGTTTTAATTCGATTTCTTCGTCCATGATGCTTCAAAGCACCGTTCAACAATGAAACGATTATCTAAGTTATTATTGTAGAAATATATAGCTATCCAATCCCTTGCGATATCTGCCTGAATTTACATCACTATACTTGTCAATAACTAAAAGCCCATATCTATTATCCCACCATTTAGCACACATCTCTTGAAATTGTGTAAAAGTCAGGTCGGGTGAAACGTGATCAGAAAATATATGTTTCATATTCATCTAATCTTGTTTAAACATAGTAATGAAGTTGGCATTATCCCGAACAAGCTTCTCAGGAACACGAGAATACATTTGCGCCAAGTAAAAGGCATCCACATTTTTATGACGTCCCACGCTAAAATACAATCTTATAACGTCCTGTTTCTCACACAAAACATCATCAAAAATAAATAGAGAATTAGGTTTAGCATCTGACGGTTCCACAATGTTATTTGCGTCGCTAAAAGCGTAGTAGCGAAGACATTTGATTGTTGATAAAATCTTAAATATTCATATTTTAGTTGATAGAGCGACTTTGAGTAGATATAAACATTTTCGAAACGCAGTCCCGAGGGGCGAGTAAGCTGCGAAATCATAACATGTGTTTTTCCACAAGTCGAAGGTCTTATTAATAATTCACGATGGTAGCAAATGGCCATGTCTCTTAAATAATTTCTGTTCCTCTCCAGATCCAACCTTAACATCGGGATTATCGACGGGAAGTTTTTGTTGAAGATTGATGATACGCGTCTTAACAAAATCCATATTTTATACTGAACTTTCACGTGAACCATCATTCAGATGTCGCTCGTCAAACGAAGTAGACGGTATCGTGTATCACGTAAGACTGGAAGCGGTATTGTTAATTCAGTAATTAACTAGTATGCGTAGACCGCCTAATCGCCCCTGATGGGGCTCTATAATAGTGTCGGTAGTATCATCATGGTCATGCCCTGAAAATTTTGTGTTTTTAGAGCACGTATTAAGAAAGATATCACACTCCTTCGGACTGATGATCAAGAATAGACCACCTTTCGTATCCGTATCGCTACATGCGTGAAAACACCCACACATAGAAAAATTTTTCCAAGGTCGTCCGCTCCCCAGACACGTATTTTCCCCAAGGCCATCCTCTCCCCAGACGCGTAATTTTTTCAGGGTCTTTCGCTCGCCAGACGGATATTTACCCATCCAAAGACTTTTTGGACACCCTGTATACATACAAATAACCACACATATAAATAGAAATATAGACGATTTTCTTAAAATCCGACTTAATTAAGTTTATTTTAGTACCAATAGAAATATTTGCCCATACTATGACTTTTCGGACACCCTGTATACATTCATACAAATACCGATACATATAAATTCAAATATATGCGATTTGCCTGAAATCCGACTTAATTAGGTTTATCTTTAGAATTTGCTTTACAAATGTATCTAATAGCTCTTTTTTGTAAAAGAAATATAGAGTGAATAAGGTATTAACTAGAATTTCCCCAGAAGCAAATTCCATATCTTAAGAGAGATTCAATTAAAGAATGGTAAACATTTTTAGCAACATCAAACTCAAGTTCTTTTGAAAGAATTCTAAGTGCATAACAACCTGATGATAATTTTTTACAAAGTTTTTCAGTATGGTCATTAAAGGTAAGATTTTGATTTATGTGAATTCCTAGAAATTTTATAAATTTTGGGTTATTAATAATTTGATTGTCAAAGATAACACCTTTAAGTTTACATTTAAAATGTAATATATTAGTTTTACTAATACTAAAAGAAAGAAGGTCAGAGTCACATCACTCTTTAACTTGAAACAAGTCAATCTCTATAATTTTTTTTAATTCAATACTATTTTTACTATTCCAAAGTATTGTAGTTTTTACTACAGAAACATTAATAAATGCAAGATCATTAATATAAATTAAGAATAATAGTGGGCCAAGGACAGAACCTTGAGGAACTCCACAATCAATTTTAATACTTCCTGATTTCTTTCTATTTAAAAATACTCTCTGTGATCTATTAGACAGATACGACTCAAACCATTTTAAATATAATCCACGAAATCCATATAGTTCAAGTTTTTGCAACAGTATCTTGTGATTAACGCAGTCAATCATCGTTATCATTAAGTTTTAAATAAAGATGTTCAAGAAAAGAAAAAATAGCCTCATTAGTACTTTTATTTTTCTGATATGCAAACTGATTAAGATTTAAAATATTATTCTTGTTTAAAAATGATAGAATTCTACATTTAACAATTTTTTCAATAATTTTAGAAAGGGTTGGAAGCAAAGAAATAGGTCGAAAGTTAGAAGCAGATTCATAATCACCTCCTTTATGAACTGGAATAACAACAGCAGGTTTAAGACATTCTGGAAATTTACCATTTTCAAAAGAAATATTTATTGCTATAGATAATGCTTTTAAAGTTGAATCCGAAAGGTGTGAAAGCATTTGTACAGATAAATTAACCCATCCAGATGCATACTTATTCTTTATTTCCAAAAATATAGATTTAATCTCAACGCCCGTAGGAGTAAAGAAAAGAGAGTCTTTTTGTACAATATTTTTCATATAAATAAACGGATTAACACATGCATGAATATTTTTCGAAATATTTGAAGCAACAGAGCAGTAAAAAGTGTTAAGTTTTTGACAAGATATTGAAGTATTTATAGGTATAACAGTATTTTTTCCAGTTAAGTCATTAATAATTTCCCAACATTTTTTACTTACTTTCAAAACATTTATTAATTTCTTATCTATTTACAACATCAACTAAAATTTACAATAAGTGGCCCGGGTTACCCCCAGCTGGGGAGATCCAACCCGGCAACGCGACCAGAGTATGACCGGGGCTGGTCTCAGCCCTAGGTTCCCAACGGATGCGAAGGGACGACTCTTTCCGCCAGGCTTGCAGAGTCAAGGAATATTATATACACAGGGTTTGAAAGTTTGTATTATTTACAGAATTACTATTGATATAATTATATAACTGATTGCTGGAAAAAATTAAATCAAAAAACCAGCTTAAGGGCAAACTACCGCTCTTCTAAAATTACCGTTTCAAACAAACCCATATTTTTTCGTTATTTTTAGTCCGATAAATTTTTTGTTTGTTTTTGAAATGTAGGAAATCGGTATGCCGACAACTTGATCGTTTTACTTTTTTGATTTTTTGCACGTTTGTATTTTATTTTTGGCAAAATTGATTTTTTTTAATTTATAAAATCAAAATATCGATTTTCTAAAACGATCAATCGACGTGGAATGAAAAATTATAAATAACTGGTTTATGAAATTTTTGCATTAGATTGAAAAATAACATAGATATGTGGTTCTCAAGATCCCATCCAAAACATATCTCCATTTCTCTCGGTCGCGGAGCAAGGGGTCTCTCGCGAAATAGGCGAGCGGGACTCACCCCTAAAATGACCGACTAGTGACCACGGTCGTCCTAGTCGCTAAAAACAGTTTTACTTTATGTTTTCGAGGTCGCTGAACACGAATCCAAAGTTATTTTTTTAATTAAAGTGGGGGAACAATGAAACAAATGGCAATTTAGTGTCAAATGAGGAAAATAAAATTTTCATACTTTTTGATTTTCAACTCGGTATATCTCAGACAATTATTCATATTTCTTTTTTAAATTTTAACCACTTATTCTTTATGGTATTACCTAGAAAACAAGCTGAATCCGAAGTTCTCAAAGCAATTATTGGCTGAGTGGCGAATTTTCAAAGTTGTGCTATCAGGTTTTATGAGTCCTCACATACTATCGCAAAAGTTGAGTGGCGAAGTTTCGAATTTCGAGTAAATAGCTATATAGTATTAAAATATAGTATATAAATTAAATTTTACCTTCCTTATATACTATATTTTAATACTATATAGCTATTTACTCGAAATTCGAAACTTCGTCACTCAACTTTTGCGATAGTATGTGAGGACTCATAAAATATATATATATATATATATATATATATATATATATATATATATATATATATATATATATATATATATATATATATATATATATATATATATATATATATATATAGAAGCGGTGGGTAGTCTTGGCTGACTAGTTGATAAACAAGAGTATATTTTGGGGTAACAGCCAGAGGTATTAGGGCTCAATGAACAAAAAGAACTCTTATTTACTACGCTAAGCTTTCGGAAGCATTTATTTCTTTTTCAAAGCTACAAATATGGAGTACATTAGATATATTATGTCTAATAACATTATTACTTATTATTACCTTAAGATTACTTATTATTGCATTAAGATTACTGTGAAGATGAGTTGCTTTTTTTCATTTTATTGAAACTCACTTACACCCAGGTAATAATAAGTAATAATGTTATTAGACATAATATATCTAATGTACTCCATATTTGTAGCTTTGAAAAAGGAATAAATGCTTCCGAAAGCTTAGCGTAGTAAATAAGAGTTCTTTCTGGCTGTTACCCCAAAATATACTCTTGTTTATATATATATATATATATATATATATATATATATATATATATATATATATATATGTATATATATATATATATATATATATATGTATATATATATATATATATATATATATATATATATATATATATATATATATATATATATATATACGATTTCAAAGCTGAGAGCTGAGTAAGGGCGCACGCGTTTGGCGCGCAGTAATAATCGCGGTAGGCGTATACAGGGGTTTGAATGATTTTACCTAGCTCGATTGCTTACTATATCGATTTTTCAGATCTTTTTATTTGTGTTAACGTAAAAACATTTTTTATAAATATTCAAAATAAACAAGGTAAGTATAACTCCTAATTAAATGAAAATCACTGAAAGAAATTTGAAATTATTCGTTTATTTTATCTACATTGACACATGCATCACTACAGTGACAAACATCACAGCATCTTAAGTTAGATACTATACAAGGGCAAATCGCAGTTGCACAAGCATTTTTACCATTACAGGAACAAAAATATTTTTGTAGTTTTTCTATGGCAGTGGGTCCATCATAATAATCGAATGTCGAATGTCGTCTTCTACCAACCATCCAAACTTTGTCACATCTTCAGAAGCAATTATAGACTTTGTCGCTTGGCTAAATTATAGCGCAAGGAATTGATGTCAGTGCGAATAGCTTTTGATTTTTTGGAGAGATCATACAAATACGATACGAATAAGCTAACGATTTCTTGGACAATATCTATAGACAAATCATTTATTTTAGCTAAATTAAGCAATTCTTCATTTGACATTTTTTTAGAGTGGCATAAACAGTCTTTTTACCAATATAAAATAATGATGAATTTGTATCACAGCCGGTCAAAGCATGTGCAGCTAAGAAAGATGAACATAAATGATTTCCTAGTTTTTGGGCTAAAATGTGTATAGGATCTTCTCAGATCAGTGCGGACCGAAATTTTTCCTGTAAAAAAACACAGCTGAGGACTATTTTCAAAATGTTGAAAGTGTGCAATAGTTATAATATATGTTCATTGAATTAGCACTACACCAATGATAAACATAAATCGTGTAGCTAACTGTACTTACCTTGTCGATTAAAACATTTGGAATATTTAGAACAACGTGTTTTCACTAACAAATAAAAATATCTGAAAAAAAGCGATATAGTAAGCAATCGAGCTAGGTAAAATCATTCAAACGGCTGTATACGCCTGCCGCGATAATCACTGCGCGCCAAACGCACGCGCCCGTACTCAGCTCTCAGCTTTGAAATCGTATATCTTTTTTTCTATTAAATATAAGGCGCTCAAATTTTACAAAAAACTTCCTTATATACTATATTGTAATACTATATAGCTATTTACTCGAAATTCGAAACTTCGTCACTCAACTTTTGCGATAGTATGTGAGGACTCATAAAACCTGATAGCACAACTTTGAAAATTTGCCACTCAGCCAGTAATTGCTTTGAGACCTTCGGATGGATCTTGTTTTCTAGGTAATACCTTAAAGAATAAGTGGTTAAGATTTGAAAAAGAAATATGAATAATTGTTTGAGATATAGCGAGTTGAAGATTAAAAAGTATGAAAATTTTATTTTCCTCATTTGGCACTAAATTGCCATTTTTTTCAATGTTCCCCCATTTTAATCAAAAAAATAACTTTGGATTCGTGTTCAGCGATCTCGAAAACATAAAGTAAAGCTGTTTTTAGCGACTAGGACGCCGTGGTCACATACTGCTATTTCTTAGCTACTTTTTGGGGGTGTCCCGCTCGCCTAAAATGCCAGACAGCGGCTGAGCCATCGTCGTGTTGGACCATGACGCGTGCCTGCGTGCCAAGTGCATGCGAACCGGCTTTTGTTGTGCAGTTTTTGCAGAGTGTGATGTGATTAATTGATTACTGTGAACTAGAACTATTGTGTTCTAATTAATTATTCATATTATAGTTAGTTATCATTTCGTTTTCGTGGTATTTACTTTCTAGTGTACAGGGTGTTCGGATTTCGTTGTATTTGCGGGTTATGTTATCTCAGTTATTAGTAGAGATAGAAGGTTGCGGTTTGCACGTCATGGCGCTACTTTTTTGTGAATCGAAAAATGCCACGAAGAATTTTCGTAGCTTTCTTTGTTTTTAAGCTACAGGGTGATTTTGAAAATTTTCCCTTTTTGAGCACCCCTTGTATCTCGGCTATGCCGCATCATATCAAAATAGTAAAAACCGCTCTTTATGCAGAATATTACGTATAATACGATGATGTAGTTAATTTTTTTCTAAATATTAAAATTTTCGAGTAATGGTGCAAAGTTGTAGTTTTTTAAAGGGGACACTCTGTATATCTATACGTCATTACATTCCGCTTTTCGAGGGCTTTTCAAAAATATATAACACATGATATTTATTTTTTCATTGAAGCCGATGAATCACAATTTTTAATAAAAGTGTCAATATTTTATAGTAGGCCGTGAACTAAAACGTATACCTACATATTACAGAGATTGTTCGAATTGATTTCCGTTATTCTGAACACAATATTGTCACATTTTTTTATTCTTCCTAAATCATTTAAAAGGATAACTGGCCGTGCTTGCAAATTCTGAATTCTATTTCAGAAGCATTACGCAATTCTTCTATCGTTTGATGCCGGATATGAAATATTTTATTTTCCAAATATCCCCACAAAAAAAAGTCGAGAACTGACAAATCAGGTGACCTGGGAGGACATCTTTCCAAAGCTCCTGGAGTATCAATTCCTGAGATATGGTACCTCATCACCCTTAATGAAACACCCTGTATACAGACGTTTACTACTTTCAATACCAGTGAATCAATATTGTGATTTTTTTAGCGATAAAGTTTCATTTTAAAATTGGCGCAATAAAGTTGCTAGTATACATTTTTGGATCAATATGAATACATACATAATTCACGAACAGCATTGTCGTATTTCGAACCCTAAAATTTGTATTAAAATCCAATGCATGTGAAGAATGCGCTATCCATTTCATCATTAGTATCACTACTGCCACTGAATTAGCCAGACTAATTGGCTTACGCGCGGGAAAAGTAGTATAAGTCTAAAATTCTAGTTTTGAGTTATGCGCGATTAAACTTTGTTACCGTTTGCGAAATCAGTGAAAAGCTATATTGTACCTCGGATATTTTGTTGCCAATATATTAATAATAATACCTTTTAGAATCGCAAAATAAAATATAGCAGTTCTTGTTTATTTTTATTGTGATAAAAAAAAGATTTCATGACTTATACTATTTGACATTTAAATTGACTTATACTATTTTGCACAGCTGAAAGAGTAAATACAATCAGTCAGATTCTCCAACGCTAGTCCGATCTAATTTGACAACCAAAAGTTTTAAACTAACAAGTGTAAGAATAGGACAACTAAGTTTTATAATATGAATTTATTTCTGAGATTTTTCGCAAATTTATAATGAAAAGGGCAATTTTAGTACGTACTTTCGACAATAATGGAACTAAATTCATTCTAGCAACCCGTTCCAAGATGAAATTCATTTGGAAATCAAGCAAATCACTGAAATATCAGAATAATTCATAAGTTTTAAGTGACGACTTATTAACGATGACAGGACAAAAACTTGTCAAAACATAACTGATCAACTAGAAGATCTTAATTTAAACCAGTACTAAATCTTAAACCTTCTTAGTGAATCTGAACGAATATATTTTATTAATAATATTTTATTAGAAAAATATATAGTAGTTTTTGTTTCTTTTTATTGTGTTAAAAAAATATTTCGTGACTTATACTATTTGACACATAATTTTTATTAACTTATACTATTTTGCACAGCTGAAAGAGTAAACACAATCTATTTTATTAGAAAAAAATACAAAATTATTGAAAGTGAACTCAGTAATATTAAATTATTAGTCTTCTTCGAGAACTTTGTCTTCAAATGGCAAGTCTTGCCGAGGTTAAAATAATGCAAGTGCGACTTATACTATCATACACTAGTTTTAACATTGGGTATGATAGTACAAGTAGCCTTATTCGTTTTTGCCCGCTCGATTCAAGAAGACTTATACTTATTTAACTTTTTTTTATAGCTTTTAGCATTGAAATGGACTTATACTACTTTGCCCAAAGGAACTAGTCATATTTATAATATATGTGGTGCACTTAACTCATTTTTTAAAAAAATTGACTTATACTACTTTTGACGCGCATCAGTCAATTTAACATGACGAAAGAGTAACATTCGTTTGGTAAATTTAACTGAAATTACAAAATCTGAAGTATATTTATGTAATATATTCGGTAGTATTTAAATAAAACTCCGATATTTACTACGAACTATCTATTTACTAGAATCAGGTTGTTAATATAAACAAATGCCTTGAGTACCGAAAACATCCTGATTCTTTAGTCGAGAATCCACGGTACCCTTTTTTTGGTACTCTACCGATACGAGGTGCAATATAAAATTAATGTCTACATATATCACACCTCCCTCCTACAAAAAAAAATTATACACACATTATTTAAGTGTACACCAAACGTTCCACCGGTCTTACATTTCTTTTTGGCCGCCGCACAATTTCACTATTGGCTTCACTATTTTCACTTTGATTATTAACTGGGGAAATTGTCAAATCCACTGTTTCAATGTTTTCTGAAATTTCTGGCTGTTCGTAATTTGAATCAAAAAAAGATTTGTTGCATTTCAATTTTTTTATTTGATTTAAATGTCTTTTCCACATCACGTCATTTAAATCCGGAATTTTTACTAAATAAGTGGATTTGCCAATTTTCTTAACAACCATTGCTTTAATCCAGGTCGGATTTCTAACATTACGATAATCTTTTACTGTTACGCACTCACCAATATAAAAATCTAAACTTCTTTTTCCCCCATGATAAAATTTTTGTTTTTTTTGTTGTGTCAGAACCCGACCTTTTAAATCAGTATTAATTTTTAAATTTGTGTTTGGTAAGAGGTTATCAAACCTGGTCCTTAGATTACGTCCAAACATTAAGGTAGCAGGACTAACCCCTGTGGTGCAATGAATTGTATTTCTAAAATCAAACAGGAAATTACATAAAACCTTATTTAAATCATCAATACTATGCTTTTTATTGCACAAGGCGTTTAGAAGTGCATTTTTAACCGTTTTTACGGCGTTTTCGGCAGCGCCGTTTGAAGAAGGATGAAAAGGGGGTGAAGTAATATGTCTAATATTATTTCGAGATAAGAATTCATGAAATTCTCGCGAGCAAAATGTGGTAGCATTGTCAGTGACAATGCGTCTTGGCAAGCCAAATCTGGCAAAACTTGCCCTTAATATATTGATGGTTGATTTGGAGGTAAGTGAATTTACAGGGAATACCTCCAGCCACTTGGAGTGCGCATCTAATAATATTAAATATTGTTTACCTAAAAAGGGGCCCATAAAATCGAGGTGAATTCAATCCCAAACTTCATCAGGATAAGGCCATGTTTCAAGAACTGCCTTATCCGGAGTTTTCTTGTTTAATAAACAACTTTCGCATGTTCGGCAAATATTTTCAATATCTCGATCTAGCGCTGGCCACCAAATATATGAACGAGCTAAGCTTTTCATCTTAACCACGCCCAAATGTGACACGTGCAAACTTTCTAAAATACTGGATTCTAACGTCCCTGGAATAATTATCCGGTTGTTCCACAAAATGCACTCTGACTCAATGCTGAGTTCATTTCTAACTCTATAGAACGGTTTCATATTTTCGAGAACTTTTGTTGGCCACCCGGTAAGTAAATATTTTTTTACACATAATAGGGTTTCATCTTTTTGCGTTTCCATTTTAACTAATTCGAAATTTATGGGGAAGTCTTTATTTTCCGAAAAATAATTAACATAGTTAATATCCACGTTTTCCCATTCCTCTTCGCGAGTTTTAACTGGTAAACGCGACAAGCAATCTGCGTAATTTTTTTCAGACTTTACAAATTTAATATCATACTGATAGTTAGACAAAATAAGTGCCCAACGACGCAATCGATTTGCGGATTGCCTTGTGGTCTGTCAACAAAGTAAATTTACGACCGTACAAATATTGATTGAACTTACAGAGGGAAAAAATTATAGCCAATCCCTCTTTCTCTATCTGATTCATCTTTCTTTCAGAATCAGACAGAGTTCGTGAGGCATAAGCAATAGGTTTCTCTTGGCCATCTGGAAGCACATGCGCAATTAATCCAGAAATTCCGTAATCGCTAGCGTCACAGCTAAGAATCACTGGAAAAGAAGGATTATAATGTACCAAAATGGGCGCTGAAGTGAGCAGTTCTTTTATTTTCTTGAATGCCTTGTCACAATCTGGTGACCAGTACCATTTAACTTCCTTTTTTAATAAATTGTAAAATGGATACAAAATTGTTGATAAATTAGGGACAAATTGTCCATAATAATTTATTAATCCAATAAAAGATTTAAGCTGGGTAACATTGCATGGTTTTGGTGCATTTTGGACTGCCGTTATTTTGTCACTGGCAGTATGCAATCCCTCCTTATTTATAACAAATCCTAGATATGATATTTCAGGAACAAAAACTTTGCATTTATCTAAAGACAATTTAAGGTTCGCGTCTTGTAAAACCCCTAGAACTTTACCTAACCTCTGAAGGTGTTTTTCGCGGTTTTCTGCCATGATCAATATGTCGTCTAAAAAGACAATAACCCCTTCAATACCTAACAACAGGGACTCCATGAGCTTTTGAAATTTGGCGGGAATACTAGCAATTCCAAAAGGTGCCCTATTATACTGATACACACCCTTGTGGGTGGCAATGGTACACAACACCTTAGATTGGGAATCTAAACAAATCTGTTGATAGGCATTAGAAAGATCTAGTTTTGTAAAATGTAAACCCCCCTGTAACGTTGCAAATAACTCATTTATTCGGGGTAGTGGGTATTGATCCACCTCTATAAATGGGTTTAAGGTGATCTTAAAATCCCCGCAAAGCCTTACGGAACCATCTTTCTTTAACGCGGGAACAACTGGCGTCCCCCAAGGGCTGTAATTCACTGGTTCAATCACTCCCAACTCCTGAAGACGGTCTAACTCTCATTTTCTACTTTTTGTTTCATCGCAAATGGTAACGGCCTTGCTCGGAAAAACTTGGGAGTTATGTCATTAGCTTTTAGTTTTATCGATATACAACCCTTGTTAAATTTACCGAGACCCTGGGCGAAAACAGAACTATATTTTTTAATAACTAAATTTACGTCCTTTGAAGCTTCCAAAAAATTTAAGTTAGTAATATTAAGATTGAACTGATTAAAAAAATCGCGTCCTAACAACGGGGGTCCAGATGCATTTTTAATAACATAAAAATTTAAATTTTGTTCCTTATTTTCAAAATCTACTTTGCATGTGATGAAGCCTATTGGCACAATTTGTTCACCATTATATAAAGTAAAACATTTATTTGTTTCGTTTAACATTTTGTTTTTAAAATATGTCCAATAAAAACGTTCTGAAATAACACAAAAACTTGAACCGGTATCAAGAGTAAAGGTAAATTCAATATCTTCTATTTTTAAATTTATTAAAATGGAGTTATTACTAAATTCTAAGTTGTAAAGGGGATATTCGTCGGCTTCTAAATAATTATGTGTGTTCACAAATGTATTAAACTTTTTAATACGTTTTTTTGGACATACTGGCGCCAAGTGGCCTTTCTTTTGACAAATATGACAAAAACAGTCTCTAAATGAACACTTATCTGCTGTGTGGTTCCCTCTACCACAAACGTAGCATGCCTGATTGATACGCGATGGGCCTGGCGCTGATTGCCTGCCCCCGCTGGTTCCACCCTGCTGCCATCCACGAGATGCCGTTCCTGCAGCTTGACATAGTGCCCCCTTATTTTTGTGAGAGGCCTGTGCAAAATTAATTTCCTGCTCCACCTTTACCAAACCAACTGACATATCATCAATATGGGATGCAGATTTAGCTACTGCAATTCCCACTGCATCTTCCAACTTAACTTCTCTTTTTTCCTCTAATAAACGATCCTGTACCGGGCCTTTATCATAACCGACGATGAACACATCACGAAGGACGTTTTGTAAAAATTGAGTAGACTCAAAAGCACAGGAAGCTGCTAGATTTCTAAGTCTAGCAGCCCAGTCTCTGGCGGATTCACTCGCGACTTTACGAGCATTATAGAACTTATAGCGCGCCGCAAAAACCGTGAGGACGGGCTTAAAATGATCCGAAATTATAGCCACTAAATTAGCGTAAGTTTTGTCCTCCGGTTCTGTAGGCAGACATAAATCGCGCACTAACTGGTACGCGTCTTCGCTTAATAAGTTTAGCAAAATTGCTCTTTTCCGACCATCATCGGTAATCTCATTTGTGGTAAAGTAATTGTCAAGCCGTCTTTTGTAAATGGCCCAATCCGAGTTGACTGGGTCAAACTCACGAAGGTGTCCGACATTTTCGGCTGCCATTTTATAAAAAAAAATTGTGTTTAATTAATTAATGTGGGTTTTCACTTTTAGTACCGAAAGTATAATTTGAACTCCGCACAATTCACTAAAAGAGCAAACTCCTCGTCGCCACTGTAATATATTCGGTAGTATTTAAATAAAACTCCGATATTTACTACGAACTATCTATTTACTAGAATCAGGTTGTTAATATAAACACGAATCCACGGTACCCTTTTTTTGGTACTCTACCGATACGAGGTGCAATATAAAATTAATGCCTACATATATCACAATTTATTAAATAGGTAATGCGAAAACTCTCGCTGATGATCCTTGCAAACACGAGACATCGGCGTCAAAGAAAATAAAATGCTATAATTATCGGCGTTGTGGAGGCAACATTTTATCATCGCTACTGTAACTGTTGGCTAGCGGCGCGACGTAAGGGGAATACAAGCATCCGTGTATAGGTCGAGACAGCGCAGCGGTAAGATTGAATCCTCGCATCAAGCGGGCGCGATATTTTGCGAGTTCCCTCTTAAAATGAGGGGTCTATATACATATTTACAAAATGATCACTACGGATCCGCATTTATACTATTTGTTCATTTTTACACTATATACATTTATCTATTTACACGTTAATATATACAAGCATTCATTCATATTTACATAACCATTCGTTCTTCATTTATTCGTATTTACAACCCTTTCATGCACACACATACAATATTTACACACGACTGAGTGATCATGGTGAAAAGTCTGAGAGTATATGAAACAAGTCGTCCAATCAAACGTCGTCGTCAGGAAAGGGGAGTGGCTTGTCAGATGACTTTAAGAAATCTGACAAAACCAGGTAGTTGGGGTTTTGGAGCTCAGTAAGGATTTGCACAGGAGCATGAGAATGTAGAAATTGGAATTTTTTTGAGAAATGCGGGAATCTTTAAGGGATGGTGTTATGGGCAGAAAATAGCAACAGGATGTAATAAATAGTTGGTAACAAAAGTTCAATTTTAGACTTCATTCTTATAAAGTAAATATTTTTAGTGTGGAATTCTAGAGACCTTAATAAGCAATTAAATAATAATTAAATAAATAATACCTTATACCTTCTGTAAATCCTCGTTAAGGGTGAAAGACAAATATAGGGCTCGATGTGAGTTCGAGTGAATTTTTCCTGATTATTTTCCATGTTTTGGGTAGTATATTTTTATGACAATTTCTTGAGATATATTGCTAGTCGTAGAGACTTGATATTGGATATATTTGTGTTAAACTTCGATTGGTTTTCTTTTAATTTCGAAAATTATTTATTATGAAATGTGACAGCCAGCTGTTTGCCATATAAGTAAAATGTCAGGACGCTGACATTCTTCTTTTTAGATTTCAGACGGGATGACCTGCCTTAAAGCCGTATTCCGATGACGGACGACCGGGCGGTTGATGAGAAAAGGGTTAACCGTTTTATTGCGATTTCTCGAAGTGGCGTAGATTTCTGGGGAATTTTGGGTTTTTTGGAGGACAGTTGGTCATGGAAATCATAAGTTATAAGTTTTGATATTAGCTTAGGAGGGGACAACGTTTCTTCTCCCCTTTCTTTTGTTGGCCGTCAAGGGAAGAGCACATGGGATAAGACCCAAATAAATTTCTTTTGGAAAATGCCACATGGTCAAATATAATTTTGGGAATCATCCCTTTTTCGGATTGTATTATTAGTGGTCTTTGGATGGTATACAATCCCTGGCTAGGATGCCGATACAATTGTGTTTTCTTCAGGGACGGAAAAACCCTTATTAATTTAAGGTAAGCGAAATTGTACAGACCAGATTTAGGGTTGTAAAAAATCTGTAAATTTGTAAATTCAAAATTGATTTAAGTAATTCTAGTATGAAAGGATTTTACTTATATAGGGTATTTCCTTTGCAGGGTTTTTAGGATGGACTAAGGTTTTTTTGCAAGGGCCTAAACCTTTTGTTTAGATAAAGTTTTGGCTTGGACTAAATTGTAACTACCTAATTTTGGATCAGATGTTTTACGTTTGGGTTAAATTATCTGAGTTTATGGTTTGGACACATTGGAGGCTGGTATTTTAGAACCTAAAATTCCATTGGAAGGTTTTGACATGACCTTGAATGACCTTGGAACTCTGTAGTTGTCAGTTTTTGGAACAATCTTCTATATCCTATCCATGTCGGGACAACAGGGTTCTGCAGGGAACTTGAGAACCTTCTCCATGGTTTCAACGCACCGAGAGGCAACTCCGATAGTTGCAGACAGCTAAGTGTAGCTTTTAGAATTTCACTTACCGGTGTAGTTACCAACATTGATTCTTGTCGAGGGGCAATTTTCCCTATCTTTTATTTACCTGGTGCAATATTGTTTGTACCTCATCGAGGTTCTTTTATTTTGGGAGGCCTTACCGAGCAATCAATGTTATGAACTTTACCGGTGGAGTCCTTCAGACACTTAATTTGCTATAATAATATAATCCTTTTGTTCTACCTTTTTAATAACCTTTTTCTCTTGTGCGTTCCGAACAAATGTAAAGTGCCAGTAACTTGTACACGCGGGCGGATTGTCGACAACACGCGTGCGTACTACCAGGTCTCGTTAGTCCAAACTGGACATTTAATTTTTGGTATTTTATAAAATTTTCATGTAACTAAATTCAAATATTAGAATCGATACGTGTAGTCAAGGAACTACATTTTTACTTGGACCTAAGTTTTAAGTGTAAATACAGGGGAGGCATTTATTTTCGTCGGGTATTAGAGGGAGGTGGATCCTAGCATCGTTTTGGCCTAGTGGACCTATCGGTGCTGGGGTAGCTAAGCTGACCCAGGGTCGGTACTTGTGACTGTACCCTGTAGAAGCACAGTTGGATTTTTCGTGCAGGGGGTATAGTCACCGTCAAGCGTGCTAGTGTCCACAGCCATTTGGACCTTTTTGGAAATAACCTTGTATATTTTTTTTCCCCAGTAACTGTAAATTTTTCATTACCGTAACTTTAAAACTTTACTGGTTTTCTTGTCAAACCAAGATCTTTCTTGTAAATATATCTTACTTTCTGGCGGTCAACGTTTTGATACAAGTGTTTCTGACCACGTGGTCACTATACCCTGAAGGCACAGCTGATTTTATTGTGTGGATATAGTGGCTGCCGTCAAATACACTTGAATCAATCCTACTTCAATTTTGTAAACAACTTAAGTAGCTCATATTGTTTTGTCTCAGAGGAGCTTACATTTAACAAAAAAAAAAAGGAAAACAGGACTCGTCTTTATATCCTAAAACTTTTCTTTAAAGATTAAATGTATTGGCCTCAAACAATAACTTGTTTTATTACCTAGTAATTTTTAATACCGGACTTGACATAGTAGTTTTCTTTTCCTGGTTTTGTTTCAACGTTCAAGGCTAAACGGACCACCATTAGGAGCCTTAATTTTAGAAAGTAAAACTATGGTGGCGCCTCTCTAAATTTGGACTAAAATACCGATTTTGACTTTAAAAGCTAAACACTCATCTGTCACTAAAAGAACCTATACCTGAGATAGAGCTAGCGTATGGAGGTGTTCTACAAGCAGCTTGATTTGGTCGATTAGGTAAGAGTTGTAGGTAGATAACCTTCTCAGGGCGTACCTGGGTCACAGGTGTTATCCGTTGGATAACGGTTTAGGGCGATTCATTTTGAACCTCATTTTACGAGACGTTACACTGGCACCCAACGGTTCTTTAAGGGGTTGCAAAAGTGCCACGCTCTTTTTCGCACAGAAGAAGAATTTTACTTCTACTTACCCTTCATAAATAAAAATTCAAAGTTCGGTAAAAATTTAAAAAAAATAAATATTGAGAATTTACAAAATTAACTCACGTAAAGAGTTGAGTTGAATGCGAGAGGCTTGCGCATGCGTGCCAAAAAAATGCCCTAGCTCCAATGCCGGAGAGAGGGGGGTTTAATAAGGGCGCCACTGATTTTAATGCCGAGTGAAAAACAGAAACCCTCCTAGATAGTGTTGGGATCTCGCTTTCAGCTCACTCACTCACATATAGTTACCATAGTATCCGAAAAAAAAATTCCAAGAAACTGCGCCGGCTGGTGAGGCAAATAAAACACTACCCTTAAAACAAATTTACAAATATATTACAGAATGGTTAGGGCAAAATTTCTAATTACACATCAGTGGATTTTGTCCTTTTGTGAAATTTGATAAAATAACATTATTAGGAATTATTAAGTATTATTAAATAAACTTATTATTATTATTATAATAACCATTCGCAGGTCGTATGACCGGTTTTGCAGTAACTAAATTCAAACCCTGAGGGGGAAATAAAGTCAAAAAGGTAAGGTACTAATCCGCTTTAAATTAATAATGCTAACCATGGTTAGAGCCAAAATCGAATAAAGTTGTTATCGTAAAAGAAAGGTAACACTAATTATAAAATAAAGGAAAAGTTGCCTGAAGGGGTTCATCCCCTGTTGACGGTGTCCTAGGTCAATGCTGAACTGGCCTAGGCAGCTTAGCTGACTCACAGCACGATGAAAGACTGGAGATGTCTCCCAGCCACAAAAGAGATTGTGCTGTCTCCCAGCAAAAAGAAAGACTGTGGGTGTCTGTCTCTCAGTAAGCAGAAAGAAGTGCTGTCTCCCAGCAGAAAAACCCTGATAAAACAAAAGGTATGCGTCAATGCAAGGTAAAATTCAGGTACTATGCAAATATAATTTAGAAGAAATATTAAATTTAAATCACAAAAAAAACTTTTAGTGGCTGAAGGCCTTATACAATTATTCACTGGTATCAAGAAAATAAAACCGAAGGAAATATTTTGAATTAAATAGACATCAGGTCAAAAAAAAAAATAAACAGGCAATATCGAAGCCAATTAATTAACAAATCAAAGTTAAGTTAAAATTTACATAAAAGTAGCCATTGTACGCTACTGTACACAGACAAATATTCATTATAAAATAATTATATTTACATAAGTAATGCAGCTACAAAAATCTTAAACAATTAGATCATACACTGGTGACAAAATAACCAAAATTGTTAGGTAATCGCTTAATTACACAAAAGAAAAGTTTAGCCGCAAAATACAATGTGATAAAATTTAGCACGTTAAGTATAATCAAAAGAGAAATTCAGTATTACTATTACTAAACATATACATCCAAATATAGTAAATGTAGCTTAATATTTATGAATATAGAATAACCATACCGTATCTGTAAGCGTAACCCAAGAATGAACAAATACCATAGGCCATAGTGAATAGTTAACGGTACTATATTACACCCACCCTGAAATTTTGTAACCAAATCTAATAATTAAGAATCAGCCCTGTCTATGTTATACCCAATATTAATTAAAAGCTAATTAGCAGCAGAAAAAGAATAAGTGAAATACGAAAGTCAACACTTCTGACTGTCAGACATTTAAAATATTTACCCAAATTACTATAGTTTTAAATTGCCGGTCTCTAACGCTGTCAGCTGACATTCCAGAACACAAGATCTGAATTTTTAATGACCTGGCTATCGCTTATTAGCATAATTAGTTGATAAAAAGAAACATCATTAGGTTCCAATTCACGGGCATACACCAATGACTGATTCACTATGACTATGAATACGAAATAACAAAATAAAATTTAACCTTGGGTCTCCCGGTAGAGTTCTGACCAACATTATCAAAGAATGTAGTAAATCAAGCTAGCATAGCTGACAAAAAAAATTAGGTATCGATAAGAATTTGACCTACAAACCTGTGAAGGTCACATAAACCCCATTTAATTTTTAATAAAAAAGAACCATCTGTACATAATTTTCCTACCACGAAAT
This sequence comes from Philopedon plagiatum, assembly GCA_963971165.1. Lineage (NCBI taxonomy): Eukaryota > Metazoa > Arthropoda > Insecta > Coleoptera > Curculionidae > Philopedon > Philopedon plagiatum. The sequence goes on from OZ020189.1 coordinate 85,038,774, forward strand.
GTAGCGATCTACTTGTATTTAGAGAAGTTTTAACTACAGAAAAACTAATTAAAAACGTGGACGTCGTAAAAAAAAATAGAATCAAAAAGGAAATCAACGAAAATTAATTAAAATAGCAGTTTAATCGCGGAATTCTGTGTTTTTTAAGGGTTTAATAGTGGCAAAAGGACCTTACCTGCAGTTTTCGTGTCGGGTCTAAATTAACATGTCCGCTGTCGTCGTAAAAACCGACGAAGAGATGTCGAATTTCTTCTTCAAAATCAACTAAAACGGCCTCACTGGACCAACAACGTAACGCCGAAAGGGCAAATAACAAAACAAGGTAGAAGAAGTTAATTGTACCGCATTCACAGATCCAAATTTTTGGGTGTCTTTCCAAAAGACTTTTAGAATGGCGATACTGTCGACGAGGCGATCAGTTTCTCAAAAGGAACCTCTGCTCCGGTGCCACACCCAATCCTTGCCAAAAATTCCAATATCGATTTTCTTGCACAAGTGACGTCACAGGGTTGTTTCGAGGTACACTTTGGTACCCAATTATGTACAGTTCTGAAAGCTTTGATTCGATGGTATTCCCTTCTACCCCATTGGCACAATATTCTGCCAGTAAAAATTAACTAAACCAATGAACAACGGAAATATACCAACCAACAAATACATTTTTCCGTATCCATAAACCGACATTCATTAATAGTTTGTACAATTCATTATACTTTGTACAATTATTGGAAACAACTTATGATTTTCGTCAACCAGGAATACATGTAGGCGTGGATCAACATTAGAACCCTTTAAAATCAAGGGACCTAGAACTCAGAACGCAGATCCCATCGTTCCTGGCTTCGACGTTTTCCAACAACAGTCACAGAGGGCGGCTCAGGACAGAAAACTAAGATGTATGCAACAGGCTCGACAGAAAATAATTACGGCCGATTCAAATGTCAAAAATGACGTTTCACGTTTGTCAGGGTAAACAAATTCTAATTTATATTTATTGGCAACTATAGTTTTTAGGGCCAAATTCAGACATATTTCCTTAGGGATTAACTATACAGAAAGAGGGAAAACAAGGCTGGATCCAAGACAGACTAGTGACGGAAAATTTGTAAAAATTAAATTCGAGGTTAGGAAAGATTTTGACTAAATGGAAAACAAATCAAAATAAAACGTTCAAGGAATAAGGGAATATATTCAAAAAAGTAGGTCGAAGTCTTAAAACTCAACTAATTGTTGCAACTGCTATAATAATAATACTTTAATTTCGTATGACAAAACAAACCGTAACAAAAGTCGTAACATAACACTGGCGCCCAACTTTAACTAGATATTGTCTAATATCGTACAGTGACATTTTTGTGTTTTTCTAGGTTTTGTGAGGTTTAGCTTTTACTATTGTATTTTAAATTTCGGATATTTCAAATTTGCAACTTGGCGAATTTAAAGTTGTTTTGTTTGACATTGGTGGTATATGAATATAGTAAACACTCATAATAAATTCTTAGTGACGATAAAATTTTGCATGGAAATTTTTTCTTGACGTTTTGGTGAGCTTAATTTTTTTGAAATTTTATTTGATCATAAATAATATTAAATTATAACTGGAAATTTCTTGACTTTTTGGTGAAAATTTTTTTAAAGAATTTTATTTGGCCCGAAATATTTAAAATTTTTTTTTTCAAAATGTATAAGTTAAATATAGATAGACTCGCTAAAGATGAGCTAGAGTATGAAGTAGGAATAAGGGGTATTAATCCTTCGGGAACAGTTGAGTCGTTAAGGAAATGCTTACGATCGCTATTACGTTTAGAAATGCCAGGTGATCTAGTACAAAGTTCTGTGGAACTAGATAATGAAAAAGAAATTTCAGAATGCACTACTAAGCTTGTAGAATTAAGAAAGAGGGAAAACAAGGCTGGATCCAAGACAGACTAGTGACGGAAAATTTGTAAAAATTAAATTCGAGGTTAGGAAAGATTTTGACTAAATGGAAAACAAATCAAAATAAAACGTTCAAGGAATAAGGGAATATATTCAAAAAGGTAGGTCGAAGTCTTAAAACTCAACTAATTGTTGCAACTGCTATAATAATAATACTTTAATTTCGTATGACAAAACAAACCGTAACAACTCCCCCTCTCCTACGAAAGGAGGGAAATTTTCTCGAGAAAATTAACCGACGATAAGTACTCAAAAATCTACAGTATTTACAAGGTAAGGCAAAAAAAAATTAACTACCGGAGCTCCGGGGGTATTCCCCTAGGAAGCAACGGAAGAGAGTGAAAGATACCAGTGGATCGCTACTAACAAAACATATACTCACACCACCAGAAGAATAACTAAACCAAAAAAAAAAAACTCTGACATGACATGACAGGCCTGAGTGTTTCTGACGGCAGCCACCATTTCCGCACCGCAGAGTCAACTGTGCCCTAATGGTATAGTGGCCACATAGACCAAAATTGGGAAAACGTGTCCCCAGCTCCGGAATTTCCGCCAAGGTCATAATACACCCGTACTCATCATATCAGCTTCCAATAAAAGAAAATAAAGAAATTAAATACCAAAGGTATGGTCTGGGTTTGGCAAAAACATACTAAGTTAAAGTTGAAGATTAAGTTTTCAAAGAAAAGTAAGACAGTGAAGAGCCAAACCGGGTTTGTAGATCATGGCACGCTTGACGGCGGCCAAACACTTCAGCACCAAGAAAACCAAATGTGCTTTTTATAGTGTAGGGCCACGTAGATCGGTCCGGATTTGACACCCGAGAAACCGAAATTTCCGCTAGGCCAAGCATCACCATGGCCGACAACCCTAGCCAACCAAAATTAACCAAGAAAAGAAATAAAATGAAAATTCATGAACCAGTGTGGTTCCAATACAAGGACGAAAACAAACCAAAGGCATAATGAGGTAATTTCTCAAACTGCCTATAAAGACACCTACTAAAAATAATACCCGCAGCTTAGTGGATTACTAAACCCACTAACTCAGGTAATCGACAACCCAAAATATTACAATAACCAAAATAATTCAAAATAAAAATTAACTTTGGTCCCCTTGCCGCTAGACAACCAGCGACCCCTCCAGGAGTATCCGGGGTGGAATAAAACTTCAGGGTGCAGGAAGCACAGCCTGGTAACATTAACCCAAAGATGGTAAGGGGGCTAGCATTGCGTAACACTCGAAGAAAGCGTGAGGTACCTCGTGTACTAGCCTCACTCCAGAGCGTCCCAAAACAGATAACCAACTGTCACGCGTCGAGTCAACCAAAGGGTGGAAAAACTAAAAAGAAAAGATAACTAATATACAACCAAGGTAATTTAAGAAGAGAAAGGGATAGCCCATATGTTCCACCGAGCATAAGGAAGTGAATTATAGTAGACACTAAACTAAAAGATGCACCGAATGGGTAGTACATCAGTCCCTGTATGAAACAAAATAAATTAAATAGGGTACTCTGAAAGGTGGCACTGCCACCGGCCTGTCGCAACCTAATAGGCCGACTTGAGCTCAGGCCGAACAAAGTAGCTTGGCCCTCCCCTGGCCCGCCGAACAAGTTCGATGGGCAAAATGTTACCCCAGGGGTCAGACTTCCGCCCCCCCTGAACAGCCCTTCCAGTCGGTCTGCTCTCCGAAGGATCAATAGTTCCAACAAAGAACGTCGAAGCGACATTCGGTAGCACCCAACACCGCGCAGCCTAAACAAGGAGATAGGGACAAATAAGTCATAATCGGGAAAGTTCTATTTTGTCTAGTTAAACTATAGACCAAATATAGAACGCCAAAATAGGGGTCTAGGTACCAAGACCTAGGCCAAAGTCAAATCCAGGATAACAAAAATAGCAAGTCAAATAAGACTATAAAGAAATATCAAGGTAAAATTAAATTAATAATTAAACACAAGAAAAGATAAGGTAAATCAAGGTAAGGTAAGAAACACCAAGTCAAATACTGAAATAAGACTTGGTAGATATGAAGGTAAAATTAACCGAATAATTAAACCCAAAATAAAATAAAATAATAAAGGTAAGGTAAGATAAGATAATCAAGGTAAGGTAATATAATCAAGGTGAGGTAAGATAATCAAGGTAACGTAAGGTAATATAAGAAAGTCACAATAAGGACACTAAATCAGATCGAGCTAGGATAACGAAATCACACAGCAAGATACAGATTAAGGTCATAAGTCAAATCAAGTTACGGTAAATGAAATTATCCAAAACAAATTGTCAAGTACATTGCAATCAGTGTATTACGAAATTCAAAATAGGTAAGTTTAAGGTAAATTAAAATAAGGTAATTTAAGGTAAGTTCAGATAAGGTAAATTTATAGTTACTAAAAGATTAATGAATTTATGACTCAAATAAAAATATGCTAAATTTCAGGTAGTTGAGCCAACAAATAAAATAAATCATCGCCTTAAAAAAAACAAACTAATGACCATGTGTCACGTCTACTCCCATCTCGTCTCGCGCCAAGATGGGCGTCTGCAAGACACCGCCAAAAGAAAAAAAAACTCTAACATTAATGTTACTAAAGCCACAAAAGTTAAAGAAATTTCAAGATAAGGTAAAGATAGATCGTACCATAAGCAAAGACGCAAAGCGATGATAGCAAGTAAAAGTAGTAAAAATGCTGAAGGCAGACTTACTACGTGCAATAGCAGCAAGTTGACTGAAGGCCTAGCTTGCCACGGCTTTCGGAGGACTCCTACCTCCACTAGTTCACCAGTGCAGCACAATTCTAAGCGGTAGTGTTCAAATCCATCAAGTCTCGCGCCCAGATGGATCCAAACGCCACTGCGCCCGTCACTGCAGGGCATTAAAAAAAAGGTATTAAAGGAAAACGGAATAAGGTAACATTAAAGAAAAATATTCAAAGGTAATACTAATCATTATCTGAACTCTCATTTGTGGTCGATGGATTATACAGTTTGAGATCTTTTACGTGCCAAACACCTTTACTTTGTCCTGCTCGATCTTGAAGTTCGTAGGTGCAGGACCCTGTTTTCTTCTTAATAATAAACGGGCCCACATAAGCCGGAGCCAGTTTGGCACTATAATAGTTCGCGGCATCGGAAAGACTTTTGTTTTTACGCCAAACCTCTTGTCCAGGTGCATACTCAACGGGTCGTCTACGTAAGTTGTATCTTCGTTGATTTTTAACATGGGATGACTTGATTTTGTCCTGGACTTCGCGATACAATTTCACAAAGGCGGCTTGTCTTTTCCTGACATAATCTTGAAGGTCTGCATTGGTGTTAGCAGTCTCTTCTGCAAAGTCTTGTCCGTACAATTTATGTTCTCTCCCAAAATTAAGAAAGTGCGGAGTAAATCCAGTGGTCTCATGTCGTGATGTTCGCAAAGCACAGCCTATAGAAGCTAGGTTCTCGTCCCAGGTACGGTGGTTATTGTTCTTGATGTAAGATCGCATCATGGTCTTTATGACTCTGTTGACTCGTTCGGTCGGATCAGCTTGTGGATGATAAGGTGCTGTGTAGAATAATTTCGTTTTATACCGTTGACAAAGGTTCTGAAATTCCTTGGACTTCATTTGTACTCCATTATCACACATTAGGAACTGTGGTGATCCAAACATTAGGAAAATACCTTCTTCAACCTGTTTGGTGAGAGATTTAGCTGTCGCTGAGCGAGAAGGAAATAAAACGGAGAATTTGGTGAAATAATCGGTAACCACAAGAACGTAAGTGTTACCTGACCTCGAACGAGGAAACGGTCCAATATAATCCAGGCTGATACACTGCCAAGGTTGATTTATCACTGGACGGTCACCCATTAATCCTGCAGGAGGTTTTTGTTCTACTTTGTGCTGGGCACAAACTCGACAAGCTTTCACATAACTCGTGACGTCACTCCTCATCTTAGGCCAATAATAGCGTTGGCATACTTTCCAGTAGGTCTTGAATACGCCTACGTGACCCGAAGCAGGTATATCATGGCAACGGGCGAGTATCTGGCGCCTTTTATCCTTAGGAACGACAATTTTCCATGAGCTGGATGGAGTACCAAGGTCCGGAGGATTGGTTCTAGCATATTTGTACAACATGTTGTTTTCTACACGCCAAGCAGGAAATTTGTCCGGTCGTTGTTCAAGCCTTACAAACATATTTTTATACCATCCATCAGTGGTGGAAGACATCGGAACATCACTATCATCGGTGTCAATAGCTTCTGCGGAAACAGGAACGGATCTGGACAGAAAATCGGCAACAATGTGCTCTTTACCAGGGCGATGGATTAAGGTAAAATCATAGGGTTGCAGACGAAGCGCCCATCGCGCTAAACGACCTTGAGGGTCTTTTAGTCTGTGCAGCCATAGTAACGAATGGTGGTCAGTTACTACCGTGAAGTGTACCCCTTCCAAATAATGTCTCAACTTCTCCACACTCCAAATCACTGCCAAGCACTCTTTTTCGGTGACTGTATATTTCATTTCTTGTTTAGTCAGTGAACGTGATAGGAAGCATATTACTTTCTCACCATCATCAAAAGTCTGTGCTAAAACTGCACCAAGGCCATATGCGCTTGCATCGGTTTGCAGGACAAAAGGACGGTTAAAATCAGGACAGGTAAGTATCGGTGCTGTAACCAAAGCTTCCTTGATCGCTTTAAAGGCTCTATCACAGTCGGTTGTCCATGACCATCTGACATTTTTCTTAGTCAAGTTAGTTAGCGGAGCTATGGTGGATGAAAAATTCGGAACAAAGCGACGGTACCAAGACGCTGTACCAATAAATCGGCGAATTTCTGTGACATTCTTCGGTGGTATAATATTTACAATTGCCTCCACTTTTAATGGATCTGGTCGGAGTCCCTGACGGTCCACAACATATCCTAAGTACTTCAATTCTGGCAGGCAAAACTGACATTTTTCTAGTGAAACTATGAGTCCCGCTTCATGTAGTCGATCGAAAACTAAGCCCAACAGACGTAGGTGTTCATCAAAGTCCTGAGAAATAAGAATTATATCATCTAGATATACCATGACCGCTGGTTGAAGGTCTGCTCCAAGGACGGTATCTACTATGCGCTGCCAGGTTGCTGGTGAATTGGTTAAACCAAAAGGCATGCGACGGAACTGAAATAGTCCTCTTCCAGGGACGGTAAATGCAGTATATTCACGCGAAGATTCACTCAAGGGAACTGTCCAAAATGCGGATTTGATATCGATGGAACTGAGGTAAGTTGCATCTCTCAGGCGGTCCAAAATGGCAGAAATATAGGGCAAGGGATATGCGTCTTTCTTGCTCAAACTGTTCAAAATTCTGTAATCTACACAAAATCTGTAGGAATCATCCTTCTTGCGCACTAAACATATCGGACTGGACCAAGCACTCTTCGAAGGTTCGATGACTCCATCCTCCAACATTTGTTTAAGTTCTTCATCGATAATTTTCTGCTTAAATGGAGACACTGGGTAATATCTTTGTTTGACAGGTTTCGTACCTGGCTCCACTTCAATAACATGTTCAGCCACCTTACAACATCCCAGGCCTGTACCCATTAAAGCAAGTTTTTCTTTGACCAAGTTATCAAGAGTCATTCGCTGAGCAATAGTAAGGGTACTCTCATCCCGTATGCTAAGTACTTGAGTGGAATTCGTTTCATCTGCGAAATGCCAAACATCCTGATTCAAATCTGGTACGATCCCCATGCTCTTCCAGAAATCGACTCCCAAAATTAAGGTATGAGCCAGTGCAGGCAGGACTAACACATCTATCATGCGGGTTTTTCCCATTAAACTAAACGGTACTTGCATGTAACCAATAGCAGAACAGCTCTCTCCATTAGCAACTGTACATCTTGTTTCTTTGCCTAAAAGTTGTAGTCCCAAATTCCGTAGCAACTCATATCCAGGAAGGCCAACAAGTGTTCGAGTGGCACCAGAATCCAGCAAACCTCGTATAGGTGTGCCTATGACAGAAATTTCCAAATATGGACGTTGATCTCCTCGTGCGTGACTAATGATGAAAGCTAGAAGAATTTTGGATGAAAAATCGAAATCATTGGTCGTTACACGCTTGGTACTGGGAGAAATCGTACGACCTATTGATTCCCCCGGGAAGCGTTTCCCGAATTAGCACATTTTGGGCAAGATCTTACAGTGACATTAGGTGTTCCACAACGATAACAGTGTGTTTTTCTAGGGCTTTGACAATCTCGATTAAAATGTCCCGTTTGTTGATAATTCCAACAGACTACTTCTCTAGGACCTCTACTGGTAGTAGGAGGGTTGACATGTCTCACTTCATTGACCTTAGTTGGAGGTAAGGCTTCTTGCATATCTGAGACGAAGGCGAAATCAGGTTCTACAAATCCTTGTCGCTTCCGAGATGGCGGTACATAATGTTCTGCACGGTATTTCTTGGCTTCTAAAACCAGGCACTGCTCCTCTAATTCTTCCAATGAGTTCACTATGGGTAACTGAGTGGTGTAAAATGGAGCTAAATTCCTAGTTATCATGTCCAACTTTGCATCCTCACTGAGGGAACCATAACGCCGAAACAGAGCCTGCATGCTTGAAAGATAGTCCACTATGCTTTCTGATGGATCTTGAGTCCTCTCGAGCATTTCTTTAAAGAGTCGAGCACGATAATCTGGTGGTTGAAAGTGTCTGCAAAGCAGTTCAGCTAGTTCTCTCCAGTTGTTAAACCGGGAACGGTTCGCTCTAAACCAATTCAATGCCTTGCCTTCAAATAAATCTATGGCAGACTCAAACAGTTCTCCTTCTGATACGTTACGAGCCAATCTCAGCTCTGCCACTCTCTCCAAGAATCCATGGACTGACATACTCTTGGGGTCTCCTGTAAATTTAAGGCCCCATTTTTCTATACGTAGTGCCTTGAAGTTTGACACTGGCTGTCTATTCGGGGTTGAACCATGCTGAGTTGGTCGAGGCACTTCCTCTTCTGACGAATCATCAGAATCAGAACCTCCCGAACGTGCTGCATCCAATAATACGCTCAAGTTGGGATCTCGTCTGGATACTTGCTCTAGCTCGTCAAGAGCAGATAAGGTTTCTGCAATTAATATTGCTCGTGCGTCAGCATCCTCTGACGACAGTTGGTTAACTGGTACACGATCAATTCGGTTGAGAAGATTGACCAAGTGTGTCTGTAGACGTTCAAATTTGGTCTTGGCTTTTTCTCCAGTAACGGACTTAATCGCCAATTTAGTCTTCCTCAAGTTAGTCGCCACATAAGCTCTTTCTTCAGCAAAATCCATATTATAGGGAGGGTGACTTATAGACTTACTAACTTTCTCCATCTGCAACAATGGGCGTAAAGATGCACGAAGGCTTTCGACAGTTTTCGTTTCATCAGTTGGAATGCCACGAACTTGCAACTCATAAATGAGCATATCCTTTCTAAGGTAATGCACTCTCATACTGTAATCCATCGTAACTTATCACGAGTCAAATAATACACAAGCAAAAATAAATTTAAAGAAAAATCAATAAAATATTAACACTGATTGCACTTGACACTGTAAACTGCAAATAATTTGCACAACTAAATTTTCAGATATGTTTCACTAATTAAACTTCACCAAAAAGATTTAAAAAAAAATAAACCGGTTAGGACAGCGACGTCCTAACAGAAGGAATAACGAAAATCCGTCAGAACAGCGAAGTTCTGATGGCTACAACAAAACAATAGGTAGGCCGCAAAAAAAAAATATTGCATTATCAGAAAAAATCTCATCAGAGGTAAGACAACATATCAGAAGCGCAAAAATCGATAAATGAAAAATTTAAAAAAAAAAATTTGATAATGTTAGTACCAAAGTGCTCTATCTGGTCTCACCAACCGCAGTTTCTTTTTGTTTGAGGGCCCCACGTTGGGCGCCAAAATTTGCCACGCTCTTTTTCGCACAGAAGAAGAATTTTACTTCTACTTACCCTTCATAAATAAAAATTCAAAGTTCGGTAAAAATTTAAAAAAAATAAATATTGAGAATTTACAAAATTAACTCACGTAAAGAGTTGAGTTGAATGCGAGAGGCTTGCGCATGCGTGCCAAAAAAATGCCCTAGCTCCAATGCCGGAGAGAGGGGGGGTTTAATAAGGGCGCCACTGTTTTTAATGCCGAGTGAAAAACAGAAACCCTCCTAGATAGTGTTGGGATCTCGCTTTCAGCTCACTCACTCACATATAGTTACCATAGTATCCGAAAAAAAAAATTCCAAGAAACTGCGCCGGCTGGTGAGGCAAATAAAACACTACCCTTAAACAAATTTACAAATATATTACAGAATGGTTAGGGCAAAATTTCTAATTACACATCAGTGGATTTTGTCCTTTTGTGAAATTTGATAAAATAACATTATTAGGAATTATTAAGTATTATTAAATAAACTTATTATTATTATTATAATAACCATTCGCAGGTCGTATGACCGGTTTTGCAGTAACTAAATTCAAACCCTGAGGGGGAAATAAAGTCAAAAAGGTAAGGTACTAATCCGCTTTAAATTAATAATGCTAACCATGGTTAGAGCCAAAATCGAATAAAGTTGTTATCGTAAAAGAAAGGTAACACTAATTATAAAATAAAGGAAAAGTTGCCTGAAGGGGTTCATCCCCTGTTGACGGTGTCCTAGGTCAATGCTGAACTGGCCTAGGCAGCTTAGCTGACTCACAGCACGATGAAAGACTGGAGATGTCTCCCAGCCACAAAAGAGATTGTGCTGTCTCCCAGCAAAAAGAAAGACTGTGGGTGTCTGTCTCTCAGTAAGCAGAAAGAAGTGCTGTCTCCCAGCAGAAAAAACCCTGATAAAACAAAAGGTATGCGTCAAGGCAAGGTAAAATTCAGGTGCTATGCAAATATAATTTAGAAGAAATATTAAATTTAAATCACAAAAAAAAACTTTTAGTGACTGAAGGCCTTATACAATTATTCACTGGTATCAAGAAAATAAAACCGAAGGAAATATTTTGAATTAAATAGACATCAGGTCAAAAAAAAAATAAACAGGCAATATCGAAGCCAATTAATTAACAAATCAAAGTTAAGTTAAAATTTACATAAAAGTAGCCATTGTACGCTACTGTACACAGACAAATATTCATTATAAAATAATTATATTTACATAAGTAATGCAGCTACAAAAATCTTAAACAATTAGATCATACACTGGTGACAAAATAACCAAAATTGTTAGGTAATCGCTTAATTACACAAAAGAAAAGTTTAGCCGCAAAATACAATGTGATAAAATTTAGCACGTTAAGTATAATCAAAAGAGAAATTCAGTATTACTATTACTAAACATATACATCCAAATATAGTAAATGTAGCTTAATATTTATGAATATAGAATAACCATACCGTATCTGTAAGCGTAACCCAAGAATGAACAAATACCATAGGCCATAGTGAATAGTTAACGGTACTATATTACACCCACCCTGAAATTTTGTAACCAAATCTAATAATTAAGAATCAGCCCTGTCTATGTTATACCCAATATTAATTAAAAGCTAATTAGCAGCAGAAAAAGAATAAGGGAAATACGAAAGTCAACACTTCTTACTGTCAGACATTTAAAATATTTACCCAAATTACTATAGTTTTAAATTGCCGGTCTCTAACGCTGTCAGCTGACATTCCAGAACACAAGATCTGAATTTTTAATGACCTGGCTATCGCTTATTAGCATAATTAGTTGATAAAAAGAAACATCATTAGGTTCCAATTCACGGGCATACACCAATGACTGATTCACTATGACTATGAATACGAAATAACAAAATAAAATTTAACCTTGGGTCTCCCGGTAGAGTTCTGACCAACATTATCAAAGAATGTAGTAAATCAAGCTAGCATAGCTGACAAAAAAAAATTAGGTATCGATAAGAATTTGACCTACAAACCTGTGAAGGTCACATAAACCCCATTTAATTTTTAATAAAAAAGAACCATCTGTACATAATTTTCCTACCACGAAATGTAGCGATCTACTTGTATTTAGAGAAGTTTTAACTACAGAAAAACTAATTAAAAACGTGGACGTCGTAAAAAAAATAGAATCAAAAAGGAAATCAACGAAAATTAATTAAAATAGCAGTTTAATCGCGGAACTCTGTGTTTTTTTAAGGGTTTAATAATGGCAAAAGGACCTTACCTGCAGTTTTCGTGTCGGGTCTAAATTAACATGTCCGCTGTCGTCGTAAAAACCGACGAAGAGATGTCGAATTTCTTCTACAAAATCAACTAAAACGGCCTCACTGGACCAACAACGTAACGCCGAAAGGGCAAATAACAAAACAAGGTAGAAGAAGTTAATTGTACCGCATTCACAGATCCAAATTTTTGGGTGTCTTTCCAAAAGACTTTTAGAATGGCGATACTGTCGACGACGCGATCAGTTTCTCAAAAGGAACCTCTGCTCCGGTGCCACACCCAATCCTTGCCAAAAATTCCAATATCGATTTTCTTGCACAAGTGACGTCACAGGGTTGTTTCGAGGTACACTTTGGTACCCAATTATGTACAGTTCTGAAAGCTTTGATTCGATGGTATTCCCTTCTACCCCATTGGCACAATATTCTGCCAGTAAAAATTAACTAAACCAATGAACAACGGACATATACCAACCAACAAATACATTTTTCCGTATCCATAAACCGACATTCATTAATAGTTTGTACAATTCATTATACTTTGTACAATTATTGGAAACAACTTATGATTTTCGTCAACCAGGAATACATGTAGGCGTGGATCAACATTAGAACCCTTTAAAATCAAGGGACCTAGAACTCAGAACGCAGATCCCATCGTTCCTGGCTTCGGCGTTTTCCAACAACAGTCACAGAGGGCGGCTCAGGACAGAAAACTAAGATGTATGCAACAGGCTCGACAGAAAATAATTACGGCCGATTCAAATGTCAAAAATGACGTTTCACGTTTGTCAGGGTAAACAAATTCTAATTTATATTTATTGGCAACTATAGTTTTTAGGGCCAAATTCAGACATATTTCCTTAGGGATTAACTATACAGAAAGAGGGAAAACAAGGCTGGATCCAAGACAGACTAGTGACGGAAAATTTGTAAAAATTAAATTCGAGGTTAGGAAAGATTTTGACTAAATGGAAAACAAATCAAAATAAAACGTTCAAGGAATAAGGGAATATATTCAAAAAGGTAGGTCGAAGTCTTAAAACTCAACTAATTGTTGCAACTGCTATAATAATAATACTTTAATTTCGTATGACAAAACAAACCGTAACAAAAGTCGTAACATAACACTGGCGCCCAACTTTAACTAGATATTGTCTAATATCGTACAGTGACATTTTTGTGTTTTTCTAGGTTTTGTGAGGTTTAGCTTTTACTATTGTATTTTAAATTTTGGATATTTCAAATTTGCAACTTGGCGAATTTAAAGTTGTTTTGTTTGACATTGGTGGTATATGAATATAGTAAACACTCATAATAAATTCTTAGTGACGATAAAATTTTGCATGGAAATTTTTTCTTGACGTTTTGGTGAGCTTAATTTTTTTGAAATTTTATTTTATCATAAATAATATTAAATTATAACTGGAAATTTCTTGACTTTTTGGTGAAAATTTTTTTAAAGAATTTTATTTGGCCCGAAATATTTAAAATTTTTTTTTTCAAAATGTATAAGTTAAATATAGATAGACTCGCTAAAGATGAGCTAGAGTATGAAGTAGGAATAAGGGGTATTAATCCTTCGGGAACAGTTGAGTCGTTAAGGAAATGCTTACGATCGCTATTACGTTTAGAAATGCCAGGTGATCTAGTACAAAGTTCTGTGGAACTAGATAATGAAAAAGAAATTTCAGAATGCACTACTAAGCTTGTAGAATTAAGAGAAATAATTTCAACATTTTCGGGGACTTCTAAACAGATATTAAAAATTGAAACAAAATTCACACATCTTATAGGTAGGATAAAAAGGATCTCAGACGCGGATAGGGATACTCAGAATAAACGTTCGGAATTATTGGAACAAATAAGGACTTTAGTGACTGAGTACGAGTCAAAGGCTAAATTATTCTCTTCTAATACAAATACAGAACCGCCTTTAGATCCAGATTTTGAGGATAATACAGGGGTTGATCAAACGTTAGCAAATTCAACTATGGCAAATACAGGACAAAGTCCTTCACATACTAATACTTCTAATAATTTTCAGCAAACCTCTGCAGGTAGTTCAAATTATAAAAGTGTACCAGTTTATAAATGGGGTATTAAATTTTCAGCGAGTTCAGGACTAAGTTTTAATGCTTTTTTACAAAAAGTGGACGAACTGCGTGTTTCGAGGCGTGTAACTAAGACAGAATTATTACATTCTGCTTCAGATTTATTTGAGTCACATGCTTTAAATTATTATCATTTAATTTGCAAATATGCAGCTGAATGGGATTCTTTAATAAAATTAATGAAAGATGAATTTTTACCGGCTCATTTTGGAGATAAATTATGGAAACAGATTTTGAATCGTACCCAAGGTTCGGATGATGCCATAGGAGTTTACGTAGCAGCTATGACGCAATTATTTGATAGAATGCCTTCAGCAGTTTCAGATTCTTTACGTTTAAAAGTTTTAAGATCTAACATGTTACCATTTTATCAGGAACGGTTAAGCTTACATGAAATTAATACACCATTTGAAATGATCGAATTATGTAGGAAGTTAGAAGAAACAAGATTGCGTGTCGAAGAATTTAAACCGCCTAGGAAGGGTAATGTCTCTCTTGAACCTGATCTAGATTATCAGCCAATAAAGCGTGATTTTGCTAAAAATACTATTAATGAAGTTGATTGTTCAAGTACAAGTTCTGTGTCACAAAAATCTAATTTGGATTGTAGTAACTTGAATGTTGGTAATACTAATAAAAATTTCAATAATAATACAAAATATACAGGGAGACCAAATTCTCAAAATTTTTCAAATCGGCAATACAGGCCTCAGAGCCAAAATTCTTTTGCAGGTAATAGAAATTTTCAAAATAATAGACAAAACAGATATGTACATTTTAATTCACAAAATAGTTCACAGAATAATCAGTCTTACCATAACAATTCACAAAATAATTTTAAAACATTTAATAGAAAGCATAATGATAATTCTTATCAAAATAGATCGAATAATTTTCAGAACAATAATCGTAATTATAATAATCCCTCTCATTCTAATTTTAATAATACAGTTGAATCTCAAAATAGTTTTAGAACACAAAATTCTCAAAATTTTTCTAATACTTCTCAAAATGAAAATCAAGGCACTGATACTCAAGTTTGTTTTAAATGTAACCAACCAAATCATTATGAAAAAAATTGCACATCACGTACTAAGAAATGTTTTACTTGTGGTAAATTAAATGTAACAAAGAAAACTTGTCCAGCTTGTAATAATAGTAATATATCTAATCAGGGAAACGGTTCGAGAAGCCAATCTTAGGTCGGCGATTAGCTTCGAATTTAGACTCGACCATGAAAGATTTTCATTTTAAAGATAAAATTGTTTTAGATTATGTTTTTTCCCACGTAGGACCTGGAGAATGTCCTTATTTAATGGTGAACATTTTGGGGTTAAATTTTTGCGGACTTTTGGATTCAGGGGCAAACAAAACTTTTGTAGGAGGCAAAGGCTGGAATAAATTAAAGGCTTTAGGGGTTAAATTGGATATCAATAAGAAAGCATTGTGTACAATAGCTGATGATAGTTCATGTGAATGCATAGGGATAGCAAGTGTACCGGTAAAGGTTAGGGATGTAGTAAAATTGATCGATATTTATGTAGTACCTGAGTTGCGCCATGAGCTTATTTTAGGTATTGATTTTTGGATAAAGTTAGGTATTGTACCGGACATGCGCAGAGGAGAGTGGCATTTTTCATCAGAGCCTTTAGTTAATTCTGAGATATCCTTGATGCAGTGTGATGCAGACTTAACCGATGAACAGCTGGAAAAATTAAAGAACGTAGTTTCAACTTATTTTGATAAAATTGGGGATCGTTTAGGATGTACGTCCATGGTTAAACATAAAATTTCTACAGATAGTGAGCCTATTAAGCAAAGGTATTATCCCGTTTCTCCTTTTAAACAAAAACTTATCGATGAAGAGGTAGACAAGATGTTAGCTACTGGTGTTATCGAGCCTTCAACTTCTGCTTGGTCATCTCCAGTGCTACTAGTACCAAAGGACGAAGGAGAGAAGAGATTTGTAGTAGATTTCAGAAAGCTGAACGCTGTTTCTAGGAAGGACGCGTATCCATTGCCTTACATTTCAGCTATTCTGGACAAACTTGGAGGTGCTCGTTACCTGAGTTCATTAGATTTACAAAGTGCATATTGGCAGGTTGAACTGGAGGAAGATAGTAAACAGTATACAGCATTTACAGTTCCAGGGCGTGGTTTATTTCAATTTCGTAGGTTACCTTTTGGTTTGCATAATGCTCCAGCTACTTTTCAAAGGCTTATCGATACAGTTTTAGGTGCTGATTTACAACCATATGTTTTTTGCTACTTAGATGATATCATTGTTGTTTCTCCGGACTTCGACAAACATATAGAAATTTTACAGATTGTTTTTGATAGGTTAGATAAAGCTGGTTTAACTTTGAATAAGGAAAAAAGTAAATTTTGTCGTGCTGAACTAAGATATTTAGGTTATGTGGTTAATCGACATGGTATTTCTGTAGATCCTGCTAAGATAGAAGCTATTACACGGATTCCAACACCGAGAACAGTCACAGAAGTACGTAGAATCATAGGTATGTTATCATGGTACCGACGTTTTGTTCCTAGTTTTTCTGATTTAATTTCACCTTTTACTAGTTTGTTGCGTAAGGGAGCAAAATTTTCTTGGAATGATGACTGCGACGAAGCTTTTCAAAAAATTAAAAACGTTTTAGTTTCTGCACCAATTTTGACTTGTCCAAATTTTGAACATGAGTTTATTCTTCAGACAGATGCAAGTAATTATGGGGTAGCAGCAGTTTTATATCAGGTCTATGATGGTAGAGAACATGTGGTATGTTACATATCGCGTAGTTTGACTCGACAAGAAAGAGTGTATTCAGCTACAGAGAGAGAACTTTTGGCAGTGCTTTTTGCTATTGAAAAATTAAGATGTTATTTGGAAGGTGCCAAGTTTTCAGTGGTTTGTGATCACTATAGCCTTCTATGGTTGGATAATCTTAAGAATCCTCAGGGTAGATTAGGTCGTTGGGCATTGAGATTGCAGCAGTTTGACTATAAGGTCATTCATCGCAAAGGGCGAGATAATGTTGTTGCAGATGCTTTGAGCCGTAGTGTGACTGAATTTTGTGATACCCTGAAGATTTTTAACGTAGATCTACAAGAAGTACAGGATAAGTGGTATATTGACCTTGCACAGCGTATTATGAACAATCCATTGAATTTTCCTCGTTGGAGTGTTACTGATGGTAAGATCTATAAGTATGTTCATCTTGATTTTCCAGATTTGCGTGACCCATCTGATTTTTGGAAATTGGTTTTAGGAGACGAGAGATCATGGAGTCTTGTCATAGTTCTCCTACTGGAGGTCATTTGGGAGTCCACAAAACATATATGAAAATTTGTCGTTTATATTATTGGCCTTGTATGAGAGCTAACATTACTAAATTTGTCAAACATTGTATAGTGTGTCAACGGGTGAAACCAGAGCAAAAATTACCAGCTGGTTTGATGAAGGACAATTTGATTCCAGAACATTGTTGGGAAGTCATCAGTATGGATTTGTTTGGACCACTACCTAAAAGTAAACGGGGAAATATGTATATTTTTGTAGTAACAGATATTTTTAGTAAATTTAACTATTTCTTTCCAATCAGAAGGGCAATTGCAAAAACCGTTGTTGATCTTTTAGAAGAAAGAATATTTCTAGTTCATGGAATACCTAAAGTTATTCGCTGCGATAATGGGGTACAATTCAGAAGTCGCGAATTTCAATCTTTAATTCAAAAATATGGGGTTAGAACACTTTTTAATCCAAATTATCATCCATCACCAAACGTTACAGAAAGAGTTAATAGAGTACTTAAGTCAATGATTTCAGCTTTTGTCTCTGAAAATCAGAGAATTTGGGACGAAAATTTAGCGGCGTTAGCTTGTGCTGTTAATACTGTGGTACATGAGGTGACTGGACGCACACCATATTTTATTAATTTCGGAAAAGAAATGATACTTCACGCCAGCGAATATAATAGGGCTACGGATATTCAAAATTTAACTGAGAGAGATAAACATAATAATTTAGTCAAAAGAGTAGAAAGTTTGATAAAATTAAGGGAATTTGTAAATAAACGATTACAACAAGCTCATCAAAGGTCAAGAAATCAATATAATCTTAGGCGTCGAGACATTCATTTTCAGATAGGAGATTTAGTTTGGAAAAGACTTTATGCTTTGTCTGACGCTGGAAATTGTTATTCTTCTAAATTAGCCGGAAAGTTTGAAGGACCTTTTAAGATATGTAAAAAAGTAGGCTATTGTGTTTATGAATTAGAGGATATGAACAGAAAGTCTAAGGGTAACTGGCATATTCAGGATCTTAAACCATACTTTGGTTCTGAAGATGAATAAATTTTGAATGACATTTCTTTTCTATTAGCTTGGGTATACAGGGTGTTCCTAAATGTCGTGCTGATAATAAAGAGGGTGATTCTACAAGCGATTTTAAGAGAAAAAGTTCATGTGACCATATGTCCTAAATCGTTTAAATTTTAAAATACAGGGTGTTAAAGTTTAACTTTTTTATTCGTTTTTGGCGTATACCTTGTACATTTTTTACGATATTTAATTTAAATTTGGTATACAGTCTACCATAATTAAGCTTTATGAAATGGTAATATTACATTTTAAAAAATTATACAGAGTACTCCTTTTTTTGGGACACGGTTCCTTTAGGCCCTCCCAACTTTTTATTGGAACGCCGCTGGTTATTTTTGCTTCTGGAATCGTATTTCGCATTTTATTTTGTAACTTTTTTATGTCTTGTAATTTTCTGATATTTTGCATTGTTTAGAAGATATTATACTACATCTTCTTCTCATTAACCCTCGCACCCTGTCAAAAAAAATCAAGATTGCTATGAAAACATTTTTATTAAGTTTTTTCTGTTGTCATCTTTGACAGTACAATTCTTTCGTATTTACAACAGAAGTCATTTTATGCTAAGTAAGTCAATAATTATTAGGTAACGTGTAAGCTACAGTTTTGAATTGAAATTTATCTACCTAATAAATATGCCGAATTTTACGAATTCTGAAATGGCTGATATGCACTTTATTTATGGCCTTGCCAATGGAAACGCTTTTGAAGCCAGACGTATTTATGGTGAAAGATATCCGAATCGTGTGATACCTGACAGTAGAACATTCTCGAATATTCATCGACGCCTTCATGAAACTGGGCATTTTCAAAAAGATACAGCTAACGCAGGAAGACCTCGTACTGTTAGAACACCAGCTATCGAGGAAGCTGTATTAAATGAAATAGATAATCATCCAGAAACCAGCACTAGAAAGATTGCCATAAATTTAAATATTTGTCATCAAATTGTTTGGAGAATCTTGTCGGACCAGCAACTTTACCCATACCATCTTCAAAGAGTGCAAGCACTGCTTCCCCGGGATTTTCCTTTACGGATTAATTTCTGTCAATGGTACCTACAGAGGCTCGCAGTAAATCCCCATTTTGAAAGTCAAATCCTTTTTACAGATGAAGCTAACTTTTCAAGAAATCAAATAACTAATTTTCATAACAATCATTTATGGGCTCAGGAAAATCCACACGCCATAGTAGAAGCGCATTATCAAGAGCAGTTTTCATTAAACGTATGGGCTGGTATTATTGGAGATTATTTGATAGGTCCCTTCTTTTTACCTGCTCGCCTTAATGGTCAGTCATATCGCCAGTTCTTGCAAGAAGAATTGCCACTTCTACTTGAGGAAGTACCACTTTTATTAAGAAACCAACATTGGTATATGTACGATGGCGCTCCAGCACATTTCAGTGTTCTGGCACGTGAATATTTAAATGAAATGTATCCTGAAAGGTGGATAGGTCGTGGAGGACCACAACCATGGCCTCCTAGGTCACCCGATTTAAACAGTTTAGATTATTTCCTATGGGGACATATTAAGTCCTTAGTGTATGTAACACCAGTGGATACTGTGGACGATTTAAGAAATCGCATAATCGCTGGATTTGAAACGGTTAGAAACACTCCCGGTATTTTTGAAAGAGTGCGGGGATCAATGAGAAGAAGATCTGAGGCGTGCCTAATGGCAGGAGGGAGCCATTTTCAACAATTATTGTAATTAGTTAACTAACTTTTATTATTAATAATATATTTTTAGAATAATTAATATTTCAGAAAGCTTAGTTAGGTATGTTTAATTTAAATATTTGGTACACAGTCTACCATAACTAAGCTTTATGATAGTACTGTCCAAGATTACAATAGAAAACACTTAATACAAATGTATCCATAGCAATCTTGATTTTTTTTTGAGTGCGAGGATTAATGAGGAGAAGATGTGAGGTATAATATCTTCTAAACAATGCAAAATATCAGAAAATTACAAGACATAAAAAAGTTACAAAATAAAATGCGAAATACGATTCCAGAAGCAAAAATAACCAGCGGCGTTCCAATAAAAAGTTGGGAGGGCCTAAAAGAACCGTGTCCCAAAAAAAGGAGTACTCTGTATAATTTCTTAAAATGTAATATTACCATTTCATAAAGCGGAATTATGGTAGACTGTATACCAAATTTAAATTAAATATCGTAAAAAATGTACAAGGTATACGCCAAAAACGAATAAAAAAGTTAAACTTTAACACCCTGTATTTTAAAATTTAAACGATTTAGGACATATGGTCACATGAACTTTTTCTCTTAAAATCGCTTGTAGAATCACCCTCTTTATTATCAGCACGACATTTAGGAACACCCTGTATATATATATATAAAAAAAAATTATTGCATAATTTTTTTTTCCTTGGAAAAGTGGGTGATGTTATGGGCAGAAAATAGCAACAGGATGTAATAAATAGTTGGTAACAAAAGTTCAATTTTAGACTTCATTCTTATAAGTAAATATTTTTAGTGTGGAATTCTAGAGACCTTAATAAGCAATTAAATAATAATTAAATAAATAATACCTTATACCTTCTGTAAATCCTCGTTAAGGGTGAAAGACAAATATAGGGCTCGATGTGAGTTCGAGTGAATTTTTCCTGATTATTTTCCATGTTTTGGGTAGTATATTTTTATGACAATTTCTTGAGATATATTGCTAGTCGTAGAGACTTGATATTGGATATATTTGTGTTAAACTTCGATTGGTTTTCTTTTAATTTCGAAAATTATTTATTATGAAATGTGACAGCCAGCTGTTTGCCATATAAGTAAAATGTCAGGACGCTGACATTCTTCTTTTTAGATTTCAGACGGGATGACCTGCCTTAAAGCCGTATTCCGATGACGGACGACCAGGCGGTTGATGAGAAAAGGGTTAACCGTTTTATTGCGATTTCTCGAAGTGGCGTAGATTTCTGGGGAATTTTGGGTTTTTTGGAGGACAGTTGATCATGGAAATCATAAGTTATAAGTTTTGATATTAGCTTAGTAGGGGACAACGTTTCTTCTCCCCTTTCTTTTGTTGGCCGTCAAGGGAAGAGCACATGGGATAAGACCCAAATAAATTTCTTTTGGAAAATGCCAGATGGTCAAATATAATTTTGGGAATCATCCCTTTTTCGGATTGTATTATTAGTGGTCTTTGGATGGTATACAATCCCTGGCTAGGATGCCGATACAATTGTGTTTTCTTCAGGGACGGAAAAACCCTTATTAATTTAAGGTAAGCGAAATTGTACAGACCAGATTTAGGGTTGTAAAAATTTTGTAAATTTGTAATTCAAAATTGATTTAAGTAATTCTAGTATGAAAGGATTTTACTTATATAGAGTATTTCCTTTGCAGGGTTTTTAGGATGGACTAAGGTTTTTTTGCAAGGGCCTAAACCTTTTGTTTAGATAAAGTTTTGGCTTGGACTAAATTTTAACTACCTAATTTTGAATCAGATGTTTTACGTTTGGGTTAAAGTATCTGAGTTTATGGTTTGGACACATTGGGGGCTGGTATTTTAGAACCTAAAATTCCATTGGAAGGTTTTGACATGACCTTGAATGACCTTGGAACTCTGTAGTTGTCAGTTTTTGGAACAATCTTCTATATCCTATCCACGTCGGGACAACAGGGTTCTGCAGGGAACTTGAGAACCTTCTCCATGGTTTCAACGCACCGAGAGGCAACTCCGATAGTTGCAGACAGCTAAGTGTAGCTTTTAGAATTTCACTTACCGGTGTAGTTACCAACATTGATTCTTGCCGAGGGGCAATTTTCCCTATCTTTTATTTACCTGGTGCAATATTGTTTGTACCTCATCGAGGTTCTTTTATTTTGGGAGGCCTTACCGAGGAATCAATGTTATGAACTTTACCGGTGGAGTCTTTCAGACACTTAATTTGCTATAATAATATAATCCTTTTGTTCTACCTTTTTAATAACCTTTTTCTCTTGTGCGTTCCGAACAAATGTAAAGTGCCAGTAACTTGTACACGCGGGCGGATTGTCGACAACACGCGTGCGTACTACCAGGCCTCGTTAGTCCAAACTGGACATTTAATTTTTGGTATTTTATAAAATTTTCATGTAACTAAATTCAAATATTAGAATCGATACGTGTAGTCAAGGAACTACATTTTTACTTGGACCTAAGTTTTAAGTGTAAATACAGGGGAGGCATTTATTTTCGTCGGGTATTAGAGGGAGGTGGATCCTAGCATCGTTTTGGCCTAGTGGACCTATCGGTGCTGGGGTAGCTAAGCTGACCCAGGGTCGGTACTTGTGACTGTACCCTGTAGAAGCACAGTTGGATTTTTCGTGCAGGGGGTATAGTCACCGTCAAGCGTGCTAGTGTCCACAGCCATTTGGACCTTTTTGGAAATAACCTTGTATATTTTTTTTCCCCAGTAACTGTAAATTTTTCATTACCGTAACTTTAAAACTTTACTGGTTTTCTTGTCAAACCAAGATCTTTCTTGTAAATATATCTTACTTTCTGGCGGCAACGTTTTGATACAAGTGTTTCTGACCACGTGGTCACTATACCCTGAAGGCACAGCTGATTTTATTGTGTGGATATAGTGGCTGCCGTCAAATACACTTGAATCAATCCTACTTCAATTTTGTAAACAACTTAAGTAGCTCATATTGTTTTGTCTCAGAGGAGCTTACATTTAACAAAAAAAAAAGGAAAACAGGACTCGTCTTTATATCCTAAAACTTTTCTTTAAAGATTAAATGTATTGGCCTCAAACAATAACTTGTTTTATTACCTAGTAATTTTTAATACCGGACTTGACATAGTAGTTTTCTTTTCCTGGTTTTGTTTCAACGTTCAAGGCTAAACGGACCATCATTAGGAGCCTTAATTTTAGAAAGTAAAACTATGGTGGCGCCTCTCTAAATTTGGACTAAAATACCGATTTTGACTTTAAAAGCTAAACACTCATCTGTCACTAAAAGAACCTATACCTGAGATAGAGCTAGCGTATGGAGGTGTTCTACAAGCAGCTTGATTTGGTCGATTAGGTAAGAGTTGTAAGTAGATAACCTTCTCAGGGCGTACCTGGGTCACAGGTGTTATCTGTAGGATAACGGTTTAGGGCGATTCATTTTGAACCTCATTTTACGAGACGTTACACTGGCACCCAACGGTTCTTTAAGGGGTTGCAAAAGTCTTAACATAACAATGGGGATGAAATTTTCAGAATAAATTGGCAGTCTGTTGTATATGGGTTTGTGGACTACAGCGCCTTCCTCTCTAACTTAGGTTTGTTGTCAAAGTAGACGCGCCAGTCTTGTGTCTATAAAAATCATCCGAGATGTTGCGGATGTGTTCGCCGAACATGGTTGCGTCGGCGAGCTCATGCAATTCTCGGATGACTGTGGCGCGTCTTGATGAAGTGGCACATCTTTGTGCCACATTTTGGAAGCGCTGTAGTCTGTCCATTTGTGTGTTTGAGATGCTGCACCAAACTGGCGCAGCATACATCATAACAGGACCGAGGATTTGTTGATAGACCACCAATTTATGTCTAGGGGATTTAGGGGACAGGATTGAGTACAAGCTTTGCATCGCCAGGAAGGATTTTTGTAAAATATAGGAGACATGCGATGCAAAACGGAGTCGTTCATCAAGGATAACGCCGAGATACTTAAGCTTTTTAGCCGGTAGTATCTGGGCGTTATTTATGCGGATAGGGACATGGATAACATTTCTCGAAAACTTCCGTGTGAGTAAAACGCACTCACACTTAGTCTCGTTAATTTCCATTTTCCATTTCTCATACCAACGAAGGAGATAATGTAAATGGTTTTTAATATGGGATTTGGCCACGTCTGCATAGAACGAACTGGCGTAAACCAGTACGTCGTCCGCAAACATGGTCAACTTTGTAGATGAATATTTAGGGATGTCAGAGGTGTTGAGGCTAAAGAGTTTTGGGGAGAGGACGGTTCCCTGAGGAACTCCCGCGTGGATTAGTTTCCTTGATGAGGGTGAATTTTCCACCCTCACTCGAAATCTTCTCCCTATGATATACGAATGCATAAGTGATACCAAATAAAGCGGGAAGTTGTGCGTTACCAGTAGCTTGTACAACAGTCCGTTGAACCACACGGTGTCGAATGCCCTGCGGACGTCCATGGACAGTAACACAGTACTCTGTTGCATATTGATTGTTTAGTGCGTCTTGCACTACTTTTGCAACTAACAGTGTGGTACTGTGTCCAGCTCTAAATCCGAACCGCTCGTCTGGCACCGCGCTTTCCAGGTTCAGACTGTTGATTTTCCGGAGCAAGATTTTCTCAGTGACTTTGGACAAGCCATTGAACAACGCAATTGGACGGTAAGATTCCGCCTTTGTCGGATCTTTACCCGCCTTAAGTATAGGTATCACCGATGCATCTTTCCATTTTACCGAGAAATGCTGTAGCATAACCACTGCGTTTATAATGTACAATAGCTGTACTACATCCTTTCTCGGCATGTTTTTTTCACAGAATAGGAAATTTCGACCTCTCCGGGGGCCTTGCTCTTGGGCAACAACCTGGTAACTGCTTTCAGTTCACGAGGTGTTGTCAACAACCTAGGGCTCACGGAAGGTGGAATGGGATATTTGGAATGAACAGTTTTGTTAATTATGTCTGTTATGTAATTTTGTTGTTTGTCGTGTTAGGTGTACCTTTGCCGATGTCGGCCAGGTGTTCTGCGACCACTTCGGCCTTCTCTTCATTGGTTTGTGGTCTTGTTGAATTTAATGTCGTATTTGTTTTTCAGTCTGCGGGTCAACCTCCAAAGTGAGTTACTGACAACCCACCAAGGACGTTGGCCCACGCGCTGTTTTTGTGTCCGTAGATTTTTGTCCGTATTGTCGTTTGCAGCAATTTAACCCTCGCACCATTCTGTGGTCGCCGATATTTTTGCCATCTTTTCCTGATCTTATTTTTGAATTTTATAAGGTTAGCGATTTCGTCAGGGAGGCGGTCCTCTGCTGGCTTTACGCTAACCTTTTTTGCTATTTTGTTACGGGCAAACTGGAGATTTTCAGTCCGTTTGTCAACTTCATTTTCTAAACTTTCAGCGGTGTTTATGTTGTTGTTAATTTCGGTCCTTTCGTTGACAATCTGCCTGAAAAAACCCCAATTTGCTCCGTTATACCATGACTTCGGGCCATCCTCCTCGCTACTGTCGGCATTCCAATCCAACACAAGAGGAAGATGGTCCGAAGGTAGTTCATCAAGAACAACAAGATCAGGAAGGTTGAGAATGTTCTTGTTTAGGACGACATCAATGTATGATGGCGTCATACCATTTACAGTATAGTGCGTGGGTGTTGCTGTACTTAGCAACTGTATGCCATTATTCGTGACGCAATTGCAGATGAACTCGCCATTGCGATTATTTCTGCAGTTACGCCACGAAGTATGTATGGCATTTAGGTCCCCCAAGATCATTACTTGTCTACTCTGACTGAAAATGACATTTAAATCGTTTTCAGCCATACGTAGATTCGGGCGGGCATAGCTGCCATTGATTACAACACCATTCCTCAATTTAATGGAAATGTTCTCGATGTCAGATCCATTGTCCGGCAAAAGAACATGAGGAATGGTGTTTTTCACAATAACGGCTACAGCCCTCCCCCCCCCCCTCCCCGCGTATATTACGATCACGCCTATACATTTAATAATTCCTAATACTAACTTTTTTATTTACATTAAACTTCGTTTCCGTAATGACCATTCTGTCTATT
Organism: Philopedon plagiatum; assembly: GCA_963971165.1. Classification (NCBI taxonomy): domain Eukaryota; kingdom Metazoa; phylum Arthropoda; class Insecta; order Coleoptera; family Curculionidae; genus Philopedon; species Philopedon plagiatum. Next base: position 85,065,192 of record OZ020189.1, read on the forward strand.
TTATATACAAATTGAACAAATTCGCCTAGTTTGTTGATGAGCTCATTCGCATTCCATAACGCTATTTTTAGTTTTACATTCCATAAGTGTGGACTTTTTTAGTTAGGAATTGTACAATTGCAAAAGCTCTTTCCATTTGATTGGGGTTTTGTTTAAAAGCATTTAAAAAGTCCGAAGCGATTGAGCTCATCAACATTTACTAAGCTTTGAAACTTTTTAACAGTATCTGCAAGCCTATGAATTTTGTCTCCCCCCGTATCCCCGCGTTGTGCCTGGGCCGCACTCTAGGGGCGTTGTCGGGTTGGCAGTGGCGCGAAAGCTTCTTGGTCTTCTTCTTCTCGGTATTCACTAAGTCTTTGCACTTGGGGTTGTTTTGACCACGCGTTCGTAGCTGGAGGAGGAGCAGCCCTATATTGTGTTTTGTTTGTCTGTTGTTGTATTTTGTCTTGTATATGTATATGTTGCAGTTTATGTCGTTTGCCTTGTGGTCTTTTCCAGAATTGGCACACTTATTGGGTAATCCCCCAGGACACTGTGCAGATGAGTGGCTGCCAGCGCAGTCCACGCAACGAAAAGCTCTGTAGCAATTACTGGTTGCGTGTCCCCACTGGCAACACCCTCTGCACTGTATTATTTCTTTTCTTACTCGCCTGCGTTCCCACGTTACGTGAACGTTATTCAAGTAACGAATTTTTTGCAGGCCAGTAAGCATATGTGTCGATGAGGTCATGATCATGTAGCATCTGCCGGAATTGTGTGTTCATCTTATAGATCGATTTAACACTTATTTTGTGTTCTATCATAAGTTCAGCTTTAATATCTTCCGGATCCGGTCCATGATCGAGACCTTTCACGCTTTTTCGTCCGTTGTACAATAAGTGTGCCATTGTATGTCTTTTATTTGTTGTAATTTCGTTTTGTATTTGTGGTACTCGTCGATGTCCTGTATTTGTATAATAGTGTCACGTTTGGTAAATCTGATTTTGTACCCTTTTTTAATATATGTTTTAAGTTCTTTGTCAAATTCATTGTATTGGCTATTATCTAATAATTCTAATATAAACCCGTTCATAATAATGGGCGAGGTTTTATTAGTTTCTTGTGTTGATTGTGTTTGTGATATGCTTGGTTGTGTATTTTGTGTTTGTGATGTACTTTGCTGTGTGTTTTGTGTTTGTGTATTTTGGGCTTGCTGTGTATTTTGTGTACCTCGTTGTCTGTGTCGTCTTCGTCGTCAGATTTGTCTCTGAGGGCTTCAAATCGGTTCCTGAGGGGGATGTATGTTCTTGTCTGGAAGACTCTGGGGTATTTGGCCATCTCCTCGTCCGATTCAGTAGGGCTTCTCCTCCTTTTTTCAGCGCTCGCGTTCACTGGTGTCGCAATATCCATCTGGTGTGTTCTTTCTTCTTCTTTTCTTTTATTTTCCTGTTCTGTTTCTAGTTGTTTCTATTTTTGTACTCTTTCTTCTTCTTTCTTCTTATTTTCTAGGTCCAGTTCTATTTGTTTTTGTAACTGCAACCTTATTTCCTTTTGTAATGCATCTGCAATTCTTTTATCTTCTTCTTCTTTGGCTTTTTGTAGTTGTTCTTGTGTTTTCTGTTTTTCTTTTTGCCTATGCTCGCTTTCGAGCTTGTATTGTTCGGCCATTCTTAGGCCCTGTTCGGCCACTCTGCGTTCTATGGCTCTCTGCATCTCTTCGTGCATTTTCTTTTCTTCTTCTTTTGTCTTTCTTGCTTCTTCTTCCTACATTATTCTTTGTGGCTCGGCTTGGTGAACTTTGGATTTTTTCTGCGCTGGAGACGCTGCCTCAAGAGCGTAGAGCGTAGAGCGTAGAGCGTGGACGTAGACGGTCGTGCAGGGAGGGTTGCTGCTGGGTTTCCCTTCATGGCATGCTTTTCTCTTAAGTGCTCTGAGACTTCTGTGTGGAGTCTATTACTTTCAACTTTAGACGAACATCTCTTAAAATACTTATTACAGGGCTAGCAGTCAGATTTGTAGGTCTCTAGCATTTTAAGTAAATTTTTATTCTTCCTAGTGGACTTACTTTTAAAAAAAGTCTTGCCAATGGACACGGCGAGGCTCTCACTACTGACGCTGACGTCGTCATCATCAATTTCTATTGAATCCTGGTTTGCAAGAGCTTTATCGTCGTCCTGCGACTTGAAGAGGTGACCATCTCTTACGAGAAATTCAGTGATAGTATAAATTCAAGTTGTATCGACTTGTTTGTGACGAAAAATGGGTGGCTTGTTAGGAGATGTGGAATAGGCCACGCCCACTATAAATAGTACTATAACCTAGTACGAGTAGGTTCAGGAGCCAGACTGCTAACTTCCGCACACGACTAAGCACTGCTCCGGTACACTCGGAAAGCTTCGTCAAGACTCGTGAGAGCTGTATCGCGCATCGGCCGATCGCTTCGAAGTTCGGAGAGCGCATTTTTTGCTTGGGTTAGAGGAAGTAGAAATGCATTTTTGATAATAATCTTTTTTTTGCTTTTTTAATTAACTTTCTATAAATACTTCTATACTTATTAAAATATGTAATGAATGGACTCTACTGTGGAACAAATTTTCTTATATAATGAAGTGAGCGTAAATTTTTAGAGCTTAATTTAATACCTTTTGAAAGCCAGTTATTTTTATTTTTTCTTTTAATTGTTTTAATAGGAAAAGCTTTATTAAATATTTTTAAAAACATTTCATGAAAATTATCTAAAGGGTCATTACTCATAAATTATCCCATAAATTCTTTTTTATAAGATTATTAAAAATATTATAATTATTCTTAGAGTAAATACGTCCTTTATATTTTGGCAGGTATGACCAATAAAAGCCAATACTTTTATAATAAAGGTACTATATTCAAAGAATAAATGTGTTACATAAAAGAGCTTTCATACAGAACTAAACTTCATTTCCACTTGAACCTATACATCCACAAAAGTAAACATTCGTCTCGCACTTGGCTGACAGGTCACCACTATGCCTTCAATTCATGATCATAAGCGTCTGATGTAGATTCGGAGTAATTATTTCCTAACATTCGGCCAACCTGCCATTGTTTCGCCCTCGAAACATCATGCTGTTGTCTTCGACACAGGCCAAGTGTTTTACCTCTGAAAAACAACAATGTAAGAAATTTGAAGGATTTCCCCCCTCACCGCCAAGTTCTAAAACTTTTAGAACAAGCTATACCCCTTTCTTCAGGTTCTATACGAACCCTTAGCTTAGTTTGATCACTTTCGACACCTACAGTGCCTTCAGTCCACATACGAGCAGAATACAGTCGTATGCCTTTTGAACCCTTAACCTTTACATAATCAGCATCTTGTCACGTGTTGCCTTAACACATTAAGTTTTTATTTATATAATGGATTGCACAAACTAAATAGTATATTAAATAAGTCAACTACAGTCACAATATCAAAATATAAATCACTACATACAATCAGACTAAAATACATACATGCAAGACCTATGCTTACTAATACTAAAAGTTAGCTTTGGTGTTACTTTACTTTCACCTGAACGGAACATAGTCATTTGCTGCTGTGAGACTTAGACACTTGGACCTACACTCTTTGGATCTTGATGCCCTCCTTGACGCGATGTGTGATCGATGGTATGCTATCCTTGAAGCTCTGTACCATCCTTGACGCTTGTAGTGTTGATGTGATGTTAAGTGCTGTCGATGTGATGCTATCCTTGATGCCATGATGTCCCTGACGCTTCCAGTGCCCCTTTGGTACCCATTGTACCCATCACTTCTTGGTACCTTTAGTATCTTTGACACATTTAGTGTCCCTTGATATCCACTTTTCGATACTTTCAGTATCGCTGACATTTTTAGTGTCCCTTGGTACCTATAGTACCCTTCATCTTGCGACACCTTTAGTATCCCCGACACCTTTAGTGCCCCTTGGTACCCTTTATCTTTCAATACATTTAGTATTCCTGGCACCTTTAGTGTCCTTTGGTACTCATAGTACCATTCATTTTTTGATACCTTTAGTATCCTTGACACCTTTAGGGTCCTTTGGCCCTTTATCTTTCGATACCGTTAGTATCCCTGACACCTTTAGTGTCCCTTGGCACCTATATTACCCTTTATCTGTCGATACCTTTAGTATCCCTGACACCTTTAGTGCCCCTTGGCACCTATAGTACCATTCATCTTTCGATACCTTTAGTATCCCTGACACCTTTAGTGTCACTTGGTACCTATAGTACTTTTTGACACCTTTTGTATCCCAGACACCTTTAGTGTCACTTGGTACCTCTAGTACCCTTCATTGTTTGATACTTTTCATATCCCTGACAGTAGTAGCACCCTTTTCGCATAAATGCAATACAGTCATACCTCTGTCACCCCACAACTAACCGCCTTGGTCCAAATGAGCTTACTATATCGTTCAGAATTTTGAACAATCACTATCTTTTTTTTTTCTACCTTTTCCTAAACTGCCCTTTCTAAATTTCTTAGGTTGAGTCTATCGGTATTCCTCTAGTTAAGCAATTAACATACATTTCCATTGTTAATACCTTACTGCTAAAATTTACTGCACCCTGATAAACCCCCTTGTTCATGTTAAAACTTTATTTATAAAATGTGTTTCTCACTCTTTTGACAATAAATCAATTATTATTCCGGAACTTAATGATCTTATTCATAAAACATCAACAGCTACCAATAAGCTTAAGTGTTAAACTCGTTTCGCTTTCAATTCAGCTTCAAGCCGCCGCGCCTCGCCAATACAAACGTAGGAATATTTAAAAATCAAATTCAAAATAAATATCAGAATCATAAATAAAAAGCTCAGGTTGGTACTTTATCCTTAGTTTTGTTAATCAACAACAACAACCATTTTTTCCCAAAACCAACTGTGCTCATTTTCCTACCAAAGGCTCTTGCATTCCTGTTTTCTTAATTCTCTTAGACAAACGGCAAAGCTTTATCATTTGGACCGCCTATATGACTGTTCCTTATCCACGATAATGATCTAGTAATACATAAATCACTTTGACCCTCGCAATTTTTGACCAGGACCATCAGTTACTACTATTATCACTACAACTAATATTACTGCTAACATTGCAACAAGTACGGTCAAATTATTACTATGGTACTGCTATATAGTACGACTATAATCACCACTACTACTACCACTACCGATATATCTATAAAACTACCTACTACAAAGAATACAGGGAGCTGGTCCTCTATTGTCTTTTATATGTTTTTGATAATTTAAGCAGCTTCTTATATCTTTCAAGAATCAGTTAACCCCTTTTTTTAAATCAACAATATCAACTACTACGTTTAAACTTTTTCTCAGCACAAAATATCCCTCATAGGTGAAAAGTATACCTAAATATCTGTAACGATTGCGACCTAATCTACAGATCGTAACCATGGTACAATAAAATTTATAAATACACAATGCCGCGATCTAAGAGCATAGTCTTCAGAACAAATGTTTTTTGACAGTACAAACAATATAATATTACCTCATTATGTATATCTTTATCTGTACCTACTTGACATTATAGAATTTCTACCTACATACATTTATGCTGCATTTACCCTGCAAATAATTTACAACAACAAGTTCTTGTCGCCAAAACCTCATGAAGTCTTTAAAATCTTATTCCCAATAGATAAACTTTACAAAATTTTTCAACAGCTGTCTTTCAAAAGCCCATGGATATGTACTGTCTGCATGGTTTGCCAATATTGACACGAATGTCACAATGTTCACTTCAATTTCTGTTTATAAATCAGATTTGTATATGTTTATGCTAATATATAGATACTATTTTTTCTTTAATACTATTGCCCTCCAATTTGCCTTACAATCCAGGACCATTCTGAAAAACTGCACAAATTATGAACCATTGAATCATTAAACTTTAATTTAATATGTATCTCCATGCAGATGGTCTTGCCCACCAGCGTAAGGGGTAACAATTATTGATTTTAGAAATGGTCTTAGAACAGTAGAACTTCTAACATACTAGAATGTTCTACCTACCCATCACAATACAATTTTTATTTTTAGCATCAAATGACATTATCAAAAATCAACATTATTGATTTCGGTATATATTCCCAGAAACACACAAATTAAGAATGACAAGCATTCTTCCTTGGTCTAGTTCATCTAAAACTCGTATGCATTTACACTTCTGTAACCTGTTATCACTTAAATCATTTGTATGTTTCCCCTATTTAACCATTCTGTATAAACAATACATACTAGTTTTAAATAAATGTAAAAACAACAATCTTTACCATAATTTTCAATACTCCTATGTTGACTGAAACACCTTTTTTAAAGATAGAACTTCGCAATATGGGTTAAAAAGCAGCACAAAAGATCTTATGAATTGCGTCTCCCAAGTAATTATTAATAATAATTACCTAAACTAATTATTTTTCTAAATAAGAAATTGTTCAGAACTATTAACTAATACCTTGGTTTCTATCCCAGACTATCCAGACACTTCAGGAAATTCATTAATCATTATAATCATAATTATCTTTGTTTTTCCTTGCAAATTACTAATAAAATTTTATTAAAACCACTGACATCAGTCTGGGTTTTCTTATATGCAATGCTTCTTAATTCTTTTAACAAACCTTTTACCTGACTGGCTTATCACTTACAAAACTTTTACCGACTGACTTTTACGACAATTACCTTACATCAGCCTACATACACCGAATTAATTTACTTTAGCTAGTATCGAAATTCATCAGTTAGAGTTATGGGTCCTAAAGACTAATTAGTAAATTAGTGTTTACCAATTTAGCAATTTTTGTAACCTATTAGATGTATCAGTGTTCCCAGAAATAGCATTCGTAATACTTCGAACTTTTACTTCGTAAAAATATTTTTTATGAATGTTTTCACTTTCTAAACTGAAAGTTTACGTAGATTCTAATACGACATACCAAATTACGCGTTTCCTTAGCTACGCCAAACATTAATATAAACCAATTTGTATTCACAGAAACCTATTTTTAGGGCACAGGCCCTAAAGATAACTTCATATACATATTTTCAAGTATAAATTATTTCTTGGTCGGCTAGCCACAGCAATATTTCTGTAGAGTTCTATATAGTTTTCTAACAAAGTGACATATCGTCATCCATAAAGTCAATATTTAAGCATAGTCGAGGCAATGAAGCACTCAACCTCGGAATATTTTGCACTAAGACGGAACGGAATGCGGTTTTTTGCATTCGCTTCCAAAAATTATTTGTAAAAAACGTATCTACTTTGTATCTTATACAAACCGGAAATTGAATTGCTGCAGTCACAAATGCATTCAAAAAATGCATTTTTTGAAGTCGTTTTAAAAAAATTAAATAACTTTGTTAATAAGACTCAGAATTAGCTCAAACCGGGTTCTCGGGGGTTTTCGAGGTCGCTGATCACGATTATTGTGTTCAAATTGACCCACAGCCGACCTGGAGCTCAGGATCGCTGATGAACGTCATCTCCGTGCGACTCTCCCAAAATTCAAGCGGGGAAGGAGAGAAACTCGGCGCCCGGGGGTTTTTTGGGTTGCTGAATTCAAATATGGCATCGGCGAACACTCCCCGGACGCCTGGTGCGCCGGAACCTGGACATGGACGTCATCCCCGAGAGTTTTCCTGACAAGATCACAAAAAACAAACCGAAAATCGTTGTGTGGGCGTTTTTTGGGGCGCTAAATCCAAATTTCACGTCGAAAACGACCCCCCGAACACCTGGTGCACCGGAACCTGGACGCGGACGTCATCTCCGAGGACTTTCCAGACACGATCGCTAAAGACGAACCGAAAATCGTTATAGGGGGGAGGGGGGCAGGCGAGAATTACACATCAATGAATGTGTCAAATTATGAGACGATTTTCGTTTAGTTTTTTGCGATCGTGTCTGGAAAACTCTCGGGGACGACGTCCACGTCCAGGTTCCGGCGCACCAGGTGGCCGGGGGGTGTTTGCCGATGCCATATTTGAATTCAGCAACCCAAGAACCCCCGGGCGCCGAGTTTCTCTCCTTCCCCGTGTGAATTTTGGGAGAGTCCCACAGAGATGACGTTCATCAGTGATCCTAAGCTCCAGGTCTGCTGTGGGTCAATTTGAACATCATAATCATGATCAGCGACTTCGAAAACCCCCGGGAACCCGATTTGAGCCAATTCTGAGTCTTATTAACAAAGATATTTATAATTTTCTTAAAGCGACTTCAAAAAATGCGTTTTTTGAATGCATTTGTGACTGCAGCAATGCAATTTCCGGTTTGTATAAGATACAAAGTAGATACAATTTTTACAAATAATTTTTGGAAGCGAATGCAAAAAACCGCATTCCGATCCGTCTTAGTGCGAAAAATTCCGAGATTTTGACTGTTTTAGTGCTTCATTGCCTCGACTAGCAGCCAAATTTCCTTTCTAATTATCCTATTTATATTGAAATGTCCAGCCAGTAAGACTGGTTTCTCATAATTAGGCCTTTATTATTACTGTGAGGTACTACTCCCATTTATCACACTTACATTTCCTCCCAGTATTTACCAGTGGCGGCTCGTGACTTTTTTATTTGGGGGGGCACAAATACAAATCAATAAATAATTACTTAAAAAATTGTAAAACAGTCTTCAGTTTTTGTAATAAATATTGCACTGAGTTTATTTCTGCTTCCACTTTTTGGAAACGGCGGATCGGGAAAACCCAAAAGTAAGAACAAAACAAAATACACAGTACCTACTAGAATTACTAGTAACACTACGCACTAATGCACTACTAATAATTAATAAACTATTTAAATAAAAAAAATATCCCTTAACTTATCACAAAAAAAAATTATTGGGCCTTCACGTGTTAATATATCAAGAAAACTAAACATAAAATTGTGGAATAATCTCTTCCGCCCGCCGCGCCGAGGACAATGCCGCGCCGCTAGAAATCCAAACAATAGACAAGTGCTAGGAGACACGAAATATTGTGCCCATCGAGATGCCGATAGCACGCGATTTTAACCCTAATTCTCCAATGCATAGACCGGCGTCGCCACCAAAATTGATGATGAAATTGGGACAAATCTGCTGTGTCCCCGGAGATAAGTTTTGATCGCCGGCGGTCGCGTTCGCCGTGGTGTGACATGCAAGGAAAAAGGTATTGAGGCGCGGCGGTGTATTATTTCTTTTTGACTTTTGATAAGATTTTTTATTTGTCGAAAATCTAGGGTGGGCACGTGCCCTTGTGCCCTTTAGGACCAGCCGCCACTGGTATTTACCTAATCAATCAACTTTTTTTCTATACCTACTATTTAACTATTACTTGTTCATTTCTAAACAAAATCTTTACTCAAGCTTTTTGCTTTTTCATATTAATATGGTTCTTTATTTTTAAATCATTACTCCACAAAAATTTTAGTAACTTGCCTAACGTTTCACAGTAGGTAGGTAATATCAAAGCTAAATAAAAAATATTGAGATCTAAAGTACCAGATATTAACTGGATTAATTTTATCATACTCTGGAATATTCAATTCCTTTTCTATAGAAATAATTCACGACTTTCTAATCTTCGGAGCTTGAAAACATTGCGACCCTTTTAAATGTTTTGCCGATTCGGATCATATTCCGACTAAGTTTGTTAATAGCGTACCGTATTAGACGGTAAGATTGCCTCAAAGCATGAATATGTTGTGTTTTGACTATTTACTACTTAGTGACAGTGTTCAAACTTTGGTATGTTCTCCCAAGTACATACACATGACATCGCTTACCTTTAGCTACTGGCTTTTTCTTTTATTTAAGCCGATAAATATTTCACCTGTTCCTCCTTAGATTAGACACACCTAATCTAAGAGTTCATCCGGGAAAGCATTTACAGATTCCTTTGCAGCCCTGTGGCTCAGCACTGGCCCATTTTCCAGCTTGCGGCGATGGAGTAATTTTCTTCAAACACTTTCCATTTAAAAAAATAACACTACCATCACTATAGTAGACATCACTTAACATACGTACTATGCAATAATTAATATTTTTCCACGTCGCGTTTTATTTTTCGCGATTTAAATAGATCCACACTTCTGACTTTGTCAGGTATGACCAATAAAAGCCAATACTTTTATAATAAAAGTATATTCAAAAAATAAATGTGTTACATAAAAGAGCTTTCATACAGAACTAAACTTCATTTCCACTTGAACCTATACATCCACAAAAGTAAACATTCGTCTCGCACTTGGCTGACAGGTCACCACTATGCCTTCAATTTATGACCATAAGCGTCTGATATAGATTCGGAGCAATTATTTCCTAACAATTTATTTACTTGAAACTTTTTATTATTACAGAAAAATTTACATAAATCAGCTTCATGGTCAGATATACCTGGACTAACTACTTCACAAATAACATTACTTAAGTTAGAACAAACATAGTCTAAAACTTTTGATGAATATTGCGAAAACCTAGTAGGCGAATGAACATGCATGTTTAAATTAAACGATAACAGTAAGTTTTTTAAATTGATAGTGTGACTGCAACGTGAATCTTCGAAATTAATATTAAAATCTCCAGATATAATTCAAGATGACAATGTAGGAAGCAAGGGCGTCTTTACAAAACTTTCTTTGGGGGGGGAGGGGTAACCCGGGCATTCCGGGTAATGACCTAAACTTATTCAAAAAACATCCAAATATCCACTTTTTACATATATATATATATATATATATATATATATATATATATATATATATATATATATATATACATATATATATATATATATATATATATATATATATATATATATATATATATATATATATATACTTTTTTTATGGGAAGTAGGGACTTATAATAGGATAAACTACGTAAATAAAATAACGTGAAAGGAAATTTAAAGTTTTTATTATGATTTTTTAATTACTTTATTGAGTAAATTGAGAGTGAAAGCAATGTAATTCTCAAAATAAGAATATGTCGATCTGTTTTCAAAAGATCCTGGGGAGGGGGGTAATTACCCCATTACCCCACCCCCCATAAATACGCCCTTGGTAGGAAGTTCTGATAATAGGTTTTCAAGTCTTGTAAGAAAAATGTTAGTGTTAGATAATGGAGTACGATATAAACAAATAATAAATAAATTAATATTTTTAGAAAAATAATAGGAAATTCAAATTCTTTTTCAATTAACATATAACCTTATATTTTAACATTGACAAATCCTAAATAATTAAATGACAATTCTTTAATTAATATCATCGTTCCTCCATGTAAACAATTAGTTCTACTAAATTTGGAGATAACTAAATAATTATAAGATTAAATGACGCAGTTATGACAGTCAAAGGATCCAAAAATAATAGTGTAACCTAAGTAACTGCAAGTAAAATGTGCATAATAGCAATATTAGTCTAAAACTAAAAAATTTTCTTGTTTCTAATTTCTAGTGGTAAATCAAATTAACTTAAATCCTATTTATCCTAAAACAGCGTTGGCAAACAGTTCCTCGTTTGCTACAGGTTTGTTACAAAAAGTTGCAAACACTTTTGATGAGGCAGTCCAACCTGCTGTAGTAGTGATAGGTGATTCCTTCAACGCCAAGAGCTCCCAAGCAAAGTGTGCAAACCCAAGCGTCGATACCGAGCAAACGAGAGCAAACCCAAGCAAAGTATGCTCAAATCCATCAAACCCAACCCGATACCGAACGCACCTAATCAAACCCAACTGTCAACTGTCATATGTCAACTGTCATCTGTCAACTGTCATCTGTCATATGTCATACGTCATCTGTCACACTTTTGGGCGTTAGTTATTTTGGTCTTAACTACTTGGGCACTATCTATTTTGGGGACACTATCTATTCTTCTCCTTCTTCTTCTTCTTTCTGCCGTTTTTGTTCACGATGACGTCACAAACTTTTTCATTAATCCTAATTAAATGTATTTATTTCGTAAGTCGCATATGCACTGAAAAAAGTTTTCTGTCCAAGGCGCGGATCGAACCCGCACACACCATGTGTGTAATTTCGTATTATATACGTTTCCCAGCTATAGAACCAAGTACGCCACGGCACCTAGTTGAATAAATTAACATGGAAAATGATATCTTCCGGGAGTTTGGACGTGACGTAGTAGGTATGTTTTAGGTGTTTTTTGCGATATACAAATTAAAAAATACGTCACGTGTTCGGGGGCGTTGTCAGAAGGCGTTTAAAAAAAGAATGGCGTTGATCGGCCCTTTGGTTCCCGAGAAAATAATAGTATTATGCTGCTACATACATATAAAGCGCAGTGCGCATGGCACGTTTTTGCGATATAAGAATTAAAAAATACGTCACGTGTTCGAGGGCGTTGACAGAAGGCGTTTAAAAAAAGAATGGCGTTGATCGGCCCTTTGGTTCCGGAGAAAATAATAGTATTATGCTACTACAGACATAGAAAGCGTCGTGCGCATGGTACGTTGTTGCGATATAAAAAATTAAGAAATACGTCACGTGTTCGGGAGCGTTGACAGAAGGCGTTTAAAAAAAGAATGGTGTTGATCGGCCCTTTGGTTCCGGAGAAAATAATAGTATTATGCTACTACATACATATAAAGCGTCGTGCGCATGGCACGTTGTTGCGATATAAAAATTTAAAAAATACGTCACGTGTTCGGGGACGTTGTCAGAAGGCGTTTAAAAAAAGAATGGCGATGATCGGCCCTTTGGTTCCGGAGGAAATAATAGTATTATGCTACTACATACATATAACGCGTACTGCGCATGGTCAGAATGCTGGCAGTACTGGCAGTGCTGGCAGCAATTTTACACTCTAACTGGGGACGCGGAGAAAAAATCGCAAAATAGATTTTTTTCGCCTCGACTTTGGTGAGAGTACAAAATAGCTGCCAGCAGTGCCAGTATTGCCAGCACGCTCGCAGCGCCCCCTCACTAACGATCGCTGGCCAATCTTTGCACTACGCCAGCATACTCACAGCGCCCTCTCACTAACGCTCGCTGGTCAAGTTTCGAACTAACCGGGCCGAAAGCCACCGAGGAATACCGAGTAGCAGCAGCGATAAGCAGTCTAATTAGGAGATTGATACGAGCGCATTAGATCTGACAAAATTGTGCTATATATTTAGAAATTTAAATTAAAAATTACCAAAAAATCCCGATCATGATTGCAGACTCCTACGGAAGCTCTCAGTGGCGTAGAAAATAAATATGACTGTAACATTAAAATGGAAAATGAAGGCTGCTGAGTCTATCCGAGGTTGTCTCTCATTGAGTGTAGGTGAAAAGCATGAGCTGGAGTCTGGTGAATGTCCCCGTAATGCCAAAGTTGATTGTAGACCCGTACGGAAGCTCTCAGTGGCGTAGAAAATAAACATTTCAATTACATGTATTAACATATAAAGTTCTGCTGAGTCTATCCGAGGTTGTCACTCAATGAGTGTAGGTGAGAAACATGGGCTGGAGTCTAGGGAATGATTCTGTGATGTCAAAGTTGATTGTAGACCCGTCCGAAAGCTCTCAGTGGCGTAGAAATGAAATATGTCAGTTACATGTATTAGAACATAAAGTTCTGCTGAGTCTATCCGAGGTTGTCACTCAATGAGTGTAGTATGAAAAAGTGGGCAAGAGTCTGTAGAATCCCACGTAATGCCAAAGTTGATTGTAGACCCGTACGGAAGCTCTCAGTGGCGTAGAAATGAAATATGTCAGTTACATGTAATAAAACATAAAGTTCTGCTGAGTCTATCCGAGGTTGTCTCTCAATGAGTGTAGGGTGAAAAAGTGGGCAAGAGTCTGTAGAATGCCCACGTAATGCCAAAGTTGATTGTAGACCCGTACGGAAGCTCTCAGTGGCGTAGAAAATAAACATTTCAATTACATGTATTAACATATAAAGTTCTGCTGAGTCTATCCGAGGTTGTCACTCAATGAGTGTAGGTGAGAAACATGGGCTGGAGTCTAGGGAATGATTCTGTGATGCCAAAGTTGATTGTAGACCCGTACGGAAGCTCTCAGTGGCGTAGAAATGAAATATGTCAGTTACATGTATTAAAACATAAAGTTCTGCTGAGTCTATCCGAGGTTGTCTCTCAATGAGTGTAGGGTGAAAAAGTGGGCAAGAGTCTGTAGAATGCCCACGTAATGCCAAAGTTGATTGTAGACCCGTACGGAAGCTCTCAGTGGCGTAGAAATGAAATATTACTGTAACATGTATTTAAAACTAAAGTTCTGCTGAGTCTATCCGAGGTTGTCTCTCATTGAGTGTAGGGTAAAAAAGTAGGCAAGAGTCTGTAGGATGCCCACGTAATGCCAAAGTTGATTGTAGACCCGTACGGAAGCTCTCAGTGGCGTAGAAATTAAATATTACTGTAACATTAAAATGGAAAATGAAGGCTGCTGAGTCTATCCGAGGTTGTCTCTCAATGAGTGTAGGTGAGAAGCATGAGCTGGAGTCTGGGGAATGCCTCTGTGATGAGACGTGACGTAGTAGGTATGAATATGTAATAAAACTAGTAATTATAAAAAATTATTTATTTAACCACAATATATATCTATGTTTAACAACTTTATATACAAAATTAGTTAATAATATCAAACAGGTTACAGCTATGAATACAAGTATACTAGAAATACTGTTCATATTTTCGGATAAAGATGGGGTTAGTGTAGAATTAGTAGTAGGAGTAATAGTAGGAGATGCGGTCTCAGTCTTGCACTTGCTAAGGAACGTCATCCATCCTGTTTCACCAATCGTTGAATCTTGAAAGAGAAACCGAACCTTATAGCGAAAAGAGCTGCTGCTGCTGTTTGATGGAGGTATCGTGGCGGAGAATACGGGTATGTGGCCTGTAATCTGAGGGTTGAAAGCCATCAGAATCCATGGACTGCTAGCGTTATAATCTCCAAAATCGAACCAAACAGAGGCGTTTTTAACATTTAAAGGCCGATGTACGTAAAAGACATTGTGTACTACTGCAACCAGCAGAATGAAGGACGAACTTAACATAACCATGACTGACGTTAAAATGATCACCGAAGCGTCGAAGAATAGAGATTTATAATATCATAAATGTGTATAATTCCACTGGTTAATAACACCAACAGCGGTATTAAGAACAGAGAACTAACATGGAGAGTTCGGAGCGGTTCGGGTTTTATCTTTTTCAAGCTTCGGGGTGTGACTACCTTTTTCTTTTGTCGACACTTCCACAATACTTTAGCTAACCGGCAATGTTTAGAGTTTAACTTTATTGGTCCAATTTTCAAACGTAATCAGTCTTTCTTCAAATGTTCTACTATTTTGAGATCTTCAAGCTTTAAAAATTTCCTGCCATACGGAGGTTTGAAGAGAAAGCTGCAAAATCGTACGCCATCATACGCAGCCAACTCCTTCGGTATAAATCCACTGGCTAAGGGGTAACCTTGAAGATCGATGCAAACCTCCTGAGGTTCTTTTGACATATTACACTCTTACTAGACTCAAAGTCGATGACGATGACTATGACGGTGTTGAACTAACGTCTAACCAGTTTTCAGTAATGGAGGGCTTTAAATAGGATAAAATACACACCCCCACCACCACCAGTGGAAACAGGCATTATTCCAAGCATCCCAACTGGATTAGGATCAAGATTTGTCCCAAATATCATTCCAATCATTTTTCAATTAATTTTTGATTATTTTTTCCGACTGGGAGAAGTTTTTCAGGTGGTTAGGTACGTATAAAAGGGTTAAAAGGGAAAGAAATCCTTTAGTTTGACTTAGAAACACAAGAAGAAAACATGCCTGTTCCAGCAAGATATAAATGTCCTAAATGTAAGGGTGAATCGGATGTACCACGTGGTGAACCATGTCTAGCCTGTGTAACGCATCAACATTTTATACGGCGTGATGGTTCGAAGCATGTACCTTCACATTATTTTGATGGTCAAGAGAAGAAGGGAAATAGGAGAAATAATCCAAGAAATTAATAATATCAATTATTCTGGTACATTTATGTTTAAAAAATGAAGAAGTCTGTGAAATTTAGCGAAGACAAAGACATAGTGCATTTATTAGTAGTCTGAAATTATGCATACAAACAAGCTCGAAAAAGCCACTTTTTACAACACTTAGCAGACAGACTTCGATTTGAAAGAAGAATCAAACAAAGTGAAGATATAATTTGTAAAATATTAGATAGACATCATCGAAATTTAATTTATAAGGAAAAATTTATGTGTATATAATTTTTCGTTGTTGCATGTTAGATATAGTAGATTGTAGTATTATTTAAGTGTGGGTAATTTTGGGGAAAATAAAAAGAAGAAATACATTTTAAGTAGTTTTATTTATATACCAAGATCTTAATTAAAATACGTTTTTTCTAGCACAAAGTAAATCGTTACAGATATGATTTTTACAATGAAAATTTCCTATGTGTAATAATGTAAGTTTAGCTACATTAACACAACCTATTTCTAGTAAATCAATAATTGTATTAGGAATTAGTTCACCTAACCATATTTTTTCTGTAAGCCTTTAACAAATACCTTTCTCATGAGGTTTAATTATACAAGTTACTTGTATTACTTGCAGATGCTTGAAAAACCTACCCACGTGCATCACGGAAAAATTCGAAAGCGGATAATTATATTGTATATTAGTTTTTAATTTGCCATTTAACAACTGGATTTTGGTTTCATGGGTAAAGTTTAATAAAAAATAAAACAAAGAATTAATTACAGAATTTATTTAAAGTAGGATTGTGAAATTCCACATCTTGAACAAAACCAGATATCACCTTGTCTTTCAAACTCACACAGCAACCACTCAACCGCTCAACCGCTCAACCACTCAACCGCTCAACCGCTCAACCGCTCAACCGCTCAACCACTCAACCGCTCAACCGCTCAACCGCTCAACTGCTCAACCACTCAACCGCTCAACCGCTCAACTGCTCAACCACTCAACCGCTCAACCGCTCAACCACTCAACCACTCAACCGCTCAACCCCTCAACCACTCAACCACTCAACCGCTCAAGCGCTCAACCGCTCAACCGCTCAGCCGCTCAACCGCTCAACCGCTCAACCACTTAACCGATAATGAAACAGACCCTGTTCTGGAAAAACAGCTAATAAACAGACCCTGTTCTGGAAAAACAGCTAAAAACAGAACCTAGTCTGGAAAAACAGCTAATAAACGGACCCTGTTTCAGGAAACCACTTAAACGTCTAACTGCCCAAGCCACTTAACAGTTAAAAACATACCCTGTTTCGGAAACCAACTCCTGAACAGCTGTGAAACAACTAAGAAATAGGTCTTGTTTCTGGAAGCAGTAATTCGTATTCGTACTTGCTAATATAGAAACAATCTACAGACTATTTTCTTCAAAAATATAAGGGTACTAATGTTGCTACTACCTCTGATCAGTTTAATAGAACTAATGTTAAAAACTGCCCCCCGGCAGGGGTTTTACGAACAGCATCTCTACTAGTTATATTGCTTGTGTTATATGCTGTGCTTAGAGGAACGGTTATGTAAGCGTTAGGTTGTTGATAGGGACGTCAGCTAGTGTTGTAGCGTTGTTTAGGGTGGTGCTAGGTTGCTGATAGGGTTGTGTTATGTAGGCGTTAGGTTGTTGATAGGGACGTTAGCTTGTGTTGTGGAGTTGTTTAGGGTGGTGTTAGGTTGCTGTTAGGAGTGTGATAGGGTTGTGTTAGGGTAGTGTTAGGGTGGTGTTAGGTTTAATAAATAGTGAGCCACTCTGTTTGCACACTCATTAGTTTGCAAGGTATCATAGGGGTAAGATGACTGAAAGAAAAATTAAAATGACGCTCCTGGAAATGCCAGATAAAAACGTTATGGGATTTAGAACTGATGGCACTGAGTACTTTATTGGAAATGATTCAGTAAAGATTCAAAATAATAAGTTATTGATTAGCAACGAAACATATACTTTAACGACTGGGCTATTAAGTTTACTCACGAGTACGCAACCAAAAGGATACTCGACAAAGGACTTAAATGACTACAAAGAAATTCTACTTCTTACCAACGTTCATAGGAGGAATTTTAACCGAGATGAGCGCATTATTTCAAGCGCTGATTGGAAGTACAAGAATATTATAGCAAAGTTATTTCCGCCTAAAAGAATTTACACTTTAAAATCTTCCAATCCGAAAAAACAAGTGTTTCACAAAATTCCTACAGCTGAAAGAGTTGAATACAGCAGTGTGTTGCAGTATGAGGATGTAAACGAGCTAGTTGATAGGTTCAAATATTTAGAAGAAAATAGTATTGATAATGGTAGTGATAGTGAAATAACGACAATTCTTATAGAACTTGAAAGACTTGGTATTATAGAATTTTATTAAAAACAATAGTTATTAAAATAGTTTTTGTTTTATTTGTTTGGTTTCAATTAATACGCTCGGAAAATATTGATAGGCTTGCTAGAAGAGATGCTAAAACTATAATTTGTGCAGCGGCTAACACTAATAAGGGACGAACCTATTTGTTTATAAATAAATATGAGGTGGGGGGTATGGATGCATGTAGCTTTAGGCCTAAAGAAACACACTTAATATCAGAACTTTTTACTGGTGTTCCTGCCCGAGTAGATGGCGTATTTCGATACACAAATGGTCGTCTATACTTCCTTCAAAATGGTATGTATTTCGAATATAATGAATTTACCAATAACCTCGTTAGCTCAGGAAAGATGGATCTTAATTTCTTTGGTATTAAATGTCCTAATCTAGGACTTTTAGTACAACTCAAATATTTACTAAGTAATATATCAAATAATGTAAAATTATAGATCTTAATAAATAACTATTTCTACCTTATGATTTTTAAATAAACATATGAGAGATCGACGTAATTAGTGGTTGGCTATTTTTCGCTGCTAACGTTTTCAAATGAACAATATGTGTTAAAAGATAAAAACAAAACCATCTTGTACATACATTTTTTAAACATCCTACGCAAACTTGGGGTTTTATGTTTGACACCATTTCCTATGAAGTTAATGGCAAGGAGATTGAAAAGATTCGAGATCCTGGCATTGTTAGCACAGTTAAAAATATGCTATGTTTAAATGAGCAAGAAAGCCGAGCTCTGGAGACATAGCTGGATGGAATTGGCCTAGTGGAATTGCTAAGACCTTGGACGAAACTTCTAAAGACTTTAATTTTCGCATACGACTTTCAATATTGTTTGGCGTGTTTGCCGATTACCACAATGTATTAATGGGTAAACAGAAAATTAAACTAGTTCGTGCTCATCATGATGACAACTGCTACAAGTCTTCTGGTACTAAGAAGGCAACAATAATCTTAAAAACGGTTGAGTTGAAAGTTAGACATATTTACCCGAGTGATGCAGTGAAATTGAGACTTTTGGATGAAATTGCAAAGAACAAACCGATATATATCCCGTTTAGAAACTGGGAAATACATGAACTGCCTGCTTTGAGAACGACAAAGCGTGATATTTGGACCGTTAAGACGATGTCTGAGAGAGCCCGATATGTTATTGTATTTCTTATGAAGAAGCGAAAAGATAACTTTGAAGCTGATTGTACCTACTTTGATAATTTGGACATCACCGACGTCAAGTTGCATTTAAATTCTGAAGTTTACCCCTATGAATCGTTAAACCTAAACTTTGCCAATAGACAGTTTACAGAAGCCTATCAGATGTATACGGACTTTCAAAAAACCTATTTGGGAAAACAACGGTGTGAACCGCTTTTGGATTTTGTCGCTTTCGCTAGTAGAACCCTCTTTGTTATTGACTGTTCCAAACAAAGTGAAGCCCTCAAGAGGAACACCATCGACGTGAAGTTGGAGTTTCAAAGTTCCGAAAACTTCTCAAATGAGTCACGTGCTTTCTGTATAATTATTCACGATCGAGTGCTTGAGTATCAGGCTTTAACAGGTCAAGTACGTGATGTGTTGTAGTCAGTTACTCTCCAGCCCTGTCACGATGAGGTTTGTTGTGGTTGACGTTCAAGGATTCCGCGTTCCAGAATTCCAAGCTAAAGAATTGTCTATTTACGATGGAAAGCAAATAAAGAACTATCTTTTTAAACCAGTTAAGCCCTTTTATGAGTTGTCCTATGATTGTCAGAAGCAAGCAATGTTTCTATATGGGAACCGACATGGCTTAAACTACAATTCCGGCGAAACCGACTACAATGAACTTTACCGCATTATCTACAACGATCTACAAGATGTTGATATCATCTATGTGAAGGGACATGTAAAGAAGGCCTTTTTACTTGAAACTTTTTCCACGATGAAATATTTTAAGAATATACCCGATATTGTTAATTTAGAATTTGCTAGGGATAGCGCTAATGTACCGAAATTATCTCTAAGTAAAACCACTTGCTCTTATCATGGTTTAGAATATTGTGCTTGTAGTGCTGAGAATTCAAAAATCTTGTATGCATATATTTATGATTTTTTGCCGAAATAAAGAAGTTAAATTGCATTACATGTTTAATTTTACCCTATATTAATAGAACCCCTTGAGAAATTTAGACAGTTAGACTCGAGCACATGACGAAGACAGTCGACTTGTCAGTTAAATTAGACGAGCATTTGAAAAAAATACGCAAGCTGAAAAGTGACATTACGTTTTACAAAGAAAAGACATCTTTGGTTAGGATATTTTTAAAACTTACCATTTAAACTTACCAATGGCTTCCTCCTCCTCTTCCAGCTGGGATAAGGTGTTTGAAGTTCCTTCTAGATGTCCCGATGCCCCAGTTCTTAAGACTAAGCCTAACCGAGTTTACGAGATTGATGACTTTATAACAGTCATTTTTGACACATCAGAAGTGGGACGCAAACAAGTAATTTTGGATACTATTGGTTATGGTAAACTTTATTTCTCCAGTGGCGAATTTGAAGAATTTCTAAGCACTTTTGATTGTTTCAATACCCATTGGGTGGATATAGTTATGATAATTGGACAGTGTACTTTAGTGTTTCATCGCAATGGCGATAAGAGAAGCCTGAAGTTTGAAGATGCCGCAACAGACAAGTATCTATTTAGATGGACGGAGAAGTTAATACACCTATTTGCAAAGCATATTTATGAATTGTATAAGCTTAATATACAAACAGTATTCTGTTACTAACTACTACTCTGTTTATTTATTTTATTCCAACTAAGGAAATAAGACAACAATTTAAACACAAAAATTTTTTAATAAAGTGTAAAACATATAAAATAAATAGAAACATACAGTAAATGGAGTAAATTGGGGTAAAATAAATAAAATAATTAAATAAAGTGTAAAACATATAGTAAATAGAGTAAATTGGGGTAAAACAAATACAATAATTAAATAAAGTGTAAAACATATAAAGTACATATAAACATACAGTAAATGGAGTAAATGGAGTAAATTGGGGTAAAATAAATACAATAATTAAATAAAGTGTAAAACATATAGTAAATAGAGTAAATTGGGGTAAAATAAATACAATAATTAAATAAAGTGTAAAACATATAGTAAATAGAGTAGATTGGGGTAAAATAAATACAATAAATAAATAAAATAAATTACTAGCCTAATATCACAGCCTCTAAAGTCACACATATAGCCACCGAAAGGGATTGATGGAAAGATAGCTGTCTGTGATCAGTCTTAGCTTATGGAATTTCCAATGATTCCTTATACTTTTCATAATCTCTATGACCCCAAGCAAGCGTCTCTCAATGAGTGTAGGGTGAAAAAGTAGGCTAGAGTCTGTAGAATACCCCTGTAATGTCAAAGTTGATTGTAGACCCGTACGGAAGCTCTCAGTGGCGTAGAAATTAAATATTTCAGTTACATATATGCAAAAATACAGTGTTGCTGAGTGCTGCTGAGCCTATCCAAGGTTGTCTCTCAATGAGTGTAGGGTGAAAAAGTAGGCTAGAGTCTGTAGAATACCCCTGTAATGTCAAAGTTGATTGTAGACCCGTACGGAAGCTCTCAGTGGCGTAGAAATTAAATATTTCAGTTACATATATGTAAAAATACAGTGTTGCTGAGTGCTGCTGAGCCTATCCCAGGTTGTCTCTCATTGAGTGTAGGATGAAAAAGTAGGCTAGAGTCTGTAGAATGCCTCTGTGATGTCAAAGTTGATTGTAGACCCGTACGGAAGATCTCAGTGACGTAGAAATGAAATATTTAAGTTACATGTATTAAAAAATAAATCAAATTCCAACAGGCAGTAAAAACAGCGAAAACAGCTAAAAACAGCTAAAATCAGCGAAAACAGCTAGAACAGCTAAAATCAGCGAAAACAGCTAAAAACAGCTAAAACATCTAAAACAGCTAAAACAACTAAAATCAGCTAAAAAACGCTGAGCTCGAAAATTAATATAGAAATTTTACACAGAGGAACTTTAATATTCACACATCCTAATGAAGGCTGTTAATTAATAAATACTTTTAAGTGCTATATGTAGTCGTTACTTAACCTAAAAAAAATGTAGCCATACCCTATCAATACTTTTAAACTAAGAACGTCACCGAGACACAAAGAAAAAGAGATACTGTTGGAACAACTCAAAGACAAATGTGTTAAGTTTAAAACCTCAAGACAATAGTAAAATATTTCTAATGTTGTAAGGTAAATTAAAGCTGCAGTACGAACAAATTAGAGGCTTGTGCATTTCTTAGAGTAATATTTAGACCGTTTAGGATTTTGAACTTCGTGCCACTTCGACAAATTTCTGGGGTTTGAATGACAGAATTAAAACATATCTAGATGTTGCTAAGTATTATTAGCTCTGACCGGGCGACATTGCAGTAAAAATACCCTTCTTAACCATAGTTTTAAGAATTTTCTAAATATGGCAACAATGCTACAACTAATTTAGTATCACTGCAAAGTGTATGTAAGATCAGTGTTACTACTCTTGTAGTAAACTTGAACAATGTTTTAAGAACTGTGTACATCTGACAGCCACGAATCAAGATAGAGGTGATAGGCTTACACCCTTAATAGACTTCTACTTAAAACTTGTTTTTCTTTACCAATAAACATAGAACGTGTTGTTGCTTTAGACTTTATCCAGTAGTTTTAAATTAGAACCGATTTGAGACTTCGCGACTTAAAGATACATAAATAATAGCTCACAACAAAGTTGTCAACTACTGTTAGACTGCTAAAAAAAGTTAAAATAAATGACAAAAATATTTAATAACTATTTATTAATTACAAATGTTGTACAAATATTATAATATACATTCTAATTAACAGGTTTTCTGTTTCTTGTAGCCAAACGGTTCAGAGTTCCCATCAACTAGAAACTTTCTTTTTGTGGAGTTTGGTCTGTAGAGTTTCGTCCCAGTGCAAGTTGTTACAGAGTGGTCTTTGGTTCTTCGAATATCTTTTGAGATGATCGATATTGGTCCCGACTCTGTAAGAACCATATCCTTAATAGTGTCGAAATTTATTAACTGCGATGCCTCGTAATTTAAGGATATTCCCTTAACTTTACAAACCATCACATCAGAATTAGTCTTGGTAGCATTTACTTTATAAGAATAATTTTTGGGGCCCCCAGAAACAAATTCTGTAATGTAGCTGCCATCACCATACACTTCTAATTCATCGGTTAGATCACCAATGAATTGTCCAGTAGTTAAATCAGTCGCACCAGGTTTGGTAACGTAAATAACGGAGTCAGTATCGTAATAAAGGACTCTGTCTTCTAATTGTTCGAGAAACGAATAAAGTTTCAGGCGAGCTTGGGCAGTAACGAAAGCAGCAATAACCACATTAACAGTAGCTAACGGGTCAAAGGATTCTTCTATATGTTCATATCCAACAATTAGAGTGTTGTCGTTGACAGGGAGAACACAATTAACATAAATTGACGGATTTGTTAGCATTGCAAAGAATTCAGCAGGTTTATTTACAATCTTTGTCTTTGGTTGATTTTTAGTTGTCCAAATTTGCCCCAAAAAGAGTTTAAAATAAGTTTAGCTAGAGATCTTAGACCAGGGTTTTCAAGAATCTGAGAATATTCTAGTTTAACATCTTCCCTTGCAAAGAATTCTTCAATATATTTGTTTTTCTCTTCCTCGGTTGTACACCTTTTGGGCCAGCCGGATGCTTCCTGCTTTATTTTAATAAATTTGTTCATCATTCCTGTGAACAGGCCATCTTCACCAGTCTCCTTATTAAATGCCAGAACATCATATTTCCATATTTCTTGTATTTCGGTTATATTGTATCCTTTCGCAACAGCTTTAAGTATCTCGTCTAGAACCCATGTCCCCTCTAACTTTCTTTCTTCATCAGTATGGTTGCACTCGCTAGTAATCATGTTTTCACCGCAGGTTCGACAAAGAAGAAACATCAATTTACTATTCATTTTAACGGGGAGAACTGGGTGGTAGAGATCTTGAGGAGGTAAAATTTTACATTTAATTAAGCCGCTAATGTTGTTCAAATCCAAACTGTGACATTCCTCCCCTACGAAAACTTGAGGATGTGCAACTGGAAATTTTCCGTACTTACACACCCAGGGGTACAGGGAACAAACATCCAAGTAGTTAATCTTTTCTGCTTCTTTAGCCTTGTAATAAGTATGAGTATTACCCGTACGACCTCCGTAGAAAGCATCTCTCGGGTTTAAAGGCAAAAGCGTTAAAAGAGGATGTGTCTCGGTGTAGGCCTTAATTTCCAAATTATCTTTTAATTGCTTTCTAAAGTCACACTCCCATATTTCATTAACAACAAAACCCATTTCTTTTAACTTTGTACTTTTTGCTTGAGATGATTCATACCTTAAATTTAGTGTTGTGGAAGGATCGCCACAAACAGGATCATCTCTTCCAAATTTATAACATTTTGGGCATGCATGGTAATAACAGCCCTGAAACTCAAAAATTTCATTGGTTTCAAGACAGTAACCATCAACTTTTACACCATGTAGAACCATTTCTCTCCCTTTAGCAGCATGTAAAATATTGAGTTGTCTTTGTTTTTCCTCCCAAATTAACCACTCTATTGCAATTTTACTTTGTTGATCTTTCCACCTGTATCCGTTTTTAGGAATAACCCCAATGGTGTTGGGTTTTAAAAAGTTTCTGCGGAATACTTTGTTGCATGCGGAAGCAATTGTTGTGGCTTCTGTAAAGGGACAGACATTAGTGGTTGACAACAGTTGATCTCTAAATTTCAAACAGGCCCGTGTTAGAATTTCTACATCTGATACACAGTATTCAACCAAGTCCTTTTGCATTTCGAATCGATCATTTTTGTGTTCCTCGTACCACTGTAAAAACTTTTTTCGATCATCTTCCTTCATGGTGTCTGGAGAGTAGTAGTCTAATGCAGGGAGGATACCAACGTAATGTTCGTTTGCTTTTGTGTTGAATAAATGAGGAAAATATCCCTTTTTGAAGTCATCACCCAAACCAAATGCCTTTGGTAATTTCGACAATGCCATTGGGAAATAATTTAGCGAGTCTATAAATTTGACATTTCCCACCAACATCATAATGATTTTGGTTCCTCTCATAATTAGTTCTGGCGTTAGAGTGGTGTTTGTGAGTAGATAATTCAAAATAAATTGATGATCAAAGGCTTGACCGTTGTGTGCTATTACAACAATATTTTTAAAGGTTTTTCGTAATTGTAGCAAATGTTGCGTAAATAGTAAAACAGGATCACAAGTTTTAAGTATTTGCAGTCCAACACCACATTTTCTGCATATTTTGTCGTCGGTATTGATGCACACGTCACAACATTGTTTAAAAACACAGAGGTTTACTTGGTGAAGAAGCGAACCATTAGTCAACACCTCTTCTTGTCGGGTCTCAAAGTCGTAAAACACGAAAAGTACATCTTTCGTTTTCTGCTTTTCTGTGTCTCTTTGAATGAAACATAGATGATTTTCAGGTACATATGTTCTACATATTTTACAAAATACTTCTCCACATACATGTTGTCTTTTACCTCTCACTGTTTTAAAACAATTCTCACAACTTCTAATTTCAGCACACACTGTGCTTTTCTCCCAAGAACCATTTCGTAAGTGATTCTCGTAACAAGCTTGGCCTTCAAAGTACCGACGGCAATTGGTACATTTAATTTTAAGTTTTTGAATTGCACATTTCGGAGACTGAAGGCAACCAGCACACACTTTACCGCACCTGTGCTTATCTTTGTGATCAAATGGCGAGTGACATTCTTCGCAGTAATAACTGCAACAAAAAGCAGCCGTAGTAGAAGTAATTACATTAAAATGTCCATCATGATGTAACAAGTTAATTCTTTTATTGCTTTCTGTAGTTCCTTCAAAAATGGTATCTCGGCCCTTTGTCCCGTAACTGTATACAACAATTTTGTAATCCCTGAGGTGTTCTTGAAATTGTTGAAGCTCGACAATACCCGCCCCTTCCCCGGGAATTACAACACCAGCTTCTTCTAATAACTTTCTGGTCCTTGTAATCTGTATTTTTCCCGTATCTTTCCTTACTTTGTTAAATTCAGGGTCTTTGTCCAGGTTGGCTATCGCAACCACCAAGGAGCGAGGTAGGCATAAATTGTCTTTATTCGTAATACTTATTATTCCTCGTCGCATATCACATTCCTCTTCAAAGCTGTTGTATTTACTTCCTCTTCCCCGACCTGTCGGTAAGCGTGCAGTTGTTACTTTAAGACAAAAAGTGCCTGTATTAAGTCCTGTTGAGTTGGACTGGTAAACATTGCTAATAACATCCCAAACATCCTCGTAATTTACTTCTTTGGCAGGTTTAAAGCGAATCCATCCTTCACCACGACTAAAGTCTTTTGAACAAAAACTAAAACTAACGTAATCCGTCGGTTGAAGTCCTTCCGTGGCCTTATGAATAACTTGCTGTATAGCGTCTCTCACCCAGCCAACTGGTTCAGTTCCTTCTGGCACAGGCTTTAACTTAAATTCCACCGCCCGACCTGTAACATTGTAACTTCGCACCTTTTGAATAGAGTCCCTAATAACAATAAACTTTTCCATTTTAACTAGATACGTCCGTACACTTCAAGAGGCTGATGCGAAATGACTAGACTGCTCTGACGCACCTCTATTTATAACCTCTGGCATGTTTGTTAAAGCAGAATTTTAGGATGCGTTCGGAAAACAGGGGTGCGTTCCGAATACCAACTGAAGTTCTGCAAAAAGAGTTTAAGGTTTAGTATGCAGTAAAAGTTTAAGATAAGTATAGAGCTAAAATATTTTAAAAAATTACCAGGATATTACCCCCACCACTTATTTTGAGTATTAATCTATCTTATTACATTTAAACGTTCAGTCTTAGTTGATCAGTTGAAGCGAGCACAATGCCTAAAGAGTGCTTTTGGGGAAGGCCTTGCGATTGTAGCGAGTGTCGACCAGAGCTACAGGAAAAATGTGAAATATGTTTAGACAAGGATGGATATAAGGTTGGTGGTATCCGAAGAAAAGATCGCAAGAGAATCGCATACTACGACTTTAAAACTTATTGTTTTGAATGTTATCAGGAAGATATCGGACAATATGAACAAGCAAGATATGAATTATTAAAGACAATAGTTGAGAATACAGTTCAGCCAGAGCAAAAAATATTTTAAATCGCAGACAGAGGAAGATATTCGTGCAACACTTTTAGGCTGTTTTCAAGCCGAATTAAAACAGATAACATTTGCCCTAAGTGGTACACCAGATGTGGTCAAGATAGAGTTTTCCGTTGGTTTTAATTCCGGAAAAGAACGAAAGAACTTTAAAACGCAGGAAATGGTGTTGCCTAAACGAGGAGATTTAGTGGAGTGGTTTACCAAAACTGTCATCGACGCGTTAATTACGAAAATTCAAACATTCCAAACACCTCTTTGGTTCCTAAATCTTAATGCACACATTAATCTACAAGGTTCTCGATCTTATGCGGAAACGTCTGCTGAGGCTCGAAGGAGGGAGTGGTGCAGACGAAATTTGTAACTTAGGTAGAATAGCTTGTAAGGAATGTTTTAGTATACTGTCGACAGTCAAGCGATTAGCACGCCAACATTGAAGAAGTATTCAGTCGGAACCAGTATTACGGGTCCTGTTTACCCGCGACTTTAATGGTTTGGGAACCTGCTAATATAATATAATGTAGATATAGAACCAAAATGCGGAAAGATTTCTATGATGATGAAATAGGAGACAACATTCATTTTTGGAACGTCTTTGAAGGAGAAATTTACGATCCCTCCCGCAAAGTTATAAAACATATAATGCCATCCGTGGACCTTACGAAGTATGTGTACAAAGAAGAGCCTAGTATAGACACAGATATGGAGACAGCATTCATGTTGGATATTTTTAATCAGTTCCAGAGAACAAACACAACACGCCAATACTTTTCCAACGCTCCAGATAAACTTAAAACTCTTAGAAAAATTATCCATATAAATGTATCTAACTGTTTTTTTTAATAAAGAATTAAAGTATGTCCTTTATATTATGTTATATTACCTTAAACAGTCAAATCTAACCTCAACAAATGTTCTATTGCCTGTGGCACAAAATTATTCCAAACTTGAACAATCCGCAGACTCTTAACAGCTAAATAAACATATCCTGTTCTGGAAAAAGCAGCAAAAGAGCAGACCCTGTTCTGGAAAAACAGCTAAAAAACCGACCCTGTTTCAGGAAACCACTTAAACGTCTAACTGCTCAACCGGACAGCAACCGGGCACTAACCGGACAGCAACCGGGCAGCAACCGCACAGCAACCGGGCAGCAACCGGGCAGCAACCGGGCACTAACCGGGCAGCAACCGGACGTTAACCGCTCAACCACTTAACCACTCAACCACTCAACCGCTCAACACTCAACCGCTTAACCACTTAACCACTCAACCGCTCAACCGCCCAACCGCTCAACCGCTCAACCGCTCTACCACTCAACCGCTCAACCACTCAACCGCTCAACCACTCAACCGCTCAACCGCTCAACCACTCAACCGCTAAACCGCTCAACCGCTCAACCACTCAATCGCTCAACCGTTCAATCACTCAACCGCTCAACCGCTCAACCGCTCAACCGCTCAACCGCTCAACCACTCAACCGCTCAACCGCTCAACCGCTCAACCACTCAACCGCTCAACCGCTCAACCGCTCAACCGCTCAACCGCCCAACCACTCAACCGCTCAACCGCTCAACCGCTCAACCGCTCAACCGCTCAACCGCCCAACCACTCAACCGCTCAACCGCTCAACCACTCAACCGCTGAACCACTCAACCGCTCAACCGCTCAACCGCTCTACCACTCAACCGCTCAACCGCTCAACCACTCAACCGCTAAACCGCTCAACCGCTGAACCACTCAACCGCTCAACCACTCAACCGCTCAACCGCTCAACCACTCAACCGCTCAACCGTTCAACCGTGTCATCTATCTCCCTCTAAGCGAAGTTCAATGATCTCATACGAAGATTCCCCGAAACGGCGGCTCACCCCAAATATGAGGCGCTTGTTTGTGGGGCCCTGGTTCGTAGGGCTCCGAGGGTAAGGACGCGAGGGGGCCGATATTGTTACGGTAGCTAATGCCCGAAATGCCTCTCATTGATTGGCTATTGATTGTAGCGTCTCCAAGAGCCTTCCTATGGGTTAGTCGATGAAAGTCTGTACATGGCTTTGATAGCCGTGCGGTCTAGGTTGTCAAACATCACCAAGGTTCAGCACATTCGAAGAGGTCCTAGGTTCGAATCCTGAGGACACATTTTCAATAACATTATTTTTCAGTTTGTGCCATAGTCATCTGTCTGGCTCAAGCAACGCCTATACTACTTGCTGTGTTTCTTATGGTATCAATATTTACGCCTTTTCTGCATGATACCAGTAGAAGAAGGTATGATATCAAGCCGTGTCAAATTCGCGCATGGCGTCACCAGGTGATTTTTTTGAAATTTATAACGGTCAATATAGAGTTTATGTTAGTTAAAGGCGATTTTATATAAATTTTATTGGCAATACACTTTGCCTCCTGCTTATAATACAAATTTTATAGTATATAATTTAAAATAATCATGTAAATAAAGGGATAAATACATACATTCATTGATTGATTGTCCACATCACAACCATACACAGCACATCTCATTTTTACTTTTAAACTCCTAAAAGTAATATAAAAACACCAAAAAATAGTTTTAAACACAACGCGATCTTAAAAGATGTGTTTCGTTTACAAAATATCGCGGAATTATAAAAATTAAAAATTTGGTTTTGAGAATGATGACAAAACCTCATTTTACAATGGACAAATAAAGTATATCTATCTCACCTTTTTTCTTTATCATAACATTTTGAAATTTTGACAACTAGGAAAAGTTAGGTTAAGTTAAGAGAAATATCAACATGACATATTTTGAGCATGTCCCATAAATTTTTTCTGCAGTGTTGATAATAAACGAATAAACCTTTATTTTTCTGTGTAGAAAATGTTTGTATAAAGTGTTGGCCGCTTAAATTTATTTAGTCTATAAATCTCTTACTGGCTAACAACTACCGAAAAAGTACGCATTTACGATACTTACTAAGGTCGGGCATTGTGGAGACGATTAACCAGGAACTTCGATCCCAAATAAATTTCGAAAAAGAAGTCAGAGAGGAGGAAAGAATGAAAATTACCCTACCCCTAACCATACAAAAATTTTGGTTTTCAGTTACAGTAAAAGTACCAGTACAAAGTGTGTTTATCGTTCTAGAGCTAAAACTTTCAACATTTAATTGAGAAACTGTCACATTGAGTTAAACAGTTATAAGTTTTATTTCTACAAGTACTTTAAGTTGAGAATTTCGCTGTTGTCAGGTAGGTTTTGTAGAATTTATCAGAGAATAGGGAATAGTCCTTTAAACTCATGTTACGATTTATTTTAATAAAAAATCTTTACTCAATTTTGCCAAGTTTTCTTTATTTATTAAAACAAATGCCAGTGCATTTTAGGTATACAGAAATTAAGACAGAATTAAATTATCATTCATAAGCACATGGTTATTGGGCAGTAGCTATATTCAAATAGTAAAATGTTTACCTTTATAATCTGTTAGCAGTACCTATGCTAACAGAGTTATGTTAAAAAAATAGTTTAAAGGCAGTGAAGGTTTCGAACATTTTGGTAAGATCTATTATTATAAAACAGCACTCCAAAAGTACTTTGAAAGTTTATTATTTTTAATAGGAATATTCCTTCTCCTTCTAAACTCATCTAGGTCCACATTGTTGTGACTGAGGTTTGTGTGTGTCCACATAGAGCAAGAAAGACACTACTGTTACGAAAGAATAAACGTCTGTCTATTAACATTATGATAGGGGATATTTTGAAATGAAATTTACAAAATTCTAAGTCTGCAGTAACAAACAAATGTAGCAAAAGGTGGAATTGGCAAGGCACTGATCATTGTTCATATCAACTGTAGGTTTAGAACACTAATATAATCATTATAGACTGATAGAGTTGCGATAAAACACTGTGATGAGGACATGTCTGAGGGAGAGGGGATGGATTGCATGGAGAAGCAGTGTTAATCAAGTTATAGTGTTTTGACAAACTTTGTGTCATCCTCCAATGGAGGGGTTTTTTCAGTTACTTAGTTACTTTCACTCCTAGTAAAGTTATTATTAACATAATTAACATACAAAAACTTTAAGTTGTTGTATGTTCGTGTCACACACAGTGATGTCAAGTACAAAGTTAAACAGATGGGCAGATATCATATCAGAAAACTAAGGCATTAAAACCATACAGCCATAAGTGAAGCCGCAAGAACCGTCACATTTAAAGTTTTAATTGTCGATTTGCTTCAAATAGATACTCACCCCACTTTAGACTAGAAAAGTTGGCAGGCTACATTTGTCATAAACTTAAGCAGCCAGATTCATTTGCAGGCTTTTCTAGTTCAAATATGTATACTTGGGTTTCTCATTTGAGTGAAGGGGGCTTATCGAAACCAACCCCAGAATTTATGGCACATATGCAAGAATTAGAAAACATTTTTAAGTCTGTAAATTCAGATAAGTTACTTCTTTCCAAAAAAATTATTTACAAAATTTGTTGAGTAAGAGTTCTTTAATTTTGTGTTCTGATAAGGCAAAAATATTATTCTATCGATCCAGAATGTATTTTCGTATAAGATAATTAAATTAAGAACTACATAAGTAATGAAACTGTTTCCAAAAAAAGAAAAATATCAAAAATAATTAAATGAAATAATTTATCTGGTTTGTAATTTTATCTTTATTGTTCATTATACCACCGAGTATTTTTTGCTAAAACTAATAGTTTATAAGGAGAATAAACAATTAAATTGTTTATAACGATTGCACTAGAATTTTTCAATCCTGATAATTTTGGCTCAATCTACACCTGATTCTAAATGGGCATGGATTTTTTACAGATTTTTCTGAGCGATTCTTTTCATGATAAGGACTGGGACATCAATGTTTAAGCATTTTTCCCAAAAAATGTTTAAAAAAATGCATAAAAAAAATACATCATATATGTTGTTGAATTCGTGCTTCAGTAAGCTTTCATTTGACATCTTACACAATGCCCTTAAATTTTTTTTTCCATTTGCCAATTTACCCCCTGAAATTAACCCCCACAATCAAAATTCAACTTTTTACACTTCACGTCTATAATTGAGCCACCACACTATCTCTGTGCCAAATTTTCAAATTTATACGTCAAATATTTTCAGAGAAAATCGCATGTGATAGACGGACGAACGGAAACCGAAGTGATCCAATAAGTGTTCCATTTCACGGAACACTAAATATAGTATAGTTAATGAAACTTAGGCATAGAACTATGACGATAAAATCGGTTTCTTCACTTTGGTATTCTGAAATCTCTTTTCTCTTTAAAGTTTGAAATATTAATGTGTACAATTTTGTATAATATCGTAATTTCTTATTTTTGTCTATGCATTCTTATATTTTGCAAATAAATTACATTTTACGGCACAACA
Organism: Philopedon plagiatum; assembly: GCA_963971165.1. Taxonomy (NCBI): domain Eukaryota; kingdom Metazoa; phylum Arthropoda; class Insecta; order Coleoptera; family Curculionidae; genus Philopedon; species Philopedon plagiatum. Next base: position 85,098,183 of record OZ020189.1, read on the forward strand.
CGAGTACTCCAAAGTACTTAAGCGCAATCACAAATGTTTCTAAACATTTCATAATAATGTATTATTCTTTAATATATGTGGATTTAAATTTGAAATGTATGAATTTTTCTTGCAACCTATAATTTATGTACAAATGCATGTAGTTAAGTATCTAGCTTATATATTATACTAAGCTACAAGTTACTTTTCTGTGTAAAGTTTTTGCGATTTATTAAATAGCTTAACCAACTAAAGCTACCAAGAGTATCTTAAGTAGTTAATACCTTTCTTAGTAGGTAACTTCATCGTACAGGTAAACTAAAAAAGTAAAAATTTACCAGGTTAATGGCAGTGATGCGTCAAAAATAGCTAAAAAATGCTTTTACTTTTTGAAAATTTTTTCAAAATCTTTCACGTCCCTTCATTGTTTTTTTCCTTTTCATACCAAGTACCTACAAGGTTGATTGATAATAATTTTCTCACATTAAAATCTTTATTGACACAATTTTAAATGCATTTATTAGTCTATTTGGCAAATTAACATAACCTTAAGACTCTGAAATTTATATAATATTATGTCAACTTTTATCTATATACATACTTCTAATATAAGTAACAGGGCCTAACAGAATCTAATTGGATGACAAAAACTGCAAAGAGTAAACTTTGAAAAAAAATTAGTCACATTCTTTACAGATGTAGGATCTACAGTCTCCGCACAGTCCGAAAATTGGTCCAAAACATTTTTCGCAGGACACTCTTGGTTTTTTTAATCATTTTTTCGATTGCAGATCTTTTCGTTTTTGGTCTGGAACAACGTTTCGGCAAGCAGTAAAGGTTTTTTGGCAACTCTTGCATGGTCGAACGGAGCTCTCTTGGATACCGCGAGTTGTGGTCTTAGAGTTAGATAGGGTTCGGCTAGCCGCCTTCAGTTCACTGTCCACATCATCATACCACTAACTTAAGGTTTCCTCACAACCAGGGTCGCTATAAACAACTTTTTTAGAAGAATTCGTCATGCCAAATAAAAGACACTATTGGCGTTGTGGTGCCAGACGGAACCCCCAAAAAAATTTATTGTCCGGTGGTCGGCGATATACCAAAGACTGCTAAGCGCGCTAATATTTAGTTACTAAGTAGTACCGTAACTCGAAGGTAGAAGGCGCGACATGGCTCAGTCTCGTCACATATTTTTTTTATGTAGATGTAAAAATTATTGTGGGTCTGTTAGACCCCAGAACGCCAATTAAGGGTTAACATGGAAACAATGCATAAATAAACCATTTACAGACCACAGGAATATTTTGAAATTGCTTTGATACTTACTTACCTATTATTATTACTAAGACACTTATAAACAGGTACCATTATAAGATAATGTAAATGCTTACAAAGAAGCACTCAAGAAAAAAGGTTTAATGCTACCATACAAATTATATAAAAAATACTTTAAAGTTTCTGACAGTTAAAAAAATTAACTATGTATGCCTACGTACTATGTATACCTACGGTCACATTTGATTTTAGCTATTTGCCTTATAAACATAAAAAAGGCAGGAAGCTGTAGAAAAAATTCCGTTTTTACTTACAGTTTTCCTTCATACTGGAAATAATTTGTGAACATTCTGAATTAGTCTTTTTTGGATTAGCAACTATACATACTCAACCGAAGGAACAGTAGTTTATGTGTGTATAATATGACGTATAATATATAAATTAGAACATTTGGTATTTACCACCACATTCAGCTGCAAACTCTCCATGCTGGGTCCTGGAAAAGGTAGAGTTCTTTTGTAATGAAACAATTTGTTTTGTAATGAAGCTTTATAAATATTTATTAGCATTTCCTTTGTCCTTTACATTTGTTTTTTTTTTGTCGTTTTCTTGGCGGGGATAAGGCCCTTTCGGTGGAGGTTCCTGGGATATCGTCGATTCCATTCCACTTAGCCATTGGGAACACAAACTGGGCACAAAAAACGCAAAAATACACAAAAAACATTTTAGCAACCAAGAAATTTTTAGAGGTTATGTTATGTTAGATCCAATGTCGCCAGGTTGTCGCTGATACCAGACCAATTTATGGTTGTATTAGAATTTATTAACGTGGGTTTAAATCGTAGTGCTTTATAATTTTGTTCTTAATTTAATTTCTGAATTAGTTTAAAACAAATAATTATTATTAAGTAATAGACACATATTATTCCAAAAATTTGGCAACCTTGCCAGAGGTTTGCAGCCGGGGAACGTAGCTACAGTTCATCATCCAATTGGCAACATCTCTTTATTTGATACATTAAGTTAACAAAAGACGACGATATAACTCGATAGTCGATTCTAGTTTCGTATTTCGACAAGTGTGTTAGGGAACTCACTTAGCTCGATCGATCGTTTAATGTCAAAATGTAATACCGATGAGCACCAGTTGCTCCTATTGACGTTTTTAAAACAATATTGAAGGGTTTTATTTGATTTTACAGTGATCTTATGTTATAAAGGTGTTCTAGGAAATGCAGCAAAACCAGGAAATTTCTCAAGAATAAAAAATATACCCGCATATACATGCGTAAGTAGACAAGTTAAACTAAACGAACTTCAACGTCAAAACATCTGGACTGCCATGTGTATAGTTTTTCCCTGTGTAAGCTGCCCATATAATTTGACCAATGAGATGAATTTTTGTTCATTTGATTTTTCTGTCATTATTCTCAAGAGTCTCCAGGCGACGTAAGGTATCACATTTTCTATTATTTGTATCATGGCCTTTTCTGGCTGCTGCGGATGTTGAGGCATGCCTCGTACTATGTGCGGTAAATATTGACGTGTCCAGTCCACTTTTCTGCAGAACTAGACGAATCCAGCGGCTAATGGACTGGGATGTTGCCGCTCTATAGGGCTTTTTATAGGTAATAAATAATTTTGGCAGCTTGTTGGACTGTCTCAGTCTCAGTTCTTTTGTTCTTGTTAAATAACAACAGAGTACACTAGACGCGCAAAGTTGGGGTCTGTTATTAAAGAATGGCAAAGTCAATATAGGCTGAAAATTATTTGGAGCTGTTGTTTTAATTCTTGCCGGAATTTTAATTTCCACTCTCTCTGTCAAAGTCTCTATATTTTGTAACTCTATTAGAGAAAGTGTTTGCACTCTGTGCGCTGTTACTAAAGCCATTAACATAGATAATTTATGAGTTAGACGCTCCATACTGAGCTCTTCGTTGGGGAAGTACTTTTCCAAGGAGTTTAAAACTATGACAGGATCCCAGGTTATTTTATATTTCGGTAAGGTAGGGCGTAATTTAAAAATCCCTCTAAAAATCTTTTTATTTTGGGATCCATTCCGATCTCGGGAGATATTATTAGGGCTAGTGCTGAGCGTACAGTGTTTAGAGAGCTATATGACATTCCCCGGTAAAATAAAGAAGATAAAAAGCGTAAGATGTAATGTATTTTCATTTCAAAAAATTGTAATTTATATTGTACGCAAAACTCCCACCATAGTTTTAAACTACTCCCATACTGTTTAATAGAGGAGTTTGTTAATGATGATAACGATATATCTAGGGCTTCTTTAGGTATTCCCCTATGCACCATTGATTGTCGGATAAAAAGTCTGCTGCCAGGGAAAGCTTTGGATGAAGTTTGTGAGATTGTCCGTCGCTAGAAAGTAATAAACTGCGATTAGGTGAAAAAACCAGAGATGGTTTTATTAGTAAAGATTTAAATAAAGGATACCATGGTTGACTTGGCCACAACGGAACTACCACAGTGCCCTGAGCCTTGTCAGAAATAATTTTTTGAAGTATCCTGGTAACCAAAGAAAATGGTGGAAAGGCATTAAAACTGAAGTCAGCCCAGGAAACTGTGAATGCATCTACAAATTCAGAGTCAGGGTCCCTGAACCAAGAGGCAAACCTCTTGCATTTAGAGTTATTCCTGGATGCAAATAAATCAATTTCCGGGGTTTGAAGTCTTAGACAGATTTCTTGAAAGGCGTAAAGGCGTAAGATATAGCAGTGGTATTATCAATGCGCAACAAAATGTCAGAGTTAGAGAGGTTACGAGCAAAACATTTTAATCCGAAAAAGGCAGCTAATAGCTCTAACTAATTTATATGACGCTCTTTCTCACTCTCTGACCAAAAAACCATGAGCAGTACAGCCATTACAAAATAGACCCCAACCTGAGTTTGAGCTGTCACTAAATATTTCTAATTTAAATTTTGGGGGAATAATAGTTTTGCTGCTTGAAAGGTGAGACTTCCACCAAGATAACTCGTCTAAGACATTTTTTGAGATTGAGATTTTGTGATTGTAAGATCCTTTAGAATTTTGTAGCTCTAAAAATTTTGCCCGTTCACAACTCTTTGTGTAAACCCAACCATACTTGATGACGGGAGCAGCTGCTACTAATTTTCCAACACGTTTGGCAAAATCTCTAATTGTTATATATTTTTTATTTTCAATTTTACATATATTATTTGGTATGTTGCGTTGTTTATCTTGTGGAAGGGTCGCCGACATATTAACAGAGTTGTAAATATAACCTCAGTATTTCATTGCCTGTCAGGGAACAAATATACTCTTATCCTCGTTTATTACAAAACCTAAACTTAATAAAATCATTTTGGTTTCATAGACGTTAAATAAACAAACCTCATAAGTCGGCCCAAGCAATAAAAAGTCATCGATGTATACTGCGGATAAAAAACCTCTTGCTCTTAAGTGGGATAAAACGGCCTTTAATAATTTTGTGAAAACAAACGGTGCTGTGTTGAGACCAAATGGTAAACAGTTATACTCATAAATATTATTTAGAAATTTAAACCTTAGATATTTTCTGTGATTCTTATGAATTCGGATTAGGTGATAGGCGTCTTTTAAGTCAAGCGAGGCAAAATAAGCAGACTTAGTAATTAATTTTATTACTGTTTTGTGATCTTCAATTTTAAAATGTTCCGTGTACACAAATTTGTTTACGTTTTTTAAATTCAAAATTAATCTGTGGGAGCCATCAGACTTTGGTGTAAGAGATATGTTAGAAATAAATTGATTTTTGTGTGGGAGGCATTTTCTAACTGCTCCCAAAGATTCAAGTCTTTTGATTTTACTTGACAGAAAAATCATTTCCTTTGATGACCATTTAGGTGTAAGAGGAATATTTATTTGTTCTGGTTTTTGTTAAAACGGAATAGAATAGCCCTGAGCCCAGTAAAGTAAAACTTTATCTGATGTGATACTTTGCCAAGTAGAGTAGAACTGTTTTAATCTACCACAAAGATAGTTTACCTTTATTGATGTCTTTTTTGGGGTTGTTGCCTGGCTGTTCTCGACCGGTAAAGTTGGCGGGGCTGCTTGCGATACTGTTTCGTTTCTTGTTTGCGGTCTCCCCAGACGTTTCGTTGTTTGTGAAACGGTGCTCTTCGGGTTGTATTGTGTCTACCGCGATATCCCTTGTTCATTGTTCGGGGCAGACCAGCCCCATGAAACTTCTTATGGCAAGTATCGCAACACGCCTAGTTACGACATACGTAACCGGCCAGACTTTTATAAGTTCGGACATACAAATTTTTCTTTGTGTTCGTCACAGATTACCTATACTCTGTCTCTTCGTTGTTAGTAAAAGGAGCTACGTCCGGCATCGCTTTATCTCTTTTTAAGTGGCCAACCAACCATACTACAGAAAGAGATGGGTGCGTTATGCGACTAATCCAACAATTTAATTATTTTACCACCCTCCATCCCGGTCTGGCCGGTCTGGAAGCTAAAGTGGACTCGTCCATAATTTCCTTTTAGACGTAAAAATGGCTGCAGGTAATTTTTGACTTTGCTGTAGCTTTTTATTTAATTATAGCATTCTTACAAGAAGATGGATTATTTTTTCTCTTCCAGGTAAGTAGTTAAAATATTTGTTTGTAGTATTGGATACTTTTATTACAATACCATTGTTTCCCAAGAGAACTTCTCCGAAATGTATAACTTTAGAAGGAAAGGACGTGATGAAATTTTTCTTCTGTAAGCATAGAATAGTTAGGACACCTTATTTACTCTTTGGTGTTAAGCTTCAAAAACAAACAATTCGAATATTGCACCAATGATTTCGTGTGTTGCCAACTGAGTGCTCGATAAGGCTGCCAGTAGAATTTTTAAGGTAGTGTTTCAGTGAAATCTTTTAAATAAAATACCTATCTTGTATTATTATGATGCCATATAACTTGTTTTCTTTAAAGCAAAAATAAGGTAAGCTACGAAAAGGTTTGGTTGGTACCTATATATATATATATATATATATATATATATATATATATATATATATATATATATATATATATATATATATATATATATATATATATATATATATATATTATGGCAGCAATTTTCTTTTGTACCTTCATATTACGTGAAAGAAAGTTAATATACAATGGATCAGCCTTGTACGAAAACTGTGCAATGAACATAACTTTTTTCTTGGCAATAGTAGTAATAGATCAATTGTAGTCATCATGTAGGTATTTAGTGAAATTTTATTTTATTATACAGATAAAATTGTTGTAAAAGTAACCTTCCAGTGTCTTTCCTAAATATGTTGCGTTTTATCATTTAGGTACTTAAAGCGTTAATAGTCATGTACTCATTAATTTTAGGTTTCTTGTTGAATTGTGGGTAGGATCACAACAGGCAAACAAGTATATTGCAGCAGGGACTATTACAGATTTTGTTTTTATTAAAACATAAAGAATCGACCTACGAACCATGGTAATGTAGCTTTATTTCATATCTATAAGTTTCTCAGTGGTATATTTTACAGTGTCTAAGTATTAAGTGTTTGTGTTTCAGTTCTAGTGCATTGACATCACGTCTAGGTTTTACAGCTTTCAAAACTCTAAAAAATTATTGAAAATATTCTTTTGATAAAAATGCCAGTTACAGTTTCATAGAAGAATATCAGACTGTTTGAGCAAATGTGACAAATATTGTAATGCATTGTATTATAAAATCCTGAAATCCTTTTTTCTTTTTCATGTCACACGAGGAGTCCAAAAGCACAGGCTACCCAGTCGAAGACTAACTTATTTGGTTTGACATTATCAAGACAAGTTATGTCTATTTTTTGACAGGATTGTGATTAAGGCCTCTTTCTTAGGTATACTCAGCTTACATTGTCTTATTTCTTCTGTATGCCTTAAATTAATTTTGAGAAAATCGTGTTCATCATGTGTGTAATGTACATTGTTTAATTTTGTTTCTATAAATTTTGTTGTTATAAAATTTAGGTATGTGTGAGTGTCTATTAAGTGTTGCATCGTTAGATATTTATTGTATGTTTATATTTGTGTTTCTTTTTGATAATAAAGTTACGGATCTCAACTTCATCAAGTTTGATTTTCCTTTTCATATTCATGCTAAACGTGATATTTTAAAGTGGATTTAAAACTTAAGAATTTATTTGGCATCAAACTTAATTTGTTTTGATTCCAAATAATTTTTTAAGTTTTATTTGCTACTTTAAAATATTTAAAATAACCAAAAATATGAAGTTTGAAATGGCGTCTGCGCCACCTTTAGTTCCCGTTCCGAAACGTCCAGACTAATTGCCGCTGTAATTTGACGTTAGATTGACATTTCATATGACCTTCGACTCGATCCGTGCTGCGACAAATAACAACGCTAGTTGGTCTTCTTCCTGTATTAGTATTCGTTGAGACAGACTCTTCGCGTTTAAAGATATCGTCTTGGGTTTTAGATCGGTTGACAGTTTTTGTAGGTCACGAGCAGCTCTCACATGGTCGCCTAAATTGCTGTCAAAAAGCCAACCATCAACATTCACGTCAGTAGAGTAGTTCTCAGTGACTTATCAACGTTTGGTGATATCAATTTTCGTCGACAGCAGGATTCCTTATAATGAATATCTGAAAGTAGGCGACCAACATCCCCCAATATGCCAATTAGAGTTCGGCATCTCTCCTCCCCCTTTTCTTCCAATAACATGGTTAGAGCCTTGCCAACTCCTGTAAGTGCTGCCCCCATCGGAGTTTGAGTATTTGACAGTCTAAGGTCTCTCTGCCGATATTGTTCTGTTAAAGCAGCCGAAATTGCTGGGTTTAGTATCGGGGCTGCAGCTAAGCCCAGATTCTCAGAAGGGGGGTATTTTCCGATTATTTCATTAGTTTTATTAGTATCCATGCCGCTTTGCAGAATGCTTTGCCATACAAGAACAATATTTTCGTTTATTTTATCTGATTTGTCCTTGTTTGGATTTACGTCTTTACCCAGTAAGGTAAGAATATCTGAAGTGAGGTCGGTTTTACTTTTGTCGCCCCCTGAAATAAAGTAAAAGGGAAAATATGTATTTAAGATCATAGATAACTCTTGACTGAAAATGATTCTACCAAAGCCTCGATGGCTTGTAGTTTCAGAAAAAAAAAATAATATTTTTTTTTGATCAAAACTGATTGACGTGGATGAGGTTATAACTTAAGTTTATATACGCCAAAAACCGTTGGCATGAGTGATGTCCTAAAACAAGTGTTTTGCGTCAAAACTCGTTGACGTGAGTGACATCTAAACTTAAGTATTCTTGCGTAAAAACTCGTTGACGGGAATGACATCATAACTAAAGATTTTCGCGTCAAAGCTCGTTGACGTGAATGACGTCATAACTTAAGTATGTTTGCGTCAAAACTCGTTGACGGGAGTGACGTCACAAATCTCATATTTGTGTCTGTCCAAAATAAATATTTAGGTACTTACATTCGTTGTCTGACGATTCATAATTCACAAGCTGCGGTAGCACCGGCTGAGGGGACTTACTCTCCTGGCTGGTGCTCTCGGCGGCTTCAGCTTCAGATAATTCTGACGAACTCGATGCCCGTCGTCAAATTCGATCCTTTCTTCTTCTCTTTAAACGAGACACTTTGTCGCACAATGAATGTAATTGTTTTTTCATTATATTGTAGTCCAAATCATCTTCCGAACTGAAATCCGAACGATCGGGCGAAGGGCCGCAAACTTTTCTTTTACTCATCCCGGCGCACGTGTAGTTTAGCGGGCTTAACCACCGACACGCAAGAGAATAATGAATTCATAAGATGCAGGCGCGGGCTATCCGAGGAGGGCTTTTTTAACTAGCTTTAAAAAATGCGTGCACCACCTAGCGAAAGAAGAGTAAACTACATAGTGATCTAGAGGAAGGGGCGGGAAATATAATTTGGTATATGAACAGGTTCATGAAAATTTAACCAATGCTCTGTTAACATTAGCAAATCTGGAAAAGTATGATTATCTAAAAATAAAAACAACTCATCTATTTTGTTTCTGAGTGACTGAATATTAAGAAGTATTAGCGAAAAGGTACATTCAGAGGAATTTCGTTTAAAAAAGAATTGTAATTACATATGTTAATGAAATATTTTGCTGGTTTAGTTTGTTATCAAAAACATCAATATTAGAAAGCAAATTAATACTAGCCGTTATAAATGAGAGTTTTAAAAATTGATTTATTTAAAATAATCTCATTTGTTAAAATATTAGCTAAGAGTTCTTAGGTGATTCCAGTTATTAATGTTAATAAACGAAATTGAATTTTCTACGCAATTATCAATCTTTTTTAAAAACATGTTAGGTTAAAATTAAAGTCAGAAATCAAATTATTTTGAAATTCAGAAATAATCGGACAGGACAAAAAAATTAAATTTGTGTTTAAGGAAAACTTAATTTTGTTCCATATGTTTTTAATTTCTGGACATTTATTATTTATAAAATCATTAGAGCCAGCAATTACAATTCCATAGTCATGATAAGTAAAATCTTTCAAAAGAATATTAAGATTATTAAGAATATTATTGAAGTTAGCTCCTGGTTTAATAATTGACATAATTTTAAATTGTTTCAAATTATTTTGTCGTGAAAGAAAATACTGAAGATACCTGCCATAATCATCACATAAAATCAATAATTTTTTTCTGTTATTAGAATTTAAAATATTTTTATTTATTCCATATTCTCCATGTATTTAATTATTTGCTGAATTTTTATTTCAATTTTCCTCCACAGTTTTAATAGAATCATTATTTTTAGTTAAAGTTTTCATTACAGGACAATTAGAACTTTCTATTTCTTGTAGCTTATTTTTGTTTATGGATTTATTATTTTTTTTATTGGTTTTAACTTGACAGCTGTTATTAAGTGTAGTTACTATTTCTGAAGTAGATGTATCATTTTTCTGTTCTTTTTTATTAAGAAGAAGTTTCATTAGATCTAATTGTTCTTGAATTATTTGTATTTGTTTAATAATTGATAAATTTAAATTGGAATCATATTTTGTCTCAAAATTTTGTTTGCATTTACTACAAAACCAATAAACAATATCTATTATTTTGTTAAATATATCATATTCTTGTTTTGATAGGCTAGCACATGACATATGAAAAGACTTTTTACAGTGGCCATCACGTGATATTTTGTTTTGATTACTTCTAATAGTTTTCATACAAAAATTACAACAGGCAGAAACACAATATATTTACGATTTATCCGACTGAATTAAGTTTAAGTTCGTACTAATAGCAAAAATATTTACATATACTAAGACTTTTCGGACCCCTGTATACATACATACAAACACCCACATATAGAAATATAAATAATATAAACGATTTGATTCAAATCCGAGTCAATTTCTTACTTACAAATCTTTAAGTTTATCCTCTGGTTTTAATTTAAATACGTCCCTGATTGTAATGCACTCCAAAACCTACAATAAACGTGAGTTGTCACACTTACACACCATCCTTGTTAAGAGTATGCAGAAAAATCGTTCGTTTAATTCCAGCCGTACTCATGTGGCAAATCTGCTTCATGCCGTGTCCTTACTGTAGCCTTGGTCACCTTTCATAAATTTTTGGGACCTGGATGAAGGTAAATTTTAAAATTCTTAAGTTTTGCCCGTCGCAGATGCAAATAAACCTAATTATTTATAAGTGAAACGAAAAAATAGGCTATTTAAATCATTGGGAGATATTCAGCGCATATAAAGAAGGCAGAAAGAACCACTTAATTAGAAAATTAGTAATTAATAATGCCGGTTGAAAGTAGGATTTGTTAGAAAAAACAAAAAAAAAGTTTTTACCCTCTAAATACGATCCTGGATTCCCATTCGAGATTGATTTTAAAGCCTGATTATTCCTCTATAAGATGGCGTTGAGAAATTTGGGAAAAAGTAGAAATGAAAAAATACAGAGTGATTCAAATGTACCGATGTCAAGAGCAAAAAATGGAAATTTAATCGTCGATTGCTCCCTTCCTATTGCGAATGAAAAAACTAAAAAATTCGGATTCTACGTATTTTGACGAGCTATTTCCGATCAGGTATATGGTATTTTGATTTGGATCTATTTTGATCCCCAAAACAATTAAAAACCATGAAAAATTTGGGTCTAAAATTAAAATTTCCAGTTTTTCTCAAATAAATCCATTTTTCAGCCCTTTTAGGTATAGGTGAATGTATTGCAAAAAGAAAGTATTTGAGTTTCAAAAGTGTTTTGTATGAATGGGTTTTTTTGTCCGACGTTTGGTTTCCGAGTTATTAAGTACCAAAGAGGGGTCTGCAAACGGCAATTCTCGACTTAAAAAATTCAAAAGAATTACTTCCCATTTTCCGATACTCACCAATTTCAATAAGGTTTGGAAGCTCCTGATGCCCTACAAGCTCCGAAAATTTAAATCGATTTAATTCACTTTTGCGACCTGTATCGTGTATCATACGAAATCGCGGAAATTTCGAATTTGACGTTTAATAACTCCGAAACGCGACACCCTGTATAACTGAATTTTTTATCAAAGCTAGATGCACTGTCCCTCTATTAATCCAGAAAATTTGATCGTTCCCCCTCCAACCGTTTTCGAGAAAAAAAATTGAAATGGTGAAAATGTCGAAAATGACGGCAACCGACACGCATTCTTTTCACGGACGGCTCGGTATAAAGACCGCCAGTAGGCGGTCTTAATTAGCTACAGTTCGAGTTACACATTCCAGGGCCCGTATTTTCGACGGTGACCGAAGAAGATCGTATACGAAAAATGACGATTTTCGCACGAAAACTGAATAATCCTGTACATGGTGTGACAAAACTGTCAAAAAATTAGTAAATTGCAAATATAAATGATTAAATTTATTTAAATGTAATTGAAGCGATAGATGATACTGAAAGATCGACTAATAGGCCGAGTAGAATCTACCAGTTTGTCGTTTTACATAAAATGATTACGTTGCCCAATACTACAATGTTTAAATTAAAAATATGCAAAATTCACTCGAACACGTTCGAATGCGAACTAATTCGTGTGACCTCAAAAATACGAGCCCAGGCCATCAGTATTCTGGGCCTGGGATGAAAGTAGTAAAATGTGTGGTAAGAGGTGATCAAGGAATTAATTCTTTGGATGTCGCATGTAAAAAACACGATTTAGCTTATTTGCGTAATAGTGAAAATTTATGTGCTCGCTACAAAGCGATCACGAGCTTGAGCAAAGCGCGTGGAAAAGAGTAAAATCTAAAGACTCTAGCGCTAGTGATAAATCTGCAGCTTGGTTGGTTACCACCATTATGAAAGCGAAACAGCTTTTTGGTATGGGTTTATCATCACCATCAAAATCGAGAAAAGCATCCATTAGAGGTAATCGTCGCTTCCACCGCCTCTGCCGCTACTCTAAACTTTCCAAAGGTAAAGGCGTCGGTAAACACAAGCTATTACACAAAGCAGCTTTTGGATCATCTATTAGACGACCTGTTCGAGTAGAATTGTTAAAAGCTGGTGAGAAAAAACTTATCGAGAAAAATATCATGAAAGCATAGAAAATAGTAGTTGCACGTATATCCCTAAGAATAGCTGATGTAAAACGAAAAATACACTTTCGAGGCGTATATATGAGAGATTCATTACCTGTACGCAGTCCCAAACGTTATGAGGCCGCTATTATAAATTTGGATAGTATGTCGAGTGTAGGGACTCATTGGGTAGCATATAGAAAAAGTAATTCTGAAGTAACATACAATGATAGTTTCGGTGACTTATCTCCACCTATGGAATTGGTACGATATCTGCAGATGGGTTCCGAAGCGGCAAAATTAATGATTTGAATATTAAGGCAGAAAACAGTTTAAAAACATTAAAAGAAATAAAGTAACGCTTCAGCTTAAATCCATTTAACTGTAGAAAATAGCAATAAAATTACTACACAAATTGTTTCGTCGTCAGTAATGTCTTACACATTCACTGAAACAGGACATTGAACTATCTTAAGTGCGGATTTTTATCCACCCATTGAGTTAAATACAACATGCAAATATGGACTTGCACTACTGGGATTTTACACATATAATTACATCAATATTTAATGTTGATGAAAGCAAAAATTCATTCGCATACATAAAAAATGGTGGCACAGAACCAAAGCATTAAAGGATTGAACCTGGTGCTTATGAAGTTAATGAAATTAGTAAAGCTACGCTTGCAGCTTTAAAAAATCAAGTAATAAACAACGCGATGACATTTCTATTAACGGCCAATAATAATACATTAAAACGTGGTCTGAAATCAGAATTTGTCATTGAGTTTAGAGGAGCTAACACTATTGGTAAAATGCTGGGATTGACTTTGTAATGTTAAAAAGTGGAGAAAAACATGAATCAAATAGTATTGTGGACATAATGAAAATGCGCATTATACGTGTGGAGTAATATAATTTCCCGAGCATACTTGAATTCTTTGGAAAGTCATACATTATTTGATATTGATGTGGAAACTGGTTACAAAATCTCCAAAGAACTACAAAATAATATTTATATGCCGATGTTGCCAGATGGTCGTCAGATTATCGACAACATTGTTCTGCGCATCTTGGATAATAGAGGTGATTTGATTAATTTTCGAGGTGAGAAAACTATTGTCAAACTAGAGTTGAAAAAATCACATAATTACCTATTGGTTTTTGCTTTAACCGCCAACTGCATATTCTGTCAACCATTCAAGATTCTGTTAAACGATATAAAAGTAAACAGACAACAGAGGCAAGGTTCATTCATAAGTAAAAAACGGAAAAATCATACGAGCTCGTATGAGCGTCATGGGCGGCGTGAAAATATTTTTGTGTAATAAATGTAAAATGAAAACAAATCTAGACTATTAAAATTTATTGGCATTACATGATATAATTAACATTTTTTCAAAGTTCGCTTCAGTAAAACGCGTTCGTTTATAATTAAGAATAGAATAAGTCTAGAAAATCTTCTTTCGACATCACAACTTGTAACAGGAGCGAAACGGAAATGATTATACAAGTCAGTATTTTTAGTTTTCAATGTTTCAAAAATATTTGTTATTTCTGAAAAGAATGGATTTCTTTCTAAGATTTTTGGTATATACATTTTTAATTTTTCACCGATTTCGGTAGGACATGCTTTGAGCTTGTCTATGGTTGTCTGAAATAAATTAAAAGAAGTCGAAAGGGGAAGGTTTTGTGTCTCCAACTGTTCACGTACACCTGGAAGGTATCCAAAATTTTCAGAAACAAACTTTAAATCATTTTTAAGCGTCAGTGCACTTATAGCTTCTTTACTTCTTATTACACTCAAAGCATCATCTTTTAGACTGTCAATAACCGTTTTAACTAAGTCGTAATTTGTATGGTAATATATTACGGCTGATAACCATGTTCCCCACCTCGTAATAACAGGTTGTGGGGGCAATGGGACATTACGACACATTTCCTTAAATCTGTTTATTCGCGCTGGTGATTTAAGAAAAACTTTTTTTACCTCACTAAACAAAGTGTCAATAACTGGATAGAAGTCACGTATCAGTTCATATATTCTATGCAAGGCATAAGCTAGACATGTAAAGTGAATCAAATTTGGAAAATGTTCTTTTAACTGTCTTCCTGCTTTTAGCATATATGCCGCACTATCAAAAAGCAGCAAAACAACGTTTTCAGTAATATTCGTATCTGGAAAGAGCGACCTGATACTTTCTACTGCAACTTGAGTTATTGTCTCACTATTGGCTTTAGTCAGAAATTTACTGTTGACTACATATGAGCTTTCCGCTTTTATAGGATTTAAAGGCCCATCTATAATATTAGCAACGTATCGGCCCTTGATGTCGGTGGTTTCATCGATGCTAAACCACAACTTTTTTCCTTCAATACTGTGACGTACTTTGTCAATAGTTTTTGAGTATCCACATTACTTTTACGAAGAGTAGATTCGTCTGGTACTCTGCGGTGCACGGTGGCAATATTTTTGGAAAAATTTCTTCATAATAGATTATTTATTTTATGGAGAGGAATGTCAGCTGAAAGAAAGGCTTCACACAAATCCGTGCAAAACACTGCGTGTATTACATCAGGTTCTCTAGATGCGGATAGCCCCGGATGAGATTGCATATTCTTTAAATGCTTTGGACCTTTGACATGTCGCTCGATGTGATTTCGTTATTTACAAATACATTGCCACGCTCTTTTCCGCACAGAAGTAGAATTTTACTTCTACTTACCATTCATAATTAAAAATCCAAAGGTCGGTAAAAATTAAAACAAATACATTGAGAATTTCCAAAATTGACTCACGTAAAGAGTTGAGTTGAAGGCGAGAGGCTTGCACATGCGTGCCAAAAAAAATGCCCTAGCTCCAATGCCGGAGAGAGGGGGGTTTGAGGGCGCCACTGTTTTTAGTGCCGGGCTAAAAACAGAAACCCTCCTAGATAGTGTTGGGATCTCGCTTTCAGCTCACTCGCTCACATAAAGCTACCATATTAAAAAAAAATCCAAGAAACTGCGCTGTCTGGTGAGGCAAATAAAACACTACCCTTAAAAACAAATTTACAATTTATTTACAGATTGGTTAGGGCAAAATTTTTGATAACACATCAGTGTATTTTGTCCTTTTGTGAAATTTGATACAATGAAATTATTAGGTATTATTATTATTAAATAAAATTATTAATGTTATTATTATTATTATTAGTATTATGGTTATTATTATAACAATTTGTAGGTCTCATGGCCGGTTTTGTAGTAACTAAATTCAAACCCTGAGGGGGAAATAAAAGAAAGGTAAGGTACTAATCCGCTTTAAATTAAATAATGCCAACCATGGTTAAAGTCGATATCGAACAAATTTGTTATCAAGAAAAATAGCTAACGCTAATTATAAAATTAAAAAAACAGTTGCCTGAAGGGGTTCGTCCCCTGTTGACGGTGTCTTAGGTCAATGCTGAACTGGCCTAGGCAGCTTAGCTGACTCACAGCACGATGAAAGGCTGGAGATGTCTCCCAACCACCAAAGAAGGATCGGTGTCCCCCAGTGAAAGGATTGCTGTCTCCCAGCAAAAAGACGCTTGGAGTCTCCCAGTAAAAAGGATTGTTCCCCAGCAAAAAGACCCTGATAAAATAAAAGGTAGGCGTCAAGGCAAGTCAAAATTCAGGTACTACGCAAATATAATTTCAAACATATTAAATTTCAATAAAAAAAAACGGTTGCTGGCTGAAAGCCTTAAGGGATCATTAATTTAAATCGAGATAGTAAACAAAAAAAATATTTGAGATTAAACAGTGACATCAGATCCAAAAAAAAAATAAACAGGCGTTATCGAAGCCTAATAGTTAACAAAACACAGTTGAGATAAAATTTACATACGCATAGCCATTGTGCGCTACTGTACACAGCAAAATATTCATTATAAACTAATTATATTTACATAAGTAATGCGGATACAAAAATATTAAACAATTAAACTATACACAGGTAATAAAATAACCAAAATAGTTAGGTAAGCACTCAAATTACACCAATGAAAAGTTATAGCCGCAAAATACAATGTTATAAAATTTGGAAAGTTAAATACAATCAATCAAAAGAGAAAAATAATTTCCGCATTACTACTACTAAGCGCCTACATCAAAATATAATAACGTAGCTTAATATTTTCGAATATACAATAACCATACAGTATCTGTAAGCGTAACCCAAGAATGAACAAATGCCACCGTGAGTAGTTAACGGTACTATCCTTCACCCACCCTGAAATTTTGCAACCAAATATCATAATTAAGAATCAGCCTTGTCAATGTCATACCCAATATTAATTAAAAGCTAGTTAACACAAAAAAAAATTAAGAGAAATGTGAAAATTACTACTTCTGACTGTCAGAAATTTAACATATTTACTCAAATTACTAAAGTACAGACCCACTGACAGCCAAAAATATAAACATTTAAATTGCCGGTCTCTAGCGCTATCAGCTGATATTCTACAACACAAAATATTAATTTGAATAACCTGGCTATTGTTTATTAACATAATTAGTTGATAAAAAAAACTTCATTAACTTCAAATTCACGGACATACACCAATAACTAACTCACGATGGTTTTGCTTGCAAAATAACAAAATAAAATTTAACCTTGGGTCACCCTGTACCGTTTTAACCAACATTATCAAACAAATGCATCAAATCAAGCTAGAATAGCTGACAAGAAAAATCAGGTATCGATAACAATTTGACCTACAAAACATGTGAAGGTCACATGCATACCCCAATTAATTCTTAATAAAAAAAACCATCTGTACATAATTTACAGAATTTACTTACCACGAAATGTAGCGATCTACTCGTATTTAGAAAATTTTTAATTACAGAACAACTAATTAAAAACGTGGACGTCGTAAAAAATTAGAATGAAAAGGAAATCAACGAAAATTATTTAAAATAGCAGTTTAATCGCGGAATCCTGTGTTTTTAAGGGTTTAATAGTGGCAAAAGGGGCTTACCTGTCGCTGTTGGGTCGGGTCTAAGTCCACATGTCCGCTCTCGTCGTAAAAACCGACAAGAGATGTCGAATTTCTTCTACAAAACCAACTGAAACGGCCTCACTGGACCAACAACGTAACGCCAAAAGGGCAAATAACAAAACAAGGTAGAAGAAGTTAATCGTACCGCCTTCACGGATCCAAATTTTTGGGTGTCTTCTAAAAGACTTTTAGAATGGCGATACTGTCGACGACGCGATCAGTTTGTGAAAAGAACCCCAGCTCCGGTGCCACACCCAATCCTTGCCAAAAATTCCAATATCGATTTTCTTGCGAAGTGACGTCACAACGGGGTTGTTTCGAAGTACACTTCGGTACCCAATTGTGTACAGTTCTGAGAGCTTTGGTTCGATGGTATTCCCTTCAACGCATTGGCACAATATTCTGCCAGTAAAAATTAACTTAACCAATGAACGACGACAATAGACTAACAATTAACTACATTTTTCCGTGTCCATAAACCGACATTCGTTAATAGTTTGTACAATTCATTATACTTTGTACAATTGGGAACAACTTACGATTTTCGTCAACCAGGACGACATTAGAACCCTTGAAGGCTAAACCCGGAGGTACCACTTGTGCTACCTAGGTGGCGCCTGCACAAACTAAAATTAATTGTTGGAAAAGGGATGTCATCTCTTGCCTATTTTAACCAAAAGTTAGGAAATACGACTTTAAACAAATAGCAGCTTCTAGACTCGTCCTAATTACTAGTGAAATAAGACAAAATGGGCAACTAACACAATCGGAACTCAGAAATCCAATACCTCGTCTGACCTCTATCGTCCAACTCATAAAGCTGTAGCAACTGAAGCCCATATTTTCTATTTCACGAAACGACCACCTGCGATCACAGGTAGAGACCGATACCGACCACCAGGCGTAAAATCAAGAGTACTAGAACTTGAAATAACAGATGCAACGTTACCTGGCTTCGACATTTCCACACGCGTCCACAGAGGGCGGCATGACAGAAAATCACGCTATAGAGCGGTGCCAACACCGACAGGTTTCGAAGCAATTCCCAGCTGTTCAAATGTCAAAAATGACGTGTTATTTCGTCATGTAAACAAATTCTAATTTATATTAATAGCCAAATATAGTTTTTAGGGCCAAAATCGGATATATTTCCCTAGGGTTTAACTATACAGAATGAGGGAAAACAAGGCTGGATCCAAGGCAGACTAGTGGCGGAAAATTTATATAAATTAAATTCGAGGTTTGGAAAAATTTTGACTAAATGCACCAACAAACCAAAATAAAACGTTCAAGGAATAAGGGAATATATTCAAAAAGGTAGGACGAAATCTTAAAAATCAACTAATTGTTGCAACTGCTATAATAATAATATTTTAATTTCGTATGACAAAAACAAACCGTAATAACTCCCCCTCTCCTACGAAAGGAGGGAAATTTTCTCAAGAAAATGAGCCGACGATAAGTACTCCAAAAATCTACAGTATTTACAAGGTAAGGCAAAAATTGACTACCGGAGCTCCGGGGGTATTCCCCTAGGAAGCAACGGAAGAAAGTGAAAGATACTAGTGGATCGCTACTAACAAGATATATACTCACACAACCCGAAGAATAACCAAAAAAAAAAAACTCTGACATGACATGACTGGTCCGAGTGTTTCTGACGGCAGCCACCATTTCCTCACCGCAAAGTCAATTGTGCCTCAATGGTATAGTGGCCACATAGACCAAAACCGGGAAGACGTGTCCCCAGCTCCGGAATTTCCACCAAGGTCATAATACACCCGTACTCATCATATCAGGCCCCAATAAAAGAAAATAAAGAAATAAAATACCAAAGGTATGGTCTGGGTTTGGCAAAAACATACTAAGTTAAAGTTAAAGATTAAGTTTTCAAAGAAAAGTAAGACAGTGAAGAGCCAAACCGGGTTCGTAGATCGTGGCACGCTTGACGGCAGCCAAACACTTCAGCACCAAGAAAACCAAATGTGCTTTTTATAGTGTAGGGCCACGTAGATCGGTCCGGATTTGACACCCGAGAAACCGAAATTTGCGCTAGGCCAAGCATCACCATGGCCGACAACCCTAGCCAAGCGAAATCAACCAACAAAAGAAATCAAATAAAAATTCATGAACCAGTGTGGTTCCAATACAAGGACGAAAACAACCCACGGCATGATGAGGTAATTCCCCCAAACTGCCTACCAAGACAATACTTACTAAAAATGATACCCACAGCTTAGCGGATTACTAAACCCACTAACCCAGGTAGTCACCAACCAAAATATTACAATAACCCAAATAATTCAAAATAATAAGTAACTTTGGTCCCCTTGCCGCTAGACACCCAGCGATCCCTCCAGGAGTTTCCGGGGTAGAATAAAACTTCAGGGTGCGAAAAGCACATCCTGGTAACATTAACCCAAAGATGGTAAGGGAGCTAGCATTGCGTAACACTCGAAGAAAGCGTAAGGTACCTCGTGTACTAGCCTCACTCCAGAGCGTCCCAGAACAGATATCCAACTGTCACGCGTCAAGTCAACCAAAGAGTGGAAAAACTAAAAAGAAAAGATAACTAATATACAACCAAGGTAATTTAAGAAGAAAAAGGGATAGCCCATATGTTCCACCGAGCATAAGGAAGTGAATTATAGTATACACCAAATTAAAAGATGCACCGAATGGGTAGGACATCGGTCCCTGTACAAAACAAAAAAAGATTAAGTAGGGTACTCTGAAAGGTGACACTGCCACCGGCCTGGTGCAACCTAATAGGCCGACTTGAGCTCAGGCCGAACAAAGTAGCTTGGCCCTCCCATGGCCCGCCGAACAAGTTCGATGGGCAAACTGTTACCCCAGGGGTCAGACTTCCGCCCCCCCTGAACAGCCCTTCCAGTCGGTCTGCTCTCCGAAGGATCAATAGTTCCAACAAAGAACGTCGAAGCGACATTCGGTAGCACCCAACACCGCGCAGCCTATAAAAGGAGATAGGGACAAATAAGTCAAAATCGGGAAAGTTCTATTTTGTCTAGTTAAACTATAGACCAAATATAGAACGACAAACTAGGGGTCTAGGTACAAAGACCTAGGCCAGTCAAATCCAGGATAACGAAAATAGCAAGTCAAATAAGACTATAAAGAAATATCAAGGTAAAATTAAATTAATAATTGAACACAAGAAAAGATAAGGTAAATCAAGGGAAGGTAAGAAACACCAAGTCAAATACTTAAATAAGACTTGAAGATATCAAGGTGAAATTAACCGAATAATTAAACCCAAAATAAAAAAAAATAAAGTAATAAGGTAAGATAAGATAATCAAGGTAAGGTAAGATAATCAAGGTAAAGTAAGATAATCAAAGTAACGTAAGGTAAGATAAGAAAATCACAATAAGGACACTAAATCAGATCAAGCTAGGATAACGAAATCACTCAGCAAGATACGGATTAAGGTCATAAGTCAAATCAAGTTAAGGTAAATTAAATTATCCAAAACAAATTGTCAAGTATCATTGCAATCAGTGTATTGCGAAATTCAAAATAGGTAAATTTAAGGTAAATTCAAATAAGGTAATTTTGAGGTAAGTTCAGATAAGGTAAATTTAAGGTAAATTCAGATAAGGTAAATTTATAGTTACTAAAAGATATTAATGAATTAATGCCTCAAATCAAAATATGCTAAATTTCAGGTAGTTGAACTAACAAATAAAATAAATCATCGCCTTAAGAGAAAACCCAACTTATGACCATGTGTCGTGTCTACTCCCATCTTGTCTCGCGCCAAGATGGGCGTCTGCAAGACACCGCCAAAAACAAAACTCTAAGTTAATGTTTATAAATCCACAAAAGTTAAAGAAATTGAAAGATAAGGTAAAGATAGACGATACCATAAGAAAAGACGTAAATCGATGATAGCAAGTAAAAGTAGTAAAAATGCTGAAGGCAGACTTACTACGCGCAATAGAAGCAAGTTGACTGAAGGCCTAGCTTGCCACGGCTTTCGGCGGGCTCCTACCTCCACTAGTTCACCAGTGCAGCACAATTCTAAGCGATAGTGTTCAAATCCATCCAGTCTCGCGCCCAGGTGGTTCTAAACACCACTGCGCCCGCCACTGCAGGGCATAAAAAAAGGTATTAAAGGAAAACGGAATAAGGTAACATTAAAGAAAAATATTTAAAGGTAAAACTAATCATTATCTGAACTCTCATTTGCGGTCGATGGATTATACAGTTTGAGATCTTTTACGTGCCAAACACCTTTACTTTGTCCTGCTCGATCTTGAAGTTCGTAGGTGCAGGACCCTGTTTTCTTCTTAATAATGAACGGGCCCACATAAGCCGGAGCCAGTTTGGCACTATAATAGTTCGCGGCATCGGAAAGACTTTTGTTTTTACACCAAACCTCTTGTCCAGGTGCATACTCAACGGGTCGTCTACGTAAGTTGTATCTTCGTTGATTTTTAACATGGGATGACTTGATTTTATCCTGGACTTCGCGATACAATTTCACAAAGGCGGCTTGTCTTTTCCTGACATAATCTTGAAGGTCTGCATTGGTGTTAGCAGTCTCTTCTGCAAAGTCTTGTCCATACAATTTATGTTCTCTCCCAAAATTAAGAAAATGCGGAGTAAAGCCAGTGGTCCCGTGTCGTGATGTTCGCAAAGCACAGCCTATAGAAGCTAGGTTCTCGTCACAGGTACGGTGGTTATTGTTCTGGATATAAGTTCGCATCATGGTCTTTACGACTCTGTTGACTCGTTCGGTCGGATCGGCTTGTGGATGATAAGATGCTGTGTAGAATAATTTAGTTTTATAGCGTTGACAAAGCTTTTGAAATTCCTTGGACTTCATTTGTACTCCATTATCACACATTAGGAACTGTGGTGATCCAAACATTAGGAAAATACCTTCTTCAACCTGTTTGGTGAGGGATTTAGCTGTCGCTGAACGAGAAGGAAATAAAACTGAGAATTTGGTAAAATAATCGGTAACCACAAGAACGTAAGTGTTACCTGATCTCGAACGAGGAAACGGTCCAATATAATCCAGGCTGATATACTGCCAAGGTTGATTTATTGCAGGACGATTTGTGCTGGACACAAACTCGACAAGCTTTCACATAACTCGTGACGTCACTCCTCATCTTAGGCCAATAATAACGTCGGCATACTTTCCAGTAGGTCTTGAATACGCCCACGTGACCTGAAGCAGGTATGTCATGGCAACGAGCGAGTATCTTGCGCCTTTTATCCTTAGGAACGACAATTTTCCAAGAACTGGATGGAGTACCAAGGTCCGGATGATTGGTTCTTGCATATTTATACAACATGTTGTTTTCTACACGCCAAGCAGAAAATTTGTCCGGTCGTGGTTCAAGCCTTTCAAACATATTTTTATACCATCTATCAGTGGTGGAAGACATCGGAACATCATATCATCGGTGTCAATAGCTTCTGCGGAGACAGGAACGGATCTGGACAGAAAATCGGCAACAATGTGCTCTTTACCAGGGCGATGGATTAAGGTAAAATCATAGGGTTGCAGACGAAGCGCCCATCGCGCTAAACGACCTTGAGGGTCCTTTAGTCTGTGCAGCCATAGTAACGAATGGTGGTCAGTTACTACCGTGAAGTGTACCCCTTCCAAATAATGTCTTAATTTATCCACACTCCAAATCACTGCCAAACATTCTTTTTCGGTGACTGTATATTTCATTTCTTGTTTAGTCAGTGAACGTGATAGGAAGCATATTACTTTCTCACCATCATTAAAAGTATGTGTTAAAACTGCACCAAGGCCATATGCGCTTGCATCGGTTTGCAGGACGAAAGGACGGTTAAAATCAGGACAGGTAAGAATCGGTGCTGTAACCAAAGCTTCCTTGATCGCTTTAAAGGCTCTATCACAGTCGGTTGTCCATGACCATCTGACATTTTTCTTAGTTAAGTTAGTTAGCGGAGCTATGGTGGATGAAAAATTCGGAACAAAGCGACGGTACCAAGATGCTGTACCAATAAATCGGCGAATTTCTGTGACATTCTTTGGTGGTATAATGTTTACAATTGCCTCCACTTTTAACGGATCTGGTCGGAGTCCCTGACGGTCCACAACATATCCTAAATACTTCAATTTTGGCAGGCAAAACTGACATTTTTCTAGTGAAATTATGAGTCCCGCTTCATGTAGTCGGTCGAAAACTAAGCCCAACAGACGTAGGTGGCCTTCAAAGTCCTGAGAAATAAGAATTATATCATCCAGATATACCATGACCGCTGGTTGAAGGTCTGCTCCAAGGACGGTATCTACTATGCGCTGCCCGGTTGCTGGTGAATTGGTTAAACCAAAAGGCATGCGACGGAACTGAAATAGTCCTCTTCCAGGGACGGTAAATGCGGTATATTCACGCGAAGATTCACTCAAGGGAACTGTCCAAAATGCGGATTTGATATCGATGGAACTGAGGTAAGTTGCATCTCTCAGGCGGTCTAAAATGGCAGAAATATAGGGCAAGGGATATGCGTCTTTCTTGCTCAAACTGTTCAAAATTCTGTAATCTACACAAAATCTGTAGGAATCGTCCTTTTTGCGCACTAAACATATCGGACTAGACCAAGCACTCTTCGACGGTTCGATGACTCCGTCCTCCAGCATTTGCTTAAGTTCTTCATCAATAATTTTCTGCTGAAATGGAGACACAGGGTAATACCTTTGTTTGACAGGCTTCGTACCTGGCTCTACTTCAATAACATGTTCGGCCACCTTACAACATCCTAGGCCTGTACCCATTAAAGCAAGTTTTTCTTTGACTAAGTTATCAAGAGTCATTCGCTGAGCAGTAGTAAGGGTACTCTCATCCCGTATGCTAAGTAATTGAGTAGAATTCGTTTCATCTGCGAAATGCCAAACATCCTGATTCAAATCTGGTACGATTCCCATGCTCTTCCAGAAGTCAACTCCCAAAATTAAGGTATGAGCCAGTGCAGGCAGGACTAACACATCTATCATGCGGGTTTTCCCCATTAAACTAAACGGCACTTGCATGTAACCAATAGCAGAACAGCTCTCTCCATTAGCAACTGTACATCTTGTTTCTCTACCTAAAAGTTGTAGTCCCAAACTCCGTAGCAACTCATATCCTGGAAGGCCAACAAGTGTTCGAGTGGCACCAGAATCCAGCAAACCTCTTATGGGTTTACCTATAATAGAAACTTCCAAATAAGGACGTTGATCTCCTCGTGCGTGACTAATGATGAAATCTAGAAGAATTTTGGATGAAAAATCAAAATCATTGGTCGATACACGCTTGGTATTGGGAGAAATCGTACGACCTATTGATTCCCCCGGGAAGCGTTTCCCGAATTAGTACATTTAGGTCAAGATCTTACAGTGACATTAGGTGTCCCAAACCGATAACAGTGGATTTTTCTCGGGCTTTGACAATCTCGATTAAAATGTCCAGTCTGTTGACAATTCCAACAGACTAATTCTCTAGGACCTCTATTGGTAGTAGGTGTATTGACATGTATCACTTCATTGACTTTAGTTGGAGGTAAGGCTTCTTGCATATCTGAGACGAAGGCGAAATCAGGTTCTACAAATCCTTGTCGTTTACGAGACGGCGGTACATAATGTTCTGCACGGTATTTCTTGGCTTCTAAAACCAGGCACTGCTCCTCTAATTCTTCTAAGGAGTTAACTATTGGTAATTGAGTGGTGTAAAAAGGAGCTAAATTCCTACTTATCATATCCAACTTTGCATCCTCACTGAGGTAACCATAACGCCGAAACAGAGCTTGCATGCTTGAAAAATAGTCCACTATGCTTTCTGATGGATCTTGAGTTCTTTCGAGAATTTCTTTAAAGAGTCGAGCACGATAATCTGGTGGTTCAAAGTGTCTGCAAAGCAGTTCCGCAAGTCCTTTCCAGTTGTTAAACCGGGAACGGTTCGCTCTAAACCAATTCAATGCCTTGCCTTCAAATAAATCTCTGGCAGACTCAAACAGTTCTCCTTCTGATACATTACGAGTCAATCTCAGCTCCGTTACTCTCTCAAAAAATCCATGGACTGACATGCTCTTGGGATCTCCTGTAAATTTAAGGCCCCATTTTTCAATACGTAGTGCCTTGAAGTTTGACACTGGCTGTCTATTCGGGGTTGAACCACGTTGAGTTGGTTGAGGCACTTCATCTTCTGACGAATCATCAGAATCAGAACCTCCCGAGCGGGCTGCATCTAATATAACACTCAAGTTAGGATCTCGTCTGGATACTTGCTCTAGCTCGTCAAGAGCAGATAAGGCTTCTGCAATTAGTATTGCTCGCGCGTCAGCATCCTCTGACGACAGTTGGCTAACTGGTACACGATCCATTCGGTTAAGAAGATGGACCAACTGTGTCTGTAGACGTTCGAATTTGGTCGTGGCTGTTTCTCCAGAAACGGACTTAATCGCCAATCTAGTCTTCCTCAAGTTAGTCGCCACATAAGCTTTTTCTTCAGCAAAATCCTAGGGAGGGTAACTTATAGACTTACTCACTTTCTCCATATGTAACAATGGGCGTAAAGACGCTCGAAGGCTATCAACAGTTTTCGTTTCATCAGCTGGAATGCCACGAACTTGCAACTCATAAATGAGCATGTCCTCTTTAAGGTGATGCGCTCTCATACTGTAATCCATCGTAACTTACTACGAGTCAAACAATACACAAGCAAATATAAATTTAAAGAAAAATCAATAAAATATTAACACTGATTGCACTTGACACTGCAAACTGCAAATACTTTGCGCAACTAAATTTTCAGGTAATTTTCACTAATTAAACTTCACCAAAAAGATTAAAAAAGAATAAACCGATTAGGACAGCAAAGTCCTAACAGAAAGAGTAACGAAAACCCATCAGAACAGCGAAGTTCTGATGGCTAAGACAAAACAATAGGTAGGCCGCAAAAAAAATATTGCATTATCCGCAAAAATCTCATCAGAGGTAAGACAACGTATCTGTCGCGCAAATATCGATAAATGAAAAATAAAAAAAAATAATTTTGATAATGTTAGTACCAAAGTGCTCTATCTGATCTCACCAAACGCAGTTTCTTTTTGTTTGAATGACCCACGTTGGCCGCCAAAATTTGCCACGCTCTTTTCCGCACAGAAGTAGAATTTTACTTCTACTTACCATTCATAATTAAAAATCCAAAGGTCGGTAAAAATTAAAACAAATACATTGAGAATTTCCAAAATTGACTCACGTAAAGAGTTGAGTTGAAGGCGAGAGGCTTGCGCATGCGTGCCAAAAAAAAATGCCCTAGCTCCAATGCCGGTGAGAGGGGGGGTTTGAGGGCGCCACTGTTTTTAATGCCGGGCTAAAAACAGAAACCCTCCTAGATAGTGTTGGGATCTCGCTTTCAGCTCACTCGCTCACATAAAGCTACCATATTAAAAAAAAATCCAAGAAACTGCGCTGTCTGGTGAGGCAAATAAAACACTACCCTTAAAAACAAATTTACAATTTATTTACAGATTGGTTAGGGCAAAATTTTTGATAACACATCAGTGTATTTTGTCCTTTTGTGAAATTTGATACAATGAAATTATTAGGTATTATTATTATTAAATAAAATTATTAATGTTATTATTATTATTATTATTAGTATTATGGTTATTATTATAACAATTTGTAGGTCTCATGGCCGGTTTTGTAGTAACTAAATTCAAACCCTGAGGGGGAAATAAAATAAAAGAAAGGTAAGGTACTAATCCGCTTTAAATTAAATAATGCCAACCATGGTTAAAGTCGATATCGAACAAATTTGTTATCAAGAAAAATAGCTAACGCTAATTATAAAATTAAAAAAAAAGTTGCCTGAAGGGGTTTCTCCCCTGTTGGCGGTGTCTTAGGTCAATGCTGAACTGGCCTAGGCAGCTTAGCTGACTCACAGCACGATGAAAGACTGGAGATGTCTCCCAGCCACAAAAGAAGGATCGGTGTCCCCCAGTGAAAGGATTGCTGTCTCCCAGCAAAAAGACGCTTGGAGTCTCCCAGTAAAAAGGATTGTTCCCCAGCAAAAAGACCCTGATAAAATAAAAGGTAGGCGTCAAGGCAAGTCAAAATTCAGGTACTACGCAAATATAATTTCAAACATATTAAATTTCAATAAAAAAAACGGTTGCTGGCTGAAAGCCTTAAGGGATCATTAATTTAAATCGAGATAGTAAACAAAAAAAATATTTGAGATTAAACAGTGACATCAGGTCCAAAAAAAATAAACAGGCGTTATCGAAGCCTAATAGTTAACAAAACAAAGTTGAGATCAAATTTACATAGGCATAGCCATTGTGCGCTACTTGACACAGCAAAATATTCATTATAAACTAATTATATTTACATAAGTAATGCGGATACAAAAATATTAAACAATTAAACTATACATAGGTAACAAAATAACCAAAATAGTTAGGTAAGCACTCAAATTACACCAATGAAAAGTTATAGCTGCAAAATACAATGTTATAAAATTTGGAAAGTTAAATACAATCAATCAAAAGAGAAAAATAATTTCCGCATTACTACTACTAAGCGCCTACATCAAAATATAATAACGTAGCTTAATATTTTCGAATATACAATAACCATACAGTATCCAAGAATGAACAAATGCCACCGTGAGTAGTTAACGGTACTATCCTTCACCCACCCTGAAATTTTGCAACCAAATATCATAATTAAGAATCAGCCTTGTCAATGGCATACCCAATATTAATTAAAAGCTAGTTAACACAAAAAAAAATTAAGAGAAATGTGAAAATTACTACTTCTGACTGTCAGAAATTTAACATATTTACTCAAATTACTAAAGTACAGACCCACTGACAGCGAAAAATATAAACATTTAAATTGCCGGTCTCTAGCGCTATCAGCTGATATTCTACAACACAAAATATTAATTTGAATAACCTGGCTATTGTTTATTAACATAATTAGTTGATAAAAAAACATCATTAACTTCAAATTCACGGACATACACCAATAACTAGCTCACGATGGTTTTGCTTGCAAAATAACAAAATAAAATTTAACCTTGGGTCACCCTGTACCGTTTTAACCAACATTATCAAACAAATGCACCAAATCAAGCTAGAATAGCTGACAAAAAAAATCAGGTATCGATAAGAATTTGACCTACAAAACATGTGAAGGTCACAAGCATACCCCAATTAATTATTAATAAAAAAAACCCATCTGTACATAATTTACAGAATTTACTTACCACGAAATGTAGCGATCTACTCGTATTTAGAAATTTTTTAATTACAGAACAACTAATTAAAAACGTGGACGTCGTAAAAAAATTAGAATCAAAAGGAAATCAACGAAAATTATTTAAAATAGCAGTTTAATCGCGGAATCCTGTGTTTTTAAGGGCTTAATAGTGGCAAAAGGGGCTTACCTGTCGCTGTTGGGTCGGGTCTAAGTCCACATGTCCGCTGTCGTCGTAAAAACCGACAAGAGATGTCGAATTTCTTCTACAAAACCAACTGAAACGGCCTCACTGGACCAACAACGTAACGCCAAAAGGGCAAATAACAAAACAAGGTAGAAGAAGTTAATCGTACCGCCTTCACGGATCCAAATTTTTGGGTGTCTTCTAACAGACTTTTAGAATGGCGATACTGTCGACGACGCGATCAGTTTGTGAAAAGAACCCCAGCTCCGGTGCCACACCCAATCCTTGCCAAAAATTCCAATATCGATTTTCTTGCGAAGTGACGTCACAACGGGGTTGTTTCGAAGTACACTTCGGTACCCAATTGTGTACAGTTCTGAGAGCTTTGGTTCGATGGTATTCCCTTCAACGCATTGGCACAATATTCTGCCAGTAAAAATTAACTTAACCAATGAACGACGACAATATACTAACAATTAGCTACATTTTTTCGTGTCCATAAACCGACATTCGTTAATAGTTTGTACAATTCATTATACTTTGTACAATTGGGAACAACTTACGATTTTCGTCAACCAGGAATACATGGATCGACGTTAGAACCCTTGAAGGCTCAACCCGGAGGTACCACTTGTGCCACCTAGGTGGCGCCTGCACAAACTAAAATTAATTGTTGGAAAAGGGATGTCATCCCTTGCCTATTTTAACCAAAAGTTAGGAAATACGACCTTAAACAAATAGCAGCTTCTAGACTCGTCCTAATTACTAGTGAAATAAGACAAAATGGGCAACTAACACAATCGGAACTCAGAAATCCAATACCTCGTCTGACCTCTATCGTCCAACTCATAAAGCTGTAGCAACTGAATCCCATATTTTCTATTTCACGAAACGACCACCTGCGATCACAGGTAGAGACCGATACCGACCACAAGGCGTAAAATCAAGAGTACTAGAACTTGAAATAACAGATGCAACGTTACCTGGCTTCGACATTTCCACACGCGTCCACAGAGGGCGGCATGACAGAAAATCACGCTATAGAGCGGTGCCAACACCGAC
Source organism: Philopedon plagiatum (assembly GCA_963971165.1). Classification (NCBI taxonomy): domain Eukaryota; kingdom Metazoa; phylum Arthropoda; class Insecta; order Coleoptera; family Curculionidae; genus Philopedon; species Philopedon plagiatum. The sequence continues at coordinate 85,128,510 of OZ020189.1, forward strand.
AGGTTTCGAAGCAATTCCCAGCTGTTCAAATATCAAAAATGACGTATTATTTCGTCATGTAAACAAATTCTAATTTATATTAATAGCCAAATATAGTTTTTAGGGCCAAAATCGGACATATTTCCCTAGGGTTTAACTATACAGAATGAGGGAAAACAAGGCTGGATCCAAGGCAGACTAGTGGCGGAAAATTTATATAAATTAAATTCGAGGTTAGGAAAAATTTTGACTAAATGCACCAACAAACCACAATAAAACGTTCAAGGAATAAGGGAATATATTCAAAAAGGTAGGACGAAATCTTAAGAATCAACTAATTGTTGCAACTGTTATAATAATAATATTTTAATTTCGTATGACAAAAACAAACCGTAATAACATTCAGAGTTGCACACTGTACACCAAACACCTTGTTCCCCTTCAAATAAGATAGTGGAATATGGAAGCAGCCACTCCAACTTAAGTTTTTTACTTGTGCTCATTGCGGCTATTGTAAATGGTCACAGTTAATATAAAACAAAATAATTTCAGCACACTACTAGCTTGTTTACACTGAAACTGAACACAAAAATAAGTGTTATCTCTATTTTATATCCCAAAAACTAATTAAATTTACAAGCAATAAACTCCATTTCAGAGTAAGAAAGAATAATTGTATGGGAATGTTAATTAGGCATTTATTATTTATTGACCCTCATGCCAAAATTTGTAGGCAACCTTGTACCTGTGCAAAACACACCTCTTTTTTCCTTAGCTATTGTATAGGATCAGCATTTGGGCCTACAAGTAGGTACTACATAATTAAGAGATTGCCAACAGGTATAGTGACCTAATTTGCAGAGAACTGTGGTTGTGCTGTGTTAAGTATATTTTCATTTCAAATACCATAATGGCGTACCTTTACTTATACCTAGTTAATGATAGGCATGTCCGAAAAATTATTTAATCTACGTGCACACATTCTAGCCGAGTGAGGATAACCTCGATAAAGACATTTTCGGAGAGGACTGAGGACATATTTTCATATATTCTGTCAACATTCAAATGTTGATAATTTATGTACACCTGTCAAAGAACAACATTCTCAGAACAAAAATTAACTTGCGCCGATATTGTGTAAAACTAAACAAAAATTTTTAAAAATTTTGTCAGTAAAAAGATCTCCACCCAAAACAGTTGGTATGCCCCAAGGGCATGTAGGGGTAGGGGATAGAACTGTCATATGTATGCAAATAACCGCAAAATACTTTTTCCTACAATGTATTTTCCCACTACGTGGGACGACTATGGGTCTAAATCAGAGGTCGGCAACTGGCGGACCGCGGTCCGGATTCGGAACGCGGAAGGTAGAAAACTGGACCGCCAAAAAATCTTAAGTAATTTGTAAGAACAAATACTTCCATTTAAAGTTTTTCTTTTTTTTTTCTTCGGACCTCGAACCAATTTTTCAAGGTATCCGAACCCTACTAGAAATTAGTTGCCGATTCTTGGTCTAGATGTTTACTTAAAGTTATTTGCTAATGGAAAAAACAAAATTCAGTTCTTTACTCAGTATCACTTTGAAATAAAACATCAGAATGAGGTATTACCCATTCTAACTTGAGCTTTTTTCGCACTCATTTTAATACTTTCTTTACTTCTTTACAAATTTAAACAAACACTAAAGTCAGTCTACGCACGGCTACTTAACGGCATCCTGCAGGAGATCTTTACCTCACGACACACCAAACGAATTTAACAATTGTGTGATACTTTTAAACCCACTACGATCGTTTCTCAGAATTTGCACCGTTAGATCAAACGCCGGCGAAAACACGGCTTGCATTGATGTAGTTTGAGGAAGGACGTTAAATTCCTTTTCCAATTTTTATTTCGTATTTACTATATACTATTTTATTGTTTAATCTACTATTACCTGCATTTTTGTAAATTTACTAATATTTTTGTGTTAAGTGATCCAAATTTATTGTCTAAGCTTGGCTAAAAGTTATAAGGCCAGTAAAACGATTTACTTTAAAAGTAGAATTTCTTATCATCATTACAAACGCCGCAACCGTAACCAATTTTCTCCGATATAATAAATAAATCATTTACCTGCTACCCCGTGACGTTTATGGGTTCACATGTTTACTACAATTTATTCTCTTTTGGAAAAATATTGTCAAATAATTAATTATTAATTATACAGTATTTGCACAAAAAAAATTATTTTTGCAAAAATATACGTTTTGTGTGTGTAACGCAACTGATCCTTGTTGTGTTGTTGATTGTGTTGAAATTCGAGCTTGGGCAGTTTTCGCACTGCAGTTGCAGGGAGAGTTAGTTGCACCAAAGCATTGTATTTATGTAGGTAATTATTCTTAATTACGGCAAATATGAACTCCAGTAACAGTACAATTACTTAAGTTAAATGTTTCTAAATATTATATATGAAGTTTAAGTCAATTTTTGGTTTATTAAACTAATAGAATAGGAATATAAAAAAATAGTAGTTTATACTTTTATTGGTGCAACAAACGTGTATAGCTATCCTAGAATAAAAATACTAATGATTCTTGTTATTTTTATTGGTGGTATTTCACACGATTAAGTGACTGGAAAAAAACAAATTCCTCACCCTATTCATAAGCCAGACGGACGCACTGTGATCTAGAAAGCATTTTTAGCGCGAAAAAATTGTAAACTTATAAATATGAAGTAATATTGATATAGGTTATATTCTGTACTAATCCAAGGATGAATTATAATAAAAACAGAAAGTCCAAAAAGTCTTAGCATTTGCAAAGATCTTTACTATTAGTACAGATAAAGATGCCAAATTTTAGGTGTATCTTATTGGTTGATAAATCTAATTGTTGATAAAAATGTAATTTAACTTTTTCAACACCCTTGAGGGGTGACGCTAGGGTGCTGCGGTCAAAGATTTTAAATTCAACCCTATGCGTGTGGTACCTCATTTTACAGGTGTTCAGAAGAGAAACATTTTAACGAAAACTCCAGGTCCGGATCCTAATAATTTTTTAAATGGCAAGCCTGTAAAAGTTAAAAATCGTGAAAAAAAGTAAAAATTTAAGTACCATTATTTATCTCATTTAAAAGTTATTCAAATTGACCACCGTGAACTTATTGGCAGTAATAAAGTCGATTTTGGAACTTTGCCAAGAAGTTCCACCTGCCATTCTCAAAAATTTGGGAAGTGATTTCCAAAATCGACTAAATGACTGCCAAGAAGTTCAGGGTGGTCATTTTGAACAACTTTTAAAGTAATGAGAGAAATAAAGATATATCTAAATTTTTAATTTTTTTCCACGATTTTTATTTAAAACCGAATTAAGATACGGACATAGGCGTTTCTAGGTGGGGGCTTGGGGCGGCTAAGCCCCCCAAATCTCGGATTAGCCCCCCAAATCCAACTGAGTGGCCTAGTATATATATAGCCAAATGTGTAAACCGGGGACTTAAGCCCCCCCCAAATATGTAAACCGGGGGCTTAAGCCCCGCAAAAATAGAGGTCTAGAACCGCCTATGACGGACCTCAGGTTTGCGGTAAAATGTTTCATTGTTGAAGATCTTTAAAATGAGGCACCACACGGCGTAGGGTTGCAATTAAAATTTTCGATCTCAACTCTCTAGCGTCACCCCTTCAGGGGATTGAAAAGTTACATTACCTAAAAAAGTAGATTTCTGAACTAATAAGACACATCTAAAATTTGGTGTCTCTATTTTTACTAATATAGCAAAAGTATTTGCCCATACTAAGACTTTTCGGACATCCTGTATATATATATCAGGAAAAGACTAAAAATAATAAGAAAAAATTTTGTATATATTGGTATAGAAATATACAACAAATTTTTGTATTTTCGCCATTCTCGGAGAAGCTCCAAGTTTGTTAACATTGCGGTCGTACCTAAGAAAATTAATAATAATTAAAATAATAACCCAAGCAAACCCAAGCAATCACCTGTAATTTTTCTAAACTCTACACAAATATAAATATTAAAGAAAAATCCTGTCATAAAACTGTCTCTTTTAAAAACAAATACGTTTTAATACAATTATAATATAATAATACAATTACGATAGCGAAATGCGAAATTATTGTATTAATCTTGTTCATCACTAGCCATGGAGAAATTTGAATTGTATCGCTTTAACTTAGAAATATGGACTGTTTACTGCAAACAACAAACATTTACTGGTAATAATAAAATAGGGCAACTACCTGTGCTCTCGGACTTTATGGACCTATTATTATGGCCCAATCCTTTTTCTGCAAATTCTCTTGTTACCAGCGGTTGCTTTAGGATGTTACAATCTCCATATACTATTTGAACGATACTGATTGCTATACTTTATTTATACCTTTTTCGCGCTAAATATGCTTTCTAGACCATAGTGGGCCGATTGAAAACACATCCGCACGGCAATCAGCAGCTCTCCGTGAAAGATTGCAAATTTCTACAATCGCTTGGTTTGAAAGTGGGAAAAATTAGAAAATGATGGCCGCCAATGGTGACAATCGAAGTTTTTACCGAACCCATTTCTGATAACTCCTTAGCTTTCAAGAACACACATATAAACTTTATGGTTCTTCAACATTCCGCAACTCTGATGAAATTCGTATTCCTGTACGCATTCAAGATATCATTTTGGATATATTGGATAGTTACATTTACATTGAAGGAACATTTAAACCCAAAGATGGTACTAAAAAATGTTATCTATCAAATAATGCCATCGCCTTTCTATTCGATGAATGTCGTTATGAAATGAGAGGGGAGCAAGTTGCTGTTGTTCGAAAACCCGGAATTACCACAACACTGAAAACTATGGTGTCATTGGGTGCTGCACAAAATAGATCTCTCATGGCATGTGGATGGGGTCTAGATGAAGCAAATCAAGGTATATTAGATTCTACAAGTAACGTGTTCTCCGGCAAGCTTCCTCTAATATAGGGTTTTACTGAGGATTATTCAAAGGGTTTAATGTCAAGCAAGAGTTGATTTTAATTATTGCAGGCACTTTCGACAATTGCTATATTGGTGAAATAGATGCGGATATTTCTATTGAAAAAATTGAATGGAAAATTCGTCACATCATTCCAGATGATCGACAGAAGTTGAAGATATTGTCACGCGTGAATAAAGGTGGAAGTAATGCAAACGTTCCAATCGCTTACCGTAAAGGGATCTTTACGAGCTTCCTGCTTTGAGACAAACATCATAAGACATATGTTCCTTAAGAACTAGCACGAGTCTCGAAAAACCGAGATATTTGATTACTGGTTTCCAGACAAGTACCTTTTCCGACAACAGAGAAAAAGATATCACATAATTTACAACGACCGATATAAGTGACATTAGGCTCTATCTTAACGTTACCGTATTTTCTTATGAAAGATGCAATTTGAATTTTTCAAATAAACTGTATGCCGCAGCCTATTATAATTTTGAGAATTTTCAAGCTAGCTACTACCTCCGAGATCTTAGTGATCCTATGATGAGTTTTTGTTTAGTGATCCTATGATGTGTTTGATGAGTTATTCGTAATCGATTGTAGTCATCAGCCAGAAGCCGTTACATCATCCACGGTGGACGTGAAATTGGAGTTTGAAACACGCAAGAGTAAATTTCCTAAAGACATTAAAGTATACGCATTAGTTAGTCACGATGCATTTTTGGCTATAATGTACCTAATGGTTCTGTACTAACAAATCAATGCATTCGTTTTAACTTATGTATTTTTCCCAATTATATGTATTATACACATTGAAAATAAACTTATAAACGACATATTTGCGTTTTATTTTTACTATTTGCTTATTTCTTGTTACGTTCAAAAAGATACATTGGTCTTCTTGTCGTTTCACATTGAACGTTGGCTAATATTAAACCGGCTCTAACGTATGATAAAAACACACGTATCCTTTCAGAGTAACAAAATATTTCGAACAAGATATCTATTCTTGAGGAAATATTTTGTTACTCTAAAAGGATATGTTACAACTGATTACTCCCTCTCTCACCCCCACCACTATAAAATTCTTTTAAAACGGGGAGCACCCATCACATTTTTCATTTCTCATCCAACAATGAAGTGGGATCGACCGATGCTAAAAAGTACCAGGGAGGAGAAAATTCAGTACTATTGGGAATCTTGGCGTTTAAAAAACGCCAATAAACCAACGGCCACAGTACAGGCGGAACAAAGACCGTCGCCGCCAGCACCGCACCTTCAGAGCCGATTGCAAAAGTGATAGACGGTGATGAGACACCGAGGTCCTATCGGCACAGGAGATAAGGGCTCTAGCGCTGCAGATGGCGACGCGGTCAGGCTCGAGCCGAGCGACGGGCAGCGCTGGTGGAACCGTCGGACTCCACCACGTAAACCACTAACACCCCCACCTACCCTGACAAAATCAGCCCTTTTCAGCGCTACAAAATGTTTGATCGAAGTTTAGATATCTAATGTCATTTTGTGTTTGATACTGTATTAGTGAAAAAATGACCAAGGATGACATATTCTGGACGTGGAAAAATGGACGTTCCGATCAACATTTTTCTATAATTTTTTTGGATAATTTCCCTAGAAGTGTCGGAAACATATTTTAAGTTGATGATTCAATATCCATTGTTATTTTTCTAACTATCGGAAATAACTATCCATTTAGTTATTTCCGAGACGAATATTTTTGGTTCTAAAAAATCGATATTTGTCGACCCGCTAAGATTTTTATTTTAGTATATTTTTAACTAAAATATTGTGTTGAGATGGTTCTTTGCCAGGCAGATATTTGTAAAAAAAGTGTGAAAGCTAGCGGGAAGTAGTGTTGTTGTAATGTTGTTTGACATGTCCATTTTTATCGAAATTCACTTTTAAAAATTTAAAAAGTAAAAATGATAGAAGGCCCGGGGCTTGCTCGGTGAAATACGACCCGGAAAGTCATTGCGAAGTTTTTAGACACTTCTAGTGAAATTAGCAAAAAAAGTAAATAGAAAAAGTTGTTTGGAATGCTCATTTTTATCGAAATCTACTTTTGAAAATTTAAAAAGTTAAAAATGAAAAAAGAGTTATGATAATTATAAGTTTTCAGGAAATTTACAATTTTAGACGACCATAGCTCCCTTATTATTAATCGGACAGAAAAACCGTGGGCATCAAATCTTAGGAAAATTTTACGTGTAATGTAAATATTAAAAAAAATTCAAAAAAGTAGAGGGGGAAGAACCGCTCCCCCACCCCACGAGTGACCATCCCTGTGGTGCCAAAATCGATCCCGCTTGATCCCGTCGACCTCCAATGCTGCTTTCCATGAAATATTGCATTTTTCTCGTAAAAGTTTTTAATCTTTGGAAAAAAATTAAAATTGTTTTAAATGATTCTACGTAAAATTTCCTCACGATTTGCACAAAAAAAGTGTTCCGCGCGCCACCGCGGGCCGTCTGTATTTCACCGAGAAAACCTCGGGCCTTCTATCATTTTTCACTTTTTAAATTTTTAAAAGTGGATTTCGATAAAAATGGACATTCCAAACAACATTTTCTAACAACTTTTTTGCTAATTTCACTAGAAGTGTCTAAAAACTTTATAACATTGGTAATTCCCTTAACAACAACTTTTGAAAGTGAATTTCAATAAAAATGGTCGTTCCGAACAACATTTTCTTTTAACTTTTTTTTCATTGTTTCCCTAGATGTGTCTAAAAATTAATAGTTACAAATTAATGTGATCAGGTTTGATTTTTTTCACTGACAACCAAGGGGTGGGGTGGAGCTAAGGTCTTTAACAGCAGCTCTAATTTTAGCATTACTTCGTTACATTCGTTCACCTCAAAATTGCAAGTTCAGATGATGGATATTCAAGCGACGAAGGGCGCAATGTACCTATGAATATAGGGGGTGTAGTAATTAGACGGAAAAATGTTTTTACCGTTAGATCTAATAGGGTATGTAGGATCTTAAACCTGGAGATTTCGGTAGCAACATGCAATTACCGAAATGTAAAGCGTGTGGAGTTCAGATTGGTCCTGTTCAACACAAGAGTCCATGTCTTATTTGTAATTAAATTTGATTACAAATAATATATACCCACCACGACCGCTGACCAGACCCTGATAAAAATCCGCCCTTTTCAGGGCGACAGACTATTTTGATCATAGTTGTAGTTACCTAACGACACGGCATCTGTGACATGCAGGATAGAAATTATATAAGTCCAGCGGATCGGGTATAATTTTCTTTGTCGGTCACATTTCCAGAACATAATTGCACCATTTTTGAGAACTAAACGCAGTTTTCGACAGTAAAGTCCACCGGTATCATTTTAGATGGAGTGCATTTGCATAATAAACTCGAGTTTGTTAGGGGTAAAAAGGTAGGGATGAAGTGGTGGAGGGGGTAGATTATCTCTATTTAAACGAGTGCGAGCGCGTCACAGTATCATTCCATTTTTAAATCTGATAGTAATAAGATCTAATAACTAATCCTGAAAAGCCTGTAAGTCGAGGCTCGTCGGTTTGGAGCGATGAGACGGTCGACATGAACAAAGTAGATCTTAATGGAGATTATTTCGACGAACAATGGTTTGTTGACTTCGACAACTTACAGGAGGTTATATTTCATGCTATCGGATGGGATGAAGATGATGAGCGGCCGTTCGAAGAACCCGAGCTCGATTTGGGCGTCGAACTACCCAACGATAATGCTGAGTTGTCGGCTGAAGAGGTGGAGCCGGACTCCAGCGTCGATTGGGTGCTACCGCCGCCGCCGGAAGATCATGACCGTCCGGCTGATTCTTCCATTTGGTGGATCACGGGCTATCAGAATGAAGATGATCCAGCTGATTCATCAACTGATTCGTCTGCCCCGAACCATGCCCCCCCGACCTAGCCTAACAAAAATCAGTCCTTTTCGTGGCTACAAAATATTTGATCGTAGTTTGTAGTTGATTCATGTCACGTCCCAAGTAACATGATATTTCTCAAGAATTAATTTCTTGTTGAAAATATTGTGTTACTCGGTAAAGACATATACGTTCTTACCATACGTTTGAAATAGCTAAATTTCGGGTAAGTTCTCTACGAAAATGCAGGGAACTCAGACGTCTCAAACAGAGTAAAGCAATTTCTCATTCAAGAAATTCATTCTTAAATAAATATCGATAATAGGCGGATTTTGTATCAGAGTGTTTGGTAAAATTCACATTTTATTACAAATAAGACGCACATTCTCAGGCATTGTACCAAATAGCCTCTCTTCACAGATAAAATACATATACCCCATAAGTAAGTTGTGTGTGTATTTCCTACGCGTACGTAGGAATACACTACACAATAGTGATGTAAGGATACGTATCCAAAAATCCGTTGGATCCGAATATTAAAAGAATCCGGATTATCCGGAACCGGCCGAGAACTTGAATACGGATTCGGAATCAAAATAAATTCGCATCGGGTGGTTACTAATGCAAAGTGCAAAGAGAAAACGGAATCGGAATCGAGTGTAAGCGAACAACACGGTCTGCGATTTGGCATATTTGATATTGTGCTTTCTCTTTCTAATGACATTTCCTAAAAAAAGATGGCATAGTTATCGAGGTAACGGGTATCATATGAGATGAGACCCATTGGTTAAACTAGTCCCGCCTCACCCGAACCGAATTCAAACGAGAACGGCGCGACGCGGTGCCTTCTTATCCCTAAACTTCGACTTCGACTGGTATGATACCGATACCGCATCGACCTACCTAGCCGTGTATCCGAATAGAAAATGTTTTAGTCTGTTGCATGCATACGTATACATGATCTGTAACCGCTTTCGCGCGGGTCAAGAAATGGATTCGTATTCGGATAATGGATACGGATATTAGCTGATTCCGATTCCGTATGATTCGGATATCTAATGAATACGGATATTTACAACACTACTACACAATGCCTTTACATCTAACGATTAGTCGCCTAAAATTGCAGCCCTACATTTTTTCGTCTATTCTTTTTTTCTATTTTGCACTTTCACATTATTTGTTTGTGTAACTTCCGCATACTTATTTTAGAAATAAAAAATATTGTTTCATTTAACATTTTTTTATTATCATATATTCAAAAACATTTTTTTTACTTATAATATATGCATTACTATTACAAAAATAACTTAACTCTATAAATACAATAAAATTCTAAAACTAATTATATGGAAAATTATCCAGTAACTTCAGTCTTTTCCTACACACTTCCCCTTTACTTTTACATTGTTCTATTTTCACCTTAATCTGTCTAATATTGCGTCACATCACTATCACATTTCTTTAGTTATCCAACTATTTTTTCTCTCGCACTAGACGCCACGGAGAAGGCACATTTCTGACTTGGCGAAAACTCATCCAACCAGTCCGGTAAGGGCACTTCTGTAGAAGCAGCAGCAGCAGACTGACTTGATTGACTAACCGCCTCGAATAGCCGCTTGCACCGCTTCTTCAATGGTTTGTGGCACATTTCACGCCCAACTGTTGGCGATATCGGCGCCCCCGCTTGCTTTAATGACGATTATTCGCCGGCGTCGGCCATTAACACAATCTGAGATTTCGGTGGTTCAGGCGTTGTTGAATATGGTCCATTATTCTTAATGACAACCATTGTCAGAGGCTTCGGTGGTTGTGACAGAGGTTTTTGTAGCTGTGACATCTCCAAAAAATCGGGATATTTCACTGGCACTGATGGGCGTTTGAAATGGAATTCCTTTTCAAACTCTAAAGTTGCATAAAATTTATTTTTATTGCCGCTGACTGTTTTTGGTAATGTCAGCAGCTCTTCTAGCTTGATAGTGGGTTGCCGTTTCGTCTTCTTTACCACCACATCATTAATTATGTTAATGCGGCCTCCATCCGTTTCTGTCCACTTGTTGACGTAATCAACTGCCGAACCTACTATTTTTGCCTCCTCCCTTTTCGCGTTTTTTGCTTCCATAAACGCCGTATTTAGCACTTTTAAGTATGTATGTAAAGAGATCTTAAATACCTTTCAAGTTGAGAAACGGCGTTTCCCCGATAGAGCTCAAATTCAGAAATCCAATCGTCAAAGGAACACTTTATTAAAGATGCAAAAGAAGACGGCATGCTTGATGCTATTTACTGAGTAAGAATTTGTGGTATTTGGTTCCACTGTATCCAATGGTTTAACAAACGGTACGCGCATTTGCTTTTCTATCTTTTGAAATTTTAATATATTTTCACTTACACTCTTTCCAAATTTATCCATTTTTAAATTTAGTGATGTGTTAATGAATATTTGTGGTCACAATCATTTTTCTGATGCGATATTAAAGATGATGGTGAATTAAAGTATATCAGGCAACCATCACAGAAATACATTTTCTCTTTACATGATGTAATTTGACCGGAACATAATTTCGATAAATCTTTTAGCCAACAGTAATGACTTTTAGAACAACGCGTATCACAAATATGCTCATCATCATCTTTAATACTACAATTCTCTGTTATTAACAAGTTTACATGTATATTAAGTTTTTTACCAGAATACCTTAATGGACCGACAATTTCATACTTTAATTTATTATATTCAAAATTTTTTTGCAAACTATGAATGTTAACTGAAATATTATTCATTTTTTCAAATTTTGATATATCACGCAACTTTACTGGAAAGTCCATACCTGTAAAATTCAACACTCTTGAATAGTGTGGATAAGGTCGGATCTATGACGCCATACTAGTGGCAGGACACAAAGCAGACACGATTAACCACGCAAAACAACACTGGTCTTGATTAATCACATTGAAGATGACTTTTTCAATTCGATGAAATGTGGTAACTTTATATATGAAGAGCCACCAAAAGGTTTATACTCGTTGACATTTAGTTCCAGGTATAGAATTGTTTTCCAGAGCCCAACCTACGGAAACAAAAAAAAGACAATAAGTATTTGTTTAATTTTTAGTCTTTAATTTATGACATACCTGAATCTTTTTTCTGAAACTTAGTCGATTGAATCTTCATGGTTTCCACTAATGATTGGTATATTTCTTCCAAGTCACTTCCTGCAGTAACAATTTCATTGCGTGTATTAAATGACTTGTCACATATAATCTTGTGTTGGTAAAACATACCGACCAACAACAACCATATTAACTTTTAAAGCACAACGCACTCTTACTATGTCACTTGCCACCTTTAACACTTTTGCTTTAATTTCATCAAAAAATAATAGTCAATATGTTTAGTATCACTTGATGTACGGTATGTGGAATCCTATTTCTAAAAGCACTGGACACAAGGTCAACACCGGGTGATGGTGGTGAACATGCATTAGTTTTATGGTATATTGTTCTTTGGTGAGCTGCCATTCGATTTGCTGACATGGTTATATTGCAGGAAGCGCAAAAACGCACCTCAGATGTTGATACGTTTTCGCTGTTTTCCATCAAGTATGTTTGCAAATGGTGCTACACACGATTCTCTTTTGTATCGTAACACACTATAACCCCGACTAAATAATTAATCACAATTTTCACACACATACGGCATGACTTTTAAGTTAACTTGCTTGAACCGTCTTACTGAACACAATGTTCTATACTAAAATTTAACTCCCCGTGTCGTACACCGGTCATCACCAAAAAAAGAAACAGTTGCTTGCTTTCAAGGCCACGTTCTTGACCATGTCCTTGGAATAACACCTGCGCATATCAATCTCAAATAATAATAGCACACCTGCGCGGCCAAGGCGCATGTGGTGACTCAGGACCGGATTACTTTATCTACTTACTGTAGTTTTGTCCTGGCTCGACCATTATACATTATTTTCAACACATTCTTAATACTAGGATATTTCGAGAATTCTAGAAACAAGCTACTAAACACATATTTTCTTTTTAGCTGAGAGACTATCCTAAGCGGATGGTAGTTTGGTTAAATGATAGGTGGTAAAAAGTTAGCATTTAAGAAGGAACTTGTGAAGTATATCGTTTTTTGAGTGAATATAATAAAAGGGTAACCTCACCTAGCATCCCGCCGGGATAACGTTCTAAAGGGGGTGATAAAGTTACGCGTGTGTCAGTACATCGTATGAGCCGACGATGTGCGTTGCCCATTCTCTTATTTGTTTGACTTTGGGGAAAATTGGTCCACTCCAAGTGTTATCTAAGATTTGAAAAGAGACAAGATTTGCTTTTCGAGTCAGTGTGCGATGGGTAGCCACTCAAGGTAGATTGTCGATCGAGTCTAGTAACTATTACTAGCTACAGGGAGTTAGTATTTTTGGTTGGCAGATCACAAGGGTATATTTTAGATATGCTTGTAACCGTCTGTTTTATATTATTGCAGAAATTACTTTTGGGAAATGTTAGTTGAAGAATTATTTTTTAAAAGATGGTTGTTTTATTGCGGAGTTGATTTTGAAGAAGTTATTTATAATGAAGATAACTAAATAGAAATAAAATTTCTAAGCTGAGCTGCCGCTAAAATAGTAGGCGGGTGACTTTTAAAGTGTTTGTGCCGCTGCTATAACTTAGTCGGCAGCCAAAACTAGTATTAAATAATCGTGTGGCTCTTGCGAAGATTATTTGGAGCTGGAAGATATGTTGTTATGGAGTAATAAGTCTGTAGCAGAGTTGGCGATGTAGAGTGATCACCGCGGAGGGAGCAAGACGCTTTGTTAGTTTTTAGACATGTTCATTGTCCGTGGAGGACGAAGGAGAACGCGCAAGCCATTAGTTAGTACTCACCTAGAAGGCTAAAGGTCACCAGGACTCGAGCTCCCCGGAGGACGTGGTAGGTTGCGGAGAGCGACCTTAGGGAAGACTTACCTTGATATATACATAAATAGGTTGAGGTCCCGATTGCCAGGGTCGAGGCCAATTGCCAGAAGATTTTCAAATACCTAATTTTATCTTAGACGATTGTTTTATTTTCCCTGGCCTGGAGAAATAATTGTGGCTGACGCTAGCCATGAAAGGCAGCCGAACTTAGCAACCCAGTGGTGTATCACTAAGTTCGCTAAGTCCCTAGGCTCCGCTTAACTTAGTCGGCGGTCGATCGTTAAAAAGAGGGGTCATGTCATTGTCGCCATTGGTTAAGTCATTGGATTCAGATGAGCAACATTATAAAAACAGACCGATAATAATAGTTGGTTGAAATAGTATTCTCTAAAACTAACTCTCTAATTTTAACTATTTATATTCCAATGTGTTTATTAAACGGACGATGACGCAATTATAATATTTATATGATAAAATTATATAACTTTCATCGGTAATTTGAAAACTGTTTGATGGACATGCAATTAATGCTTGTTAGACCTCGATAAATTTAAAAACTCGCCCGAATAGTACTCCTGGACAGGAAGGAATATTTTGGAACAGGGAACAGGACAGGACAGCGGAAGCGGATAGAGGTCTGGACAAGGAAGACTCACTTAATGGATGTAGTAAATATCCTGCAAGAAAGGGTGAACTGAGACCGAGGGCAATACGAGCACACGTGAAAGACTCTGTAAGTCGACATAGTCAGTGAGGACTAGAAGTGGCTAATCACCCAGTTCCGCGAGCGAAGTAAGGGGGTGAAAAAGAGCAGTTAGCAGACACACCCAGAGTGTTGATCCATAAGCTCCGCGGAAGAAATAGTCAAGGCTGTTGTTAGGATTCAAGGAGATTCACAGATAGATACCAATTGCAACCTCGGCGGACTCCCGAGGACGACGCAGGACAGTGGTAAGGGCGTTAGAGAGTAAAACCAGCAAAGCCAACAGTCGGCGGCTGGACAGAAAGTTTGAGAATTGAGACGATGCCTCCAGGGTTGAAATGCACCCCGGCAAATACGCAGACACCCGCTAGGGGTGATAATGAAAATATAAAAGATTGGTATAGCATGGCACACTAGAATCAAGGGGAGCGGACGACGAAGCCGGGGCCGCACATAGGGGCCATTTATAGGAAAACTTGGCAGATATTGCAAAAATCAGATTGCTGATATGACGCTGATAGCGCGTAACGCAAGTCTAGACCTGTCGGCAGCCATGCGTACCACCAAAATATTCAAAGAACTGCCCTGCGTTTTACCTACACCTGTCATAACTTAGTCTTGATACCGGCTTCGTCCGTACGCGACTATAGGAGAAATTCCAGTGCGTTGTTTTCAAAGAGCTGTCTTGTGAATTGTAAAACATTATTGAACCGTTTTTGCGATGGACGATATTCCTTCAGGTTAGTACACTAATTTTTACCATTAGGTAATATCTCACATTAGTCGAAATAATTGTAGGAAAAAAAGTTGAGCCTAGTCAAATTTACTTCGAAAATGATAGTAACAAATAGTTTGTGTAATGTTTTGTTTGGGCTCCGAGTAAGTCCTGGATAATATTTTGCCCTTTTGTAATAAATCATGACTAGTTGTAGTTTTAAGCTGAAAGTTTGCGCATGTTTGCGTTATTTTTTTAATTACAAGATATTTATTGATAGCACATACTGTTTTTTGATGAACTAAAAATTTTATGTCAATTTTTTTAGGATTGAGTTCTGATTTTACATTTATAGCAAAACGTGTTTTGGACAATGAAATGAGAAGCTGTAATAAGAAGAACAGAGGTCACACAGATTATTAAAGGATAATATCAAAAATCGCACATTTAGTTCGTAATTAAACATTGGTATTTAACTTTATATTTTGTAGTTTTTCTGTTTTGTAACAAAACAGCAACCCATTAATTTATCACAACTTTTGATGCTTGGATGCTTTTAATGCTATGTGCGCCGTTGGGACAACCGTCCCGGTTTCCAGACAACGGGGCTCCCCTGGAGCTCCTATGCAATGAATTGAGTTAGAGCGAATGCAAGAGTTAGTCGGGCAAACTAAGGAACAAGCAGGAGGAGTACAAAACAGGAGCTGGTGGAGCCGCCTTGGAAGCAGAAGCGCTTAGAAGTTAGTAAGAACTTCTGGAGGAAACAAACTCAAGAATAGCAAGAAGCGGTCTGATTTGCTGTAAGCAAATTATTGTGCTAGGTCAGGGCTTAGTATAGGACAAGTTTTGAGCAATACTGAAACTGACGAGTACCTGGAGGGATGAGACCGGGGTTAAAAGTACCCCTGTCAAGAGGGGTACGCAGAAGTGAGGGAGCACCTACCGCTGGCGGCGAAACCGGGAAATCGGGGTCGCCCTTGCCGTTCTCCTCGACGAGGTTTCTACCGAAGGAAGAAGGAGTCACATGCGCATCAAGAGATGAACCCTGAGCTCGAGTCGAAGCAATGTAGGAATTGTAGGAGTACTAAAGAGGATGACATGACACCTTTAGGGTAGGGCCATGCCATCCAGAAAAAGGGAAACTTTAGTTTATTTATCAATAGACTGCGATCGATATCGATTGTTGAAATAAGAAAAAATTATCAGATATTTTATTACTTTAAAAATTATTTAAAATAACAACAAAGGTTGTTTTTTGTTGTTTGTTGGTAACATTTAGTAAATTTTCTGTAAATATGCAACCAAGACGGGGTGGACGATTGTGAGTAAACGGTGAGGAATTTCGAAAATTTTTTTATTGGATATTATCGATAGTTAATCACGCTATGTTTTAAAATTATAGCCATAATACAGGGTGGTTCGAAAAACTCGTGGCGAACCAAACTTGTATTTTTTAAATGGGACACCCTGTATATAATTGTTCCAATTGATTCTCCTGTTCGTTACGATCATTTTGATATAGGGTTTATTGGGTCTAAAATTTATAATAAGGGAATGGGACGCGGTTAAATTTGAAAAAATGCTCACAGTTCGGCCATTTAAAAAAAAAAATTGAAACAGGTATGGAAAAACCAAATATTCCATAAAACGTTACATATCCTTGAATACATTAATTGCTTGCAATTTGTTTAAAATTATTCACTGTTATACAGGGTGGTCAAGTTTTGCAAATACTCCCAGGACTCATTTTTTTTAAATGGAACACCCTATATATTTTATTTTCATTTTAAAGATAACATTACTAGCTTTCAAAAAATACCATACATGATGCCTTTCTGACCAACAGTTTTTTAGTAAACTAGCCGTGAAAGCAAAGTTTCTTCATTCTAATACGATTATACTGAATTTACGTTGTTTATTATTAAATATCTAATATTAGGAGGCCTTGACACTATCATAAATGAAACAAAAGATTGACGAACTTGTCAAAGCTACTGCCGCATAATCCATTATTTACAAGTTAAGCGTAGGTGAGGTAAGAAAACTGAGACCCGAAACATTTACATGTTTATTAAAGATATTTCAAAAAACAGAAAATATGGTTTTTAGGAAATGTAAAGTAATTAATAAACCAGTTATAAACAACTTTTTGAGAAACGAGTTGCCAGTATTGCTTGAAGATTTACCGTTAATGGTAAGGGGATCCTTTTATGGTTTCAACATGATGGAGCGCCCCCGCATTACCATAGGAATGTAAGATATTTTGTCGGTAATCGGAAGACAGATCCTTGGATTGGGCGAGGTTGACCAGTTAAGTGGCCATCCAGATCACCCGACTTAACACCACTAGATTTTTTCTATGGGGGCATGTTAAAGAAGAAGTCTATAAAGAGGTTCCAACCACAGTGAAAGATATGAAGACGAGAATAAGAAACAGTTTTCGCAACATTGCAGAACAGACTTTGGGAAAATTGAAACTTTCATTTATGGATAGACTCGAAATGCGCCTTTAGCAAAATGGTGGTTTAGTTGAACACCTTATATGAGCTTTTTTAATTGTTTATATTAAATTAGGTTGACAAGTAAGTACATAACACATAACTAAATAATTTTGAAAGACGTTCTGTTTTTGCTTAATTAATTTTCTTACACTGTTAATAACACTGATAACTGATTAATTATCTTTGTTTATAACTGGTTTATTAATTACTTTACATTTCCTAAAACCAATATTTTCTGTTTTTTGAAATATCTCTAATAAACATGTAAAGGTTTCGGGTCTCAGTTTTCTTACCTCACCTACGCTTAACCACAGATCCATATGGCTACGCAAGCTATATGGATCTGTGGCTAAACTTGTAAATAATGGATTATGCGGCAGTAGCTTTGACAAGTTCGTCAATCTTTTGTTTCATTTATGATAGTGTCATGGCCTCCTAATATTAGATCTTTAATAATAAACAACGTAAATTCAGTATAATCGTATTAGAATGAAGAAACTTCTAAAGAAAACTTACGTATACTTACGTACGATCATGTATGGTATTTTTTGAAAGCTAGTAATGTCATCTTTAACATGAAAATAAAATACATAGGGTGTTCCATTAAAAAAAAATGAGTCCAGGGCGTATTTGCAAAACTTGACCACCCTGTATAACAGTGAATAATTTTAAACAAATTGCAAGCGATTAATGTATTCAAGGATATGTAACGTTTTATGGAATAATTGGTATTTCCATACCTGTTTCAAATTTTTTAAAAAAATGGCCGAACTCTGAGCATTTTTTCAACTTTAACCGCGTCCCATTTCCCCTTACTATAAATTTTAGACCCAATAAACCCTACATCAAAATGATCGTAACGAACAGGAGAATCAATTGGAACAATTATATACAGGGTGTCCCATTTAAAAAAATACAAGTTTGGTTCGCCACGAGTTTTTCGGACCACCCTGTATTATGGTTATAATTTTAAAACATAGCGTGTTTGACTATCGATAATATCCAAAAAAAAATTTCGAAATTCCTCACCGTTTACTCACAATCGTCCACCCCATCTTGGTTGCACCACCCTGTATGTCTGCCGAATTTTTAGCTCTGGCTTTGGTACCGCACCAAGAATATATCCATATTTAAAATATTAACTATCCATTAACAAACCAAAAAAAAGTGTATTGTCGAGCCCAAATACAGCTTCTGCAATATTAAAGTAATACGTTTTTACGTAAAAATTTTCATCTGTTAATTACTACTTTTTTATTATAATTAGAGAACTCTATTGTTAGAGAATTTATGATCAAAGCTATTTTAAACGGTATACTGCCATTATTTCAACCAACTCTTGTTAAAATGATGAATTGCGAATTACAGAATTAAATATAGTTTTTAAAAAACTTAAGAACCATTTATTTTTAGGCGATGTTTTGGCTGTTAAAGAATATCTTGGGAAAAATAAAGGATTTAACATAAACTGTGTTAATTTTCAAGGCGTTTCTGCTCTCTTAATAGCGGTTCAAAATCATTTAGGACCGATGGTAGAGTATTTACTAACCCAGCCTGGAATTGATATAGGCGATTGTGTACTGCATGCAATAAAAGATAATCAAAGGAAAATATTGGAAGGTCTTTTGGAGAAACTATGTGAGATTTCGCCTAGCTTGGAGTTTGTCGGGGTAACTCATAGTACCGACTTTCCGGATTATGTTACACCTCTAATTTTGGCTGCTCAATGTGGTCATTATGAAATTATAGGTACGTAATACATTGATTATTTTGGTCGACACCTCGTGGAAGGCAATGAATGGCAGATCACCACGCGGTAATATGACTAATATAACCTCTCGGAAGTGTCGCTCGGATCCGGTGATAAACTGGAGATCCCATATATCCGTGAGAAATATGGAAAATATCACAAATTACGAGTATCTGCGAGAGGTAGTATAGCCAACTTGTAGTCGACTTTGGTTCATTGGGTTAGCACAGTAAACACCTTGATGATTTACATCAAACTAATTATTCGAAAACACTTACCGTAACAAGTTGAATAATTGTAACCTAAGTTATATTGACCAATCAAATAAACTAGCCTAATTATGTTTTCCTTCAAGAATCTGTGCTGGACATTTTAAAATAACAAGTAATATATTAAACGCAGACAATAATAATAATTAGTTTTAGGTTATTATGATTTGATCTTCCAGCACACTTAACCTAAGCAAACCTAATCATACCTTCCTGGGAGAACAAATAAAATAAACGATTTTTTTTATTTATGATATTGTTTAATCCTATTTTTATGCACTAATATTGGTTTATTATTAATATCTAAAAGTACATTTAAATGTTTATCTTCTAAACCTATATAAGGGCTTGTAAATTGTTGGTCAAGCTAACTTTTCATTTTTTCATGAGAACTAAAACCTTATCTCTTAAGTTGTACTTTATATCGGTACAATTTTTGTCAAATCGTTGTTTCGTTTTGTCTTAGAAGTTAATGACTGTCGGAGTCTGCACTGGAGCCGAGCGTCATTGCAAGCAACTTGTAACCTGTATATCAGATCGGTATTCAATGTGTAAGGAAGCAAAACAACTTATTGATAGAGGCCAATATATTTAATTTTACACCAATAATCGGTTAAAGTAGAAAAAATCAACTGCCATTTTAAATAAATGCAAGCTCTTCTAAGAAAATGAATCTACCTACAGTTTAACAGCATATTTACACTAGACAGTAAACCAGCCTAGTATTAAGAACAATTTGTAGTCTAGGTTTGATTTTATAAAAGTTTAAAATATAAAGTGCTCTAATATAAAAGAGAATATAAAACTCTGTGTCCGGGTATGTTCGGCGGCAACCACTACACCTGCACCATAGAATCAGATATGCCTGGCACGTTTGACGGTCTACATACACCCAACACCCAAATGTATTTAATTGGTGAATGATCACAGATCATCCCTAGGTCATAACCTAGCCCTTAAATTTTCATTAGGCCAAATGGTATCAGGACCGAGCACCTAGCTACCCAAATAAAATAAAATAAAAATTTAAGGGACGGTCTGGTTTTAGTTTTTTATAGTTTAAACTTCCCCAAAATGTACACTTTGAATTGTTTTAGAAATTCCAATAAATGTAGTTTCTATTTGTACTGATTCCGCACTAGGGTGGGTCGATTTTTAAAAGTTTTAGAATTTCGATTTGAAATACTTACAAAAAGTTTTCTGTTATAATAATAAAAAAAAGTTTATACTTATAAATAACACAGGCCAACAAATTTTAAACTTTTGAAAGTTGATTTGGATCTCTTACCTGATTTTGTATAATTTGGGTCTGCTGAACTCAAATATGAGGGCCATTTTTCCCTATCACATAAGGTTTTTTTTATCAATGTCAAAAAGTAAATAAATAAAAAAATCAGCCGAGTTGAATACTACGTTTTTTAATATGAGGACAAAAAACAAATCAAAAAGAGTAAATAAATTGAAAAAAGTCTTAAACAATAATTAGGTTCTTTTCTTTCTAGAAGACCTTTCCCTTTTGGATGAAAAACTCCGTTTAGTGGATTTTCTTCTGTCTTCCAGGGCCGGATTGTCCCTTTTTAATGACCAGCAGTAATCCGCCATCATTGCAACATTCCACCGACCTGCGTTCCATTTCTTTGATGTCTTGGTGGAACCTGTCACCCTGCTCCTCTCTTACATCACCAAGGTTTTTGGGAAAGTAATCAAGATGCGAGTGTAAAAAATGAACTTTTAAGCTCATATTGCATCCTAATTCTTTAAATTTCTGTAACATGTTTTTTACAATATTCTTGTAATCTGGATCCTTGTTGTTACCCAAAAAACCTTCTATCACATTAATGAATGAAATCCATGCATCTTTTTCGATTTCGGTCATGGTATTTACAGACTGTTGATATACGAGCTTATTACACTACACAGAGAAGGCTATTTTAACATTTGCCGACCGTTTGACAACAAATCTGGGAATCCCAGCTATTGAATTTCACTTAATGATGAGTCGGTATTTCCCCTATAATATTCTATTAATTTTACAACATTTCACCTCAGTAGCGTTGCAATGTTTATAATATAATTTAATTTTAATACACAAATATTGAAAAAATAAGAAATTTAATTAACTAAAAAATGGTGGGTGATAAAAACAAAAAAATGTTGATGCTATATTTGTTTAGCCCCTAATATTTCAAAAATACAAAAAAATCCCCATCACAAAATTTTTGTTGGCCTGTGTAATTTTAATTAATTTACATCTTCCACCCTCTAACTCATGAAAATTTCGAAATTTTAATATCGAATGAATAGAAAGATCGATGAATAGATTGCTCTTTTATTCATATACAAAAACTTCTAATTACATTCAATACAAAAATTATTTCTTCCGCCCTCTACCAACCCTTAAACATTAGTTAGGTGCCCCTGGCATGCCTTGTCGCAATTGCTTCGTTAAAGTCATGGTTTGTTGTGCTTTCAGTTTTATTCTCAGTGTAAACACCTCACAAGCTTTAAATATTTTTCATGATGCGCATTGATCAACTGTAAAACATGTTTTCGTGTCACTGTGAAATTTCCTAATTTTTTCCATAAATCCAAAATTTTATCTGCTTTGATATTTCTAAACTAAATCTAATCCACAAGGAACGTTTTTAAAAGTCCTCTTTACTTGAAAGGATATTGTCTTTAAAACCAGCAGAAGAACCTACTAAAGGGCATTCAAGGGCGTGTCTTGTATAAAATGTCTGTGAAAAACTCATGTCTTTATTATTTACCCTTTGAATAAAAGTAAAAGCACAACAAACCACAACTTTACCAAAGCAATTGCGACGAGAGCCTAGGTAATACTAATATTAAACAAACAAAAAACCGAAAACACCCGATGGAGAGCCGCCAGTCGGATGGTGCCAACAACAGCGTTACGTTGCGTTACGTATGCATCCCTTTACTGTCCAGCTACAAAAGCCTAGAACAGACCACTTCTCTCGCTCCTTCATACCTAGGGTCTCCAGATTATGGAACAAATTGCCTGCAGATGTTTTCTCTTCCCGTCCCAACCTCCAATCCTTCAAATCCCGTGTCAATAGACTACATTTCCCTTCTCTTCAGACACCCACGGCACGTTAGTACTTAGGCTTGTAGTCTACGTGGGATGTCTTAGATAAAAAAAAAAACAAGGCATGCCAGGGACGGTTCAGCTCTAATGTTTAAATGCTGGTAGAGGGTGGAAGAAATATATTTTTTTGGTGAATGTAATTAGAAGATTTTGTATATGAGTAAAAGAGAAATCTATTTATTGACATTCCAAATCAAAATTTACGAAATTTTCAAGAAAATGTAAAAATCGAGCGCCAACCAGCTTTAGCTACATGTAGAGGGTGGAAGATGTAAATTAATTAAAATTATTTATATAAGCTTTATTTTTGATTATTCCAAAAGGAAACTTTTTGTAAGTATTTCAAATCAAAATTCTAAAACTTTTAAAAATCGGCCCACCCTATTCCGCAGTCCTTGAATGAGTCACTACAAGGAAAAAACAAAATTAGTTTGGTCCAAGGAGGCCTACTGTGCTTTCTGCACATACATGAATATCCTGTATAGCATGTTGGGATTCCTAAAAAATGTAAATTAATTTGCACCTCCACTAGAACACGATAAAGCAGAAATATGTTTGGCTCAAAGTAATATCCCTATTAAAACAAACAATAATGCCTGTTTAAATGCTTCAACATCAATGTTGGAATAATACCCCGTTCTACAAAAGAACAACACAAATTAGGACAATATTTAACAAAATCTTAAAACAAATTTTATTCTAATCTAACCTTTAACCTAAAAATTATTTTGAGTCATTACAAACTAGAGTCGTTAATGCTATATTATGGGGTTTTTCGCCAAAAAAAGTTAAAACTAGGCTTATTTTTTAGTACAATTTTTGGGTATGTTTAATACCCAAGTCTTTTTTGCTCCATCACATCTCTGAGATCCAACTAGAGTCCCTTCTGAACTGGGGACACAGTAGTTATTGTGATCCATATTCTAAAAAGTATTTATTCTTTATGAAACTTTATTAATTTTTAAAGAAACTGACAACTTACCCAAAAAAGAATGAATTATGTATAAAAAATAGTACATATACAAAAAACTAAAAGTATTAGGTCTAATAATACAAAAAAGCAATTAAAACACTCAAAAACGCTTAAAAACAGAAGAAAAACGACTGAAAAATACCAAAATATTGGGAAATAACAGAAAAATAAAGGGTTTGTTTCGAATGTCCAACAGTCCAACCATGGGAGACAAACGTCAATCAGCTGATAATTTTATTTTTTTAAGATGGCAGATAATTCCGTTGCCACTACAAAAGTGATTATTAGACAAAGTGAAAATTAGACAAAGTTTAATAGTGTAATTTTAAATTTCTGTCAATTTTTCTAATGTTAATGTGTGTATTATTTAAACTCAATATATCCACAAACACGGTACGGTAGAGTAATAAAAATTAATTAATATGAAGTAAAAGTAATTTTTAATGTAGAATTTTTATTTTCACTAATAATTTCAAACAACAAAAATCTAACGGCCAGATTCTAAAACGCTAGGCTGGTCTAAGTTGACAACCAAAGGTTTTAAACTGACAAGTACAATAATAAGACAACTAAGTTTTATACTATGAATTTGTTTCTGAGGTTTTTCGCAAATCTATAAAGAGAAGGTCAGTTTTCGTATGTACTTTCCACAATAATAGAACTAAGTTTATTATTTATTTTATTTATTTATTTATTTTAAGTTTATTTTAGCAGCATGTTCCAAGACGAAAATCATGTGGAAACCAAGCAACTCGCTGAAATATTAGATTAGTTAAAAGTTTTTAACAACGACTTATGAACAATGACAGGACAAAAAGCTGCCACAACCTAACTGATCAACTAGAAGATTTTAATTTAAACCAGTACTAAATCTTAAACCTTTTTAGTGAATCTGAACATAAAATGCTTAAACAATATCAAACTTATCTCTCCAAGAGTAGAATTGATTAGGAAACCCAACCATTTTACAAACAATTGATCTGCGTGATTTTTCTTGAGTTTCCTAAGTATTCTTTCCACTAAATAAACATCCGGACTGGTTGTTTTTTGCAGTTCTGCTTCATAGAAACATCCCTTAATTGGTTGACCTTTAAATGATTGCAGCAAGTATGTAGGTGGATTTGTAATGTTAACTTTTGCTATTTCAAACAGTTCTGTTGACCATGAGGGTATATCATTTATAAAATTCGCTTTTGTACCTTCTTATACGCACAATATCACCCAAAACAAATTTCCTTTCGTTCGGAACAATTTTTTAAAATTCAAATGGATTAATCTTATCAGAAAAGATTTTCTTCTTTCAAGAAATGGCGCGGAAAATTATCTCCGGAGATTTTAGCAAGTTCAGGATTTTAGTAAACGTCATGTTTGTAAATGATAGTATACGTCATGGTTGTAAATGTTATTTATGTGGTAGTGAAATATTTTAGTGGACTAGAAATGATTGCCCTATTTATCAGCATTATAGATTACCCAGAAATTGTGACCTTAGTGAAGGTTTATGGTATGCCAAACACGGAAATAAATGTGAACAAGTTAAGATGTAAACTGCCGGCCAAACTATCTAATAATGGATTTGTGAAGTGTAAAGTCGAATTTCAGTATCTCTGTTAAAAGTTAAACAAACTAACTAATAGTGTTGCCTAGAATATAAAACGCACGAAGAAGTTTTACATACAATCATATATAAACAACAGTGAGGAAGTTTAATAACATTGAGGCACAAGTATTAATGTTGGCATTTTAGATCAAAAGATGCCACTGGATAAAAAACACATTATCATACATGCAGTGGCGTAGCCAGGTGGGGGCCAGAGAGGCGATTGCCCCCGCCCTCTCGGTCAGCGTGTGATTAGCGCCCCTTCGCATATACATAACGAACAGCTATTTTTATAACACCTTGTTGTTGCCCCCCTCGCCCAAAATGCTTGCTACGCCACTGCATACATGCAGGGTTGCGAGGTGTACCGGCATATCTGTAGATCTATCGATTTCTTTTATAATCTACCGAACTGTCGATTTAATCTCGATAGAATCCAACGCAACTGAGAACAGTAGTTTATCGCCATCAGTGAAAAGAAATTCCGGCGGCATACCGATCTAACATAGGCCAGCAACACTTCTGTCTCTGTCTGAGCCCGCCCCTCCCGTAAATTATATTCTTGCACCGGCATCGCCGCAATTATCATGACGCGGCGACCCACACAGCTGATCGACCCGAGATATTCACATATTATTTATTTTATTATTTAGCTTCGTTCCTTTAAGCCCATCCAGTGACGTTACCAACGTCTGACGCATCGCATGGATAAAATGAAGTACAAAGAAAATACATACCTAATCTTTATTGTTTTTTTAACTACCTGCGCGCAAGTAAAGGTAGACGTATGTTTTTCGCACATATGTATGTAATGCAAATATACGCGCGATGTATATAAGGGTGTATGTACAGTAATGTGTATATATTACGTGGAATGGACGGACCAATTCCACAAAATGGCTCGTCGGTAAATTATCTTCATACGAAGAGTGACATAAGATAGGTGAAGTGTAAGAAAAACAGATATGGTAGCCGACAGCAGCCATTGTGTTGTAGAGAAAAAGAAAAGTTTTTCCTCACATTGCAATATGGATACCTTCCAAAGGAAAGGTGGTGATGAAGGCATTGTAAATTTTAAAGATATTCTATACTTTTTCCAGAAAAAAACAAATATGGCGGCTATGTCGTTAAGTTGTATCTAAAACCAACTTTCCAAACATTTCACTAGGGATGCCACATTAAAGGTATTGGTGAAAGATCTGTACTCCGTATAAACAATAACCCATTTTGTTGTATACGCAACAATTTTCACAACCACTGCAATACGAACATTAAAGTCACGGACGTGATACCACGGTTTTAAAGATTAGATATACCTATTTCACAAAAATACACATGTACTTATAGTATGTAAAAAATTATGTGCCAAATAAAAAGTCGTAATGAAGGGCTGCAGCACATGGGAAAAACTAAATACAAAAATAGGTACAGGTAGGTACCTACTTACCTATTGTGGTGTAGTTTGATTATTAGTGATAACTGACTGATGCATTGTTTCCGCGTACAACTGCATCATCAATAAACATTCCATGGTATCGGCAGATAACCTTCGTCTTTTTGCATTAAACAATGAGGTGAATTTTGAAAAAGAACGTTCTGCATCTAAGAATGTTATATTGGCATATGCGTATTGTTGCTCATAAGCACTTGCTCGTCCGTCACGCAAACACTCACAACGGCACGTAACTGTGTATAATTCGGATTTTTCCGTAAAACTTCGTTTAACTTTTGTGTAGTACATATCGTCGCTGGAAAGACAAAGGAGCGTAACTCCATTTAACATATTTTTCAGGAGAAGCGATTGAAAATTAAACCAATATTGCATTTGTTACTGAACCTTCTTCTTCTGTTATAATTTACAGTACACTTATGTAAGTGGTTTAGTAGACTAAGTAGTTTATGCTTCTTGCAAAGAAAGATGTATTTACGGAGTTATCGAATTTTAAAAGAGAGATACCTTTTTCTCTATTAACTTTTTGAAAATTTTCATACATGGCTGACTTACGCCTATATAATTTATAATATCACGATAACCATAAGAGAGAGAGAGAGAGAGAAAGAGAGAGAGAGAAAGAGAGACGCCAGTTTGTATTTTTTCAATATGACCTTGGGAGGTGGCCATAACACGAAATTCGGGTTTTCGGAAACGCCCTTTTGTCTCGACGATATGCCTGGGATATCTATTAATGTCTGTAAATGTAAATTTAAATAGTCCACAATGTCAAAATATTCCCCTAGCCGTAGGGCAGGATTTTGAAAATTTCCGATGGCGTTACATAAAATGTATAATTGTCACGTATAGTTGCCAAATCTTATATTATCGCTTCTTGCATTTAGGCTTTGTTTTTGTTCTTTCGGTATTCACTTATGTTTAATTTTTCATTGACTTGTTTGCCGTTGGTCGTAGTCGATGTTGTTGGTAAATTAGTCATATGGTATTTCTGAAAAAAGTAATGGCTACTAATAAAACAACCTAATTTAATTCATCTTTTTTTTAAAGCTTTTTGCTGCTATATTGGCTTTTTAAATGAGGAAATTACCAGCTACCCACACTTTTCCTTTAAGGTAATCAAAGTGTGGGTTACTAACTAAATTATGTTTATGAACTTGAAATTTTGCACAGAGGTTTCTTATATAACGGAGGCATCCATCAAGGTAGGGTTTTTCAAAATTGAACCCCTAATTAGGTAAAATAGGGGTTTAAACCTTGTATGGAAAAAAATATTAGATTGTCCTATTAAGTCGAAACTTCATATAGAAGTACTCTAAAAAACAGATGTTTAAACAAGTGTTTTGCAGTTTTTATTAAATCAACCTCAACTATTTTCTGTGTACATTGTCTTTCCAACGGAGTCCGTTGCTGAAATATAATATTTGAATCCGGTCTCTACTTAGTGATAACGCTACTGAAGAGGGTAAGTGCTTCACACATTTTTCAAAATTATCACTGATTTATTTCCTTTATTTTCTTTTTTTGTTATATTTTACTTACTATGACGCGTACGCCTATGTCGCGCGGAACAATTTCCAGGGTTTTTTTTATGATTCCTAGAACTAACCATTTTCTGTTTTACCAAGCGACACACGGAAAAATCAAGCGTTTAGCATGCCAAAAATAAAAAATCGAAATACCTTAAAATAACACGCAAAGCGCATAATTATGGTTTTACAAATAGTAGGACGATCTCGCCTGAAACAAATTATTGTTTCTTACTGTCTCCACGCGACGCTACGCAGCGATGCTTGTCGAAACTTTGACATATATTATATGTTTTGAGTTTAAACGTCAACAGAACGTCATATAAGTTTGATGAATGTATCAGTGCTGTATGATATTTTGGAGTACACTCAGCAGTTAAATTATCATGGATTCTGAAGTTAGAGTATGTACTTTTATAATGTGTTAAATTAATAAAATTGCCGTCAGGAAAGTATGTCCGAAAATTTTAGATACCTTTTTAAACTATGACACTTTTTACCAAACTTAGATTAAGTAGCGCAGATTCGCAGTCCTACGTAAAAAGTATCTTTGAGTACGGTTACATTTCTTTATTTCTTTATGAAATTAATCCTTTCTGAACAGAATATGTTAAAAATAGCTGCCACCGTGAGCCACTGATTTGTATGGAATAATTTCTTTACAGATAACCGGGCGAAGAAAGCTCCTATATGCACTGACAGTGATCTCAGAATCGAAAGGAATGAATTATTTCAAGTACTTTATCACAACAAACATTTTAATTTATGTTTAAACATGTGTAACGAGAAACTAATAGACTATATAATATCCAAATTTTCTTTAAATTTGAGCAGTGAAGTGGAACCATGGATTTATTAAGAAAGGATTCGATGTCCGTATACTGTGAGCGTATCGAACGTGAAGCCTTATATTTGTTGTTTGTTATTCTCTTGGGGGAACAGTTTACAAACTTGAAGGAAATACATAATTGAATCAAGAATGGTAGTAGAAAGAGATAAAATAGCATTGGAGTGTTGGAGCTCAGAAGTGTTGCTGTCTGTGCTGGTTGCTTAGGAAAACGGCTGAACCTCGGTCTGAACACTCGGTTACACTAGACGTCTTTGTCTAATGAACTAGAAAAGAAAAAGTGCGACTTATAGATTTATAAATGACTCGAAGCGACTTTACATAAACACCTTTAGAAATAACATAACCTATAAATAATAAAACATTTTTAACTTAAATTTACTATTATTTAGCAGAAAAATAAACTAGTTTAGGGCTTTTATTACCTTTAGTAAATCTTGTGATGCTTCTAACGTATTTTTTGTACAAAAATACAAGGTTAAACAAGATGTGGCCAATGTTTACAAATTGTGTTTACAGTGTCGTTTAGAATGGTTTGTTTTGGCTTCAAAGAATATTAAATCATTCCTATATCCATTCTTAATAAATCCATGAGTGGAACCTATGGACGAATAATAGTTTAATCTATAACTATTAGGTAGATAAGTAGTTGAGTAGGTACCTACAAAAATTATATCATTTTTAAAAACCACTATGATTTAGTATGTAAGAATTCTTTACGTTTTTCTTAGGATAAGTGACTGTCCTTGTAATAAAAGGTACAGGTTTGCTCCTACATAAATATATACTCCTATTACTTTTTATTTAGCGCTTATGAAACAAACTTATTGATAAAATTTTTAGGAAGTAATTATTTATATTTGATATATATATGTATATATATATACATATATATATATATATATATATATATATATATATATATATATATATATATATATATATATATATATATAGTTAAGTATGTTTGGAATTATCTGAAAGAAAAAAAATATTTTGCAATTTGCGAAAAAAAGTTGATTTTTTGAATTGACCCACCTGGCTAAAAAATTAACACGCTTAGATATTTTCTTTATTATTTTTTCTAAACAAATTTTACATCATTTTGTCGACAATTGTTAAATTTTAAGAGAAAAAAAGGTGTTAGTAGAAAGTTATAGTCATTTGAATTTTTTGCAACCGAAAATTTAAATTATTTTTCGGTTGAAAAAATTCAAATGACTATAACTTTCTACCAACACATTTTGTTCTCTTAAAATTTAAGAATTGTCGACAAAATGATGTAAAATTTGTTTAGAAAAAATAATAAATAAAATATCTAAGCGTGTTAATTTTTTAGCCAGGTGGGTCAATTCAAAAAATCAACTTTTTTTCGCAAATTGCAAAATATTTTTTTTCTGGACCAAAACATTCCTAGTAGGCTCACTATTAAAAAACCTGAATTTGGTATGGGTCCCATAAGTAGCAACAGAGATATGCAACTTTGAAATTTCACGGGCCGCGCCTGATATCCTATGACATCATTAAGACAAGTGGCTCTACAAACAGGAATCTCAAAGAGCTCAATCCATAGAATTCTGTTGAAACACAACTTCCACCCTTATTTAATATCTTTGGTTCAACACCTGAAAGATACTGATTTGCCGAAAAGAGTGCAGTTTTGTGAATTTCTTTTAACGATGATACAAGACGACGCTAGATTTTTGGACAACATAATTTGGACTAATGAAGCAAAATTTACGAAAAATTGCCTTTTTAACAGACATAATTCCCATTTTTGGAGTGATTCAAATCCTCACGCAGTAAGATCGCGGAATTATCAAGAAACCTGGCAATTTAACGTATTTTGTGCTGTAAGGAATGATGGAATAGTAAAACTAAATTTTTATGAATAAAACTTAAATGGTAAGTCATTACAAAGCAAATTATCTCCCCATTTTAAATTATGTATTAACTTTTGTAGGAGAAAGATACTTAAATATTGTAGAAGACTTAGACAATCAATATTTAAGCAATTTACCTCTAGCGGAACACAGGCAAATTTTTTACCAACACGACAGCGCCCCACCACACAGAACCGTTCCAGTTACCAACTTCTTACATTTAACATTTTATGACAAGTGGATTGCCAACAATGGTCCTTACCTGTGGCCTCCTCGTTCTCCTGATTTGACTGTCTTAGACTATTTTATATGGGGAACGATAAAAAAACATCGTTTATCTTAATCCAGTTACAACAATGGAGGACTGTATGGCAAGGGTAAGGGACGCGTTCGAAAGTTTATCTCCAGATTCAATTAGAGCGGCCACCCATGACTAATTCACTCGGAGATGCGACAAATGTTTGGAAGCTCATGGTGGAAATTTTGAACATTTATTCAAGTAAGTTGTTTCCCTGAATTTTTGAAATTTTCCATTATTCGTTTAACACTGTTCCGTGACGGTTTCTGTTTATCTGGATATCTGTCAGCAAATGTCTCGCATGTTCTTGATAAAACTTTGTTACATTCCCCATAGATAATAAACAAATTTAAATAATCT
Source organism: Philopedon plagiatum (assembly GCA_963971165.1). NCBI lineage: Eukaryota > Metazoa > Arthropoda > Insecta > Coleoptera > Curculionidae > Philopedon > Philopedon plagiatum. Next base: position 85,160,276 of record OZ020189.1, read on the forward strand.
TCGTTTGTATAATTTAATCGCCCTGGCATGATTATTATCAATAATTGTCAAATGGCAAGAAATAATGATATTTCTGTAGTGCTCGAGTGTTTTTTTTTGGCCGCGCCTCGCGGTCATGGCCAACTAATAACAAAACTTGAAAACCGTATATGATTTTTACAATAGAAAAATGTTAAACTGCCATTTTTTCTAAAACTATCGATTTTCGGAATAGACAACCTTATACAAAGTTACCCTTATTTTTAATGCTGAGTTAGGGTAAAATTATAAAAATAGGGGTCTTCCGTTTGAAAAAAATTACTTTTAACGATTTTTTCAATTTCATTTTTAATGTTAGTTTTTGATCACCCTGTATTTATTTATTACCAAATTATCAACACAGTCTACTAAAGTAGATCCCCTTCCACAAGGAAACCAACCCCAATTAAATCATAAAGGCATTCATGTAGGAAAAATCGATAATTATTTTTCGGCCTGCAAACGTCATTTTTGGCATAAAATTTGAAATATGTCAAAAACGGTTAGGAGTTAGGTATAGGAGATTATACACGAAATGCGATTAGAATTTTACGTAAAATCCGAAAAAGAAATAATATATAGGGTGTTCCATTTAAAATAAGCAAGTTGATATCTACTTCCGGTACAACCGGAAGTGCCACCATTTTGAAAATATTTTAGCCGAATTGCCCCCATTGACTTTAGTATGTTACCAAATTTTCAGATCTTTGCTATTTATACTTTTTCCATAATCGATCGCGGCAGTTCGTCGTGGACACCCTGTATATATATATATATATATATATATATATATATATATATATATATATATATATATATATATATATATATATATATATATATATATATATACAGGGTGGTGCAACCAAGATTGGGTGGACGATTGTGAGTAAACGGTGAGGAATTTCGAAAAACTTTTTATTGGATATTATCGATAGTCAAACACGCTATGTTTTAAAATTATAGCCATAATACAGGGTGGTCCGAAAAACTCGTGGCGAACCAAACTTGTATTTTTTTAAATGGGACACCCTGTATATAATTATTCCAATTGATTCTCCTGTTCGTTACGATCATTTTGATATAGGGTTTATTGGGTCTAAAATGTATAGTAAGGGAATGGGACGCGATTAAATTTGAAAAAATGCTCACAGTTCGGCCATTTTAAAAAAAAATTTTAAGCAGGTATGGAAAAAACAAATATTCCATAAAACGTTACATATCCTTGAATACATTAATCGCTTGCAACATGTTTAAAATTATTCACTGTTATACAGGGTGCTCAAGTTTTGCAAATACGCCCTGGACTCATTTTTTTTAAATGGAACACCCTATATATTTTATTTTCATGTTAAAGATAACATTACTAGCTTTCAAAAAATACCATACATGATGCCTTTCTGACCAACAGTTTTTTAGTAAACTAGCCGTGAAAGCAAAGTTTCTTCATTCTAATACGATTATACTGAATTTACGTTGTTTATTATTAAAGATCTAATATTAGGAGGCCATGATACTATCATAAATGAAACAAAAGATTGATGAACTTGTCAAAGCTACTGCCGCATTATCCATTATTTACAAGTTAAGCGTAGGTGAGGTAAGAAAACTGAGACCCGAAACCTTTACATTTTTATTAGAGATATTTCAAAAAACAGAAAATATTATTTTTAGGAAATGTAAAGTAATTAATAAACCAGTTATAAACAACTTTTTGAGAAACGAGTTGAGAGTATTGCTTGAAGATTTACCTTTAATGGTAAGGGGCTCCTTATGGTTTCAACATGATGGAGCTCCCCCGGATTACCATAGGAATATAAGATATTTTGTCGATAATTGGAAGACAGATCGTTGGATTGGGCGAGGTGGACCAGTTAAGTGGCCAGCCAGATCACCTGACTTAACACCACTAGATTTTTTCTATGGGGCATGTTAAAAAAGAAGTCTATAAAGAGGTTCCAACCACAGTGAAAGATATGAAGACGAGAATAAGAAACAGTTTTCGCAACATTTCAGAACAGACTTTGGGAAAAGTGAAACTTTCACTTATGGATAGACTCGAAATGTGCCTTCAGCAAAATGGTGGTTTAGTTGAACACCTTTTATGAGCTTTTTTAATTGTTTACATTAAATTAGGTTGACAAGTAAGTACATAACATAACTAAATAATTTTAAAAGATGTTATGTTTTTGCTTAATTAATTTTCTTACACTATTAATAATACTGATAACTGATTATCTTTGTTTATAACTGGTTTATTAGTTACTTTACATTTCCTAAAAACAATATTTTCTGTTGTTTTTTGAAATATCTCTAATAAACATGTAAATGTTTCGGGTCTCAGTTTTCTTACCTCACCTACGCTTAACTTGTAAATAATGGATTATGCGGCAGTAGCTTTGACAAGTTCGTCAATCTTTTGTTTCATTTATGATATTGTCATGGCCTCCTAATATTAGATCTTTAATAATAAACAATGTAAATTCAGTATAATCGTATTAGAATGAAGAAACGTTGCTTTCACGGCTAGTTTACTAAAAAACTTTTGGTCAGAAAGGCATCATGTATGGTATTTTTTGAAAGCTAGTAATGTTATCTTTAACATGAAAATAAAATATATAGGGTGTTCCATTTAAAAAAAATGAGTCCAGGGCGTATTTGCAAAACTTGACCACCCTGTATAACAGTGAATAATTTTAAACAAATTGAAAGCGATTAACGTATTCAAGGATATGTAACGTTTTATGGAATATTTGGTTTTTCCATACCTGTTTCAAATTTTTTTTAAAAATTGGCCGAACTGTGAGCATTTTTTCAAATTTAATCGCGTCCTATTCCCTTACTATACATTTTAGACCCAATAAACCCTATATCAAAATGATCGTAACGAACAGGAGAATCAATTGGAATAATTATATACAGGGTGTCCCATTTAAAAAAATACAAGTTTGGTTCGCCACGAGTTTTTCGGACCATCCTGTATTATGGCTATAATTTTAAAACATAGCGTGTTTGACTATCGATAATATCCAAAAATATTTTTTTCGAAATTCCTCTCCGTTTACTCACAATCGCCCACCCCATCTTGGTTGCACCACCCTGTATATATATATATATATATATATATATATATATATATATATATATATATATATATATATATATATATATATATATATATATATATATACAAAAGGTAGGGTTCTTGAGATTACTCTCTGAGAAATGTCATAGGGGTCCTTATCGGATCTCCCATGGTAGCTTGGATGTGGGAGTCTCGCGACCTCTCCACACTACCTGCGACATTCTCATTTGAACATAGTTAAGTATGTTTGGAATTATCTGAAAAACTAATGTTTCGTCTTCCTCGGTGTCTATGTTGTTAAAAGACACCACATCGACTCATCAGAGGCCTTACAGTAGCATGAGCATTTCTGCTCCCATATAATTCCACAGTTCTTGCCTATAAAAGACAAAATGAAAGTTTACAAAAGGTAGGGTTCTTGAGATTACTCTCTGAGAAATGTCATAGGGATCCTGGAGGATCCCTATGACTCAGAGAGTCCCATTTAAAAAAATACAAGTTTGGTTCGCCACGAGTTTTTCGGACCACCCTGTATTATGGCTATAATTTTAAAACATAGCGTGTTTGACTATCGATAATATCCAATAAAAAGTTTTTCGAAATTCCTCACCGTTTACTCACAATCGTCCACCCAATCTTGGTTGCACCACCCTGTATATATATATATATATATATATATATATATATATATATATATATATATATATATATATATATATATATATATATATATATATATATATATATATATATATATATATATACAGGGTGTCCACGACGAACTGCCGCGATCGATTATGGAAAAAGTATAAATAGCAAAGAACTGAACATTTGGTAACATACTAAAGTCAATGGGGGCAATTCGGCTAAAATATTTTCAAAATGGTGGCACTTCCGGTTGTACCGGAAGTAGATATCAACTTGCTTATTTTAAATGGAACACCCTATATATTATTTCTTTTTCGGATTTTACGTAAAATTCTAATCGCATTTCGTGTATAATCTCCTATACCTAACTCCTAACCGTTTTTGACATATTTCAAATTTTATGCCAAAAATGATTGAGATTACTCTCTGAGAAATGTCATAGGGATCCTGGAGGATCCCTATGACTCAGAGAGTAATCTCAAGAACCCTACCTTTTGTAAACTTTCATTTTGTTTTTTATAGGCAAGAACTGTGGAATTATATGGGAGCAGAAATGCTCATGCTACTGTAAGGCCTCTGATGAGTCGATGTGGTGTCTTTTAACAACTTAGACACCGAGGAAGACGAAACAGTAGTTTTTCAGATAATTCCAAACATACTTAACTATGTTCAAATGAGAATGTCGCAGGTAGTGTGGAGAGGTCGCGAGACTCCCACATCCAAGCTACCATGGGAGATCCGATAAGGACCCCTATGACATTTCTCAGAGAGTAATCTCAAGAACCCTACCTTTTGTATATATATATATATATATATATATATATATATATATATATATATATATATATATATATATATATATATATATATATACAGGGTGTTATGAAATTCACTGCATATATTGGAATGGGTGACTCCTGGGGTAGTCTACAGACATATCCCATACTTTATTTTCTTAAATCGAACATTTTAAAAATTTTCAAAAATACCCTAAAACCAGTCTATATTCGCCGCATCTGGCTGATCGTACACAAGGCGCTTGACGTAAATTTTCGCGTGAAAAATTAAAAACAATTGAATTTGTTTAAACGTTGCCAGACATTATTATAAATCTTTAAGAATAATTTATTTTCTGTTATTAACTGTAATTTAAGACAAAGGTAAAACAAATTTAAACCTTTTTCGAAGAGAAAACAAAAAAAATTAGTAAAAACTGCGAAATCAATCCTTTGTGTCAGTAGCTTTAGTTTTAACTAATAATTATGACACCCTATATTATGATATTAATGATTATAAGCGTTATTCCTACTAAGTAGCTTAAACTTTCTGCCAAGGAAAAGTTAAAAATCAAAACGACAATACTAATTGAGCACAACTACATAGTACTTACTTTAAAAGTATAACCAGATCCGCTACCATCCGTTACCATAATACAATACGTAAATATTATTAGTGTTTTAAATTAAATTTAATTTTCAGCCCTATTACGCTACTCACTAAGCACAAACTAGATAAAACTGATCAAAATACAGGTTAACAACGGATCGACGAAGACCATTTTCTAGGTAGTGAAAAGAAATTACATTATTTAAAACTTTAAACGAAAAAAAAATTAAAACATTCATTGCGTGGTTTGTGTGCTGCTGAAAAACTTAAATATGGCGCATGACTCTTTGGTGACATTAAGAAATCCTTCTGTTTCGATCTCCCTTCATCATGAAACATGTATCTTGTCTCTTTGTCACTTTATGTGTAAAATAATAGCCATATTTTGGCGTTTATCAAGCAACGCAATTTTGGTAACCTGGTATAGATCAGTCTCTCTTCAACGATATGGAAATAAAAGAGATAGAAAAATCACCACGTCGTAACCTAGTAAACGCCATATGCCAAATGAGTGATGTGTCAAAATGAATTGAAGGTTGAAGGCAAACATCTGTATTTACGTTAACCTGTAAGTATTTGTCGCGTTTTGGTTTATTTACATTTTGCTGTTTTTTAGCGTATAAAAGTGTTAAAACAATTCGTATTCGTTGGTTAAAACTGTTTGTTGCGATTGTAAGGTGTACTACACGTTTATAAGAAATGTTTACACGAAAATGTCATTAACCTGTTGTGGAAGTCGCTTCAAAATGAATGAAGATGGGTTGTTTTTTATTCTGTACGTGTAGTCTTAAATCACAAGGTTTTAACCCATTTAGGTGAATTATTAGACAGACATAGGATGGTTAACTAGTATACCTAATAAGAGACAATCCTAAATTAAGGAAGTTTCCAGTACATCTTTAATAACAGGTAAAACACTTTAAGACACGTTTTCGTTTACATTTAACTGTCTCTCACAGTTTTAAACCTTTATTTTATATACCTAAAAACTGTTTTTGTTAAACTTGTATAGTCTGTATCAAGACTAGTGAATAAGTATGTATACCAAAACACAAAAGTACACCAGTTACAATTTTACTTTTAATTTTAGAAACACATACCTACTGCTCTGAAGGATGGGAATCATCCAGATGCAATTATTTTACTATGGGACTATCAAAAGTAAACAAGACGCAGTTAACAGAGGAGAGAGAAACGGAGATTTGAAACGAAATTTTCAGAGGTAAGTAAATTTAAGAGTCTGTAACATTAGATTTTGGTGTAATTTATTAGATGGGCAAAGAATGTAAAATATTATTTTTTCATTTTACATTAGGTTTGTTCCAATTGAAAAGTTCACAGTTCAGAACTGCTTGGAATCCATGCGAGAACTTATTGTTCTAGAATCGACTTGACTAGTGTTGGAACGATTTAGAACTGGTTGAGAATTTTGTTTGTTTATCCTAACCTATAAAATCACAAAAAAATACCTGTTAGAAAATATTGCCGCTTTTATTAATATAGGTATGTCAACAAGAAATGGAAGAAAAATTGCTGTGTTCTTCTATTACTAATTTGATTAATAACAAAAATAAAATAAGTGAAGTTAGATAGCACGTTAAACTGATTCATAATTATCTTGGAACTTTAAGACCGCTTCAGAACTAGCTTGGAACACAATTCACTCGTTCTAGGAACACTGCACTATAAAATGTTTAAATCGACTTGTAAAGTGACAGTAAAATAGCTTTGTGCAAACTCAGTAAACTTTTGAACTTTTGTTGCAACAAACCTAATATAATACCTGTATTAAATAAAACACAATATTTTGACAATTATTTTGTCATTCTCAAGTTATTGTTTAGTAATAATTCTATTTTTTATTTACAGCGAAGAAATGTACCACACATCTGGGAGAAAGTCTGTCAAAGGGAGTATAGAGTGGTGTTACTTTTTGTTTTTTGTATTTAGATTTTTGTGGAGGATAACCCATCTTTATAGAAATTTCACTATGTTGGGTAAAAAACTGTAATAAACGATATTCCTGATTTTTACTTTTTTTGTTCAAAAATTGCATCAGCTCAGTTTTACCAATAAGTTAACTTCACTTACTTTACTTAACATTTTTTGAAAATAAAACATCTAAAGTTTTATGTTGTTTGTTACAAAATAGGAGCTTGAGCTATCGTGTATAGATACAGGTATTACTACCTTTTCATGCTTTTTATTAAACTAGATATAATGGCTAGTAACCTAGGTCAGTACCTGTGGCATATGGTGAAATTTCAAAGTTGTATATCTCTGTTCCTACTTACAGGAACCGTACCACATTTGGAGGTTTTAATAGTGAGCCCACTGAGAATGTTCTGGTAAACCCAAGCAAAAATTCAACTTTTTTTCGCAAATTCAAAACGTTTTTTTTTTCTTTACAAAAAAATTCCTAGTGGGCTCGCTATTAAAACCAATAAAAATTGGTACCGGTCCTGTATGTAGGAACAGAGATATACAACTTTGAAATTTCACCATATGCCACTGGTCACTATCATCTCTATAGTTGTGCCTTTAAACAAATTAAAACGATTTTGATTTTGTACAAAATCTCATTATCTCATTGTTATAATTATATTACATAATTATCACTAAAGAAAACATTTTAAAATGTTTTTGGTAAAACTAAATTTTAATAAAATATAGTACATATGTATGTATTAAAAAAAACAAAGACAAGCAGATCTTTATTAATGCCAAAAAAATACAGTGATGTTATCCTAGAAATGAGTCTAATCCATATAATATGTAAATTACAATAACATTAAAAGTATTAAAACAATAGTTACACAAGCAAAAATTACTAGATTTCAGTTTCAGTTTGCCATCAAAGCTTTGCAAATACCATTTAAACTTGGTAGGCAGCAAATAGATCTATAAAAAAATTAAAAGTACCTTTTTTCAAAAGTAAATTTTGTTTACTTTGGAGTAAGTTGTTAGTTTTTAGGTTGTATTTCACTATTTGTCTAGACATTTCATGAAAAGTCCAATTACGCTAAACGGCTACATACATATACATCATTTTTAGAATGAAAAATGTTAGCTATAAAAAAGATAATGAAACAAGGTATATTTTTAAATTTGTGAGAAATAATGTTTTCAGTGATGTACAGACATCACTGAAAATATTATACAGGAAGTTGGCCCCCCAAATGCAAAATTTATTAAAAATTAATGGAGTTCTGAGTTTCTTATGAAGAGTTCTAGAGTTCTTATTTTTATTAATAGCTCCGTTAAAATCAAAGTAAAAACACTATTTTAAAAATGGGGGGCTAACTTCACGCAGCCCCCCATTGTTGCAGAAACAAAACTTTCGCCACAGTGCTTAATAGTTATAAAGGAGTTATACAGTTCTTTATGATTTTCGAGCCCAGAACTCTTACCAAAAAAATTCTAATACATGTTTTGTGCTTTTTGAGAAGGAAAAAATTCAACAAACAAAATGTCATTATCTTTCTGTAGAACTGTAAAATAATGGCAGCACTAACGGGAACTCATGAGTTTTAAACCAGAACTCTTGTTAAACAATATTTCATGGGGGGTCAACTTCACACTTTTTTAACAATCAAAAATATAAGGTGTAAATAAAAAAATACCATTCTAATTCTACAGAACTGTAGAGCTGTTGCAGCACTAACGGGAACTCATGAGTTTTAAACAGAACTCTTGTTAAAAAAATATTTCATGGGGGCCAACTTCACACTTTCTTAACAGTCAAAAATTTAAGTTGTATCCATTTATCTAGTCAGTTCTAACAACACGTGAAATTGTAACATATTTAGGTACTGTTGCAATAATCAAATACGTTTATAGTAACAAGAGTTCCGGTTCCCGTTAGTGCTGCAATAGTTCTACAGTTCTGTGGAATTACAAATTACAATGGTGTTTTTTTACAACTTAAATTTTTGACTGTTAAAAAAGTGTAGAGTTTACAATTTGGCCCCTATGAAAATTTTTTTAACAAGGGTTCTGGTTTAAAACTCATGAGTTCCCGTTAGTGCTGCCATAGTTCAACAGTTCTGCATTTTGTTGTTGAATTTTTTCCTTCCCAAAAAGCACAAAACATGTATTAGAATTTTTTTGGTAAGATATCTGGCCTCGAAAATCATAAAGAACTGTAGACCTCCTTTAGAACTATTAAGCACTGTGGCGAAACTTATTTTTGCAATGATGGGGGGCTGCGTGAAGTTAGCCCCCCATTTTTAAAACAGTGTTTTCACTTTTATTTTAACAGAAATATTAATAAAAATCAAAAAGAACTCTACAACTATTCACAGGAATCTCAGAACTCCATTAATTTTTTAAAAAAATTTCATTTGGGGCCAACTTCATAAGATATTTTCTGTGGCATATAAAAGCGGGGTCAGCCCCCCATACTCCAATCCATTATCTTTTCTGGTACTGAAGAATAGTTTGAAGAAGTCAGATGTTGAAGATCCTGAATGGCGTCGTTATTTCACAACTAAAAAAAAAAAAACAATAATACAATCAATGCTTCAAGCAACAATTAAGATCATTCAGATTTAATTAGAAAATAAAAAAGGGTTTCTAGAAATTTATAAAAAAAACTTTAAGAATACTTAAGAAAGGCGCCTTTTTCTTTGTAGCATGTGAGATTGATCCGATCTTTACCAAACGTTGTAAAATTATTATTTGTGACAACCCACCACAATATCAAGTCTATGGACTTTGCTCTTGGCATTTTTCAAAAAACTTCGTTACTGGGTGTAGATCCCCGGTCAATAGGCTTATTTGAAAACTGTCAAGAGCAAAGGTCCCTTATTTTAGGGGCTAATGCCATCAAATCATGCTTGAAGTTAAGGGTTGGTGCATATAATCATGTTGCCAAGTTTGGTAAAGATTGTGTTTGATTGACCCCCCAGTCAATAAGTTTTTATGAAAAATGTCAAGAGCAGAGTACCCCTATTTAAGGGCCATTGACTTGAAATTATGGTGGGTAGTAAAGCTTGGGACATATAATAATTTTACAAAGTTTGGGATTGCTTGGCTTAATCTATACCCCTGGTCAATTGATTTTTATTTTGGCCAATAAATTAGACACGTCCCTTAATTTAATTAATGAAAGCGAACTGTTATTGTCTACAATCTACTTTCCCTGGAATGTACTATAATTAGGGTAAAATAACTCTTACCTTGATATTAAAACATATTTAAGTTGGATATCTGAAGTATTTCCTAGACTGCTACTACTTGGTTGACACTTCAGACTAACAACGTGGAGATTGATCTGCAGCTGATGACAATCCTTGCTGAATAAGCATCTCAATACTGTCAGTTTCTTTAATTATTGAGGGAACTGCAATAGATAAACAAGGTTTATGTAGATAAGTCAAGTAATGTTCTCATTATTTATCAAAAATATTATCAAATGGGCGAATCCATTTCAGATAACCCTCATCGCCTATTTTTTAAAACGCAATAATGAATGTTAATGTTAGTGAAAACATAAAGAAGAAGCTCTGAAATTAATGGTTAGGTAATTTTTGAGACCAAAATATTTTATTTTTACCATTTAGTTTTCACGTAAACATTAACGTTCGCCTTAACTGGGAGCAATGGAAAACCGGCACCTGGCAACATTAACATGACAGCTAATGCGTCATTTTAGTTTGAGATTATCTGTCAGTTGTGGTGCGACGTATTATAATACTAACTTTTCACTCATGCCGAAAAATGTAAGTATATGTCTTTATTATAAGCGCTGTGAGTGAGTTAACCTAAATGTTCAGTCGTAACACCCGCGACGCAAAAAGCGTTGAAGTTCACTTTTGTTAAAAACTAGCCTCTCTAGAGTTTTGACCCTTTGTAAAAGTAAGAAGAAAGTCGGGGGAAAAGTGAATATGCTGTCAGAAGTACAATTTTGGTATTTAACTGGAAATTACGAAGTCTTCAAAACTGTAACACCCGCGACAGCGGTTCGCGTGTCGCGGGTGTTACAGTTTTTCTTCCATATACTGTGACACTTTTTACCACTTTTTAGTAATTATTTCTTGTCTGAATTGTGACGTGTTAACTTTAGTATTACTATTTGCCTTATTAAACCTTTTATTTTTACATTACTTTATTTTTTTTACTTATTTTTTTTATTGTTTAAATGGAACCAGAACGACACTTGACGAGTCTCGTTCACAGAGATATCGCAGAAAATTAAAAGAAAACCCCGAGTTGCATGCAGAGCATCTCAAACGTGAAAGGGAACGTGATGTAAAACGAAGAGAAGAAAGGAAAAAGATACTAGAAGGTGATCAAGTATTAAAAGAGTTAAACAGAATTAATGTAAAAAAGCGAGTACAAGCACATAGGCTACGGGTGAAAGAACAGACTGGAAAAGGAAAAGGACTACCAGAGTCTTTTAATAGCCCGCGTACCTTTGGCAAGGCTATTGCAAGAGCAAAGAGGAATCTTCCCAAAAGTCCCGAAAAAGCATTGGCGGTCGTAAAAAAAATTGCTTCTGATTATAATGTGGCAAGGCCTGACGATACATTGGCTCTCCCGACCTTCACGCCTCGAAAAATGACGGAAGATCTTAAAAATCAGATTCGCAACTTCTACGAAAGAGATGACATAAGTAGGCAAATGCCCGGGTTGAAAAACGTGAAATCGGTAAAAACGAGCAAGGGAAGATTGAGGGTACAGAAACGAATTATGATTCTCACGATTCAGGAAGCCTATAATGTCTTTAAAGCTATGTACTCCGAAATATCTATCGGAATGTCTCTTTTTTTCAACGAACGACCTGCTAACGTACTGCCCATTAGTCAGACTCCTCACAATGTGTGCGTATGCACTACACACGTAAACTATATAAACCTTCTGGCAGCAATTTCAAAACATGCGCCAGGTTTTCCAAAGACTCATAGAGAGCTGCTAAACCAAATATCATGCAGTATAAACAATGAAGTCTGTATGTCTGATGCCTGCGATTTGTGCAGAGAATCAAGCATTTGGGACGTCCCGTTGGACTCGAACCCTAATGTTACTTGGAAAAGTTGGATACTTGAGAAGCAGAGACCAAAGCAAGTCGTAATTGGGAAACCATTTCACGAAGCGCTAGAAGATCTTCGTGACGCCACTTTAAAATTCAAGTTTCACTTCTTTATTAAGAATGTGCAGTCAGACTACTTTCAACACGTAAAGCAAAACGTCAGCTGTGAGAAGGCCATTGTCCAAATAGACTTCGCAGAAAACTATGGACTAATAAGTCAAGATGAGATACAAACGGCACATTGGTCGCATGGTCAGGTAACACTCTTCACTTGCTGCATCTGGACTGCAGACAAATCCCACTCACTGGTTATTGTCAGCGATGATTTAAGCCACAGCAAGTACACAGTCCATCTTTTCTTGCAGAAAATATTTCAGCAAATCAGATTGATTAGCGACGATATAACAGCAGTCTACATCTTCAGCGATAACTGTGCTGCACAGTTTAAAAACAGGTATGTGATGGCAAGCATAAATCAACTGATATCAGAGAATAACTTCACTAAACTTGAGTGGAATTTCTTCGCTGCATCACATGGAAAAGGCGCTGTTGACGGAATTGGCGGGAGTGTGAAAAGATCAGTATGGATAGCAGTCAAGGCCCGACGAGCAATTGTCAATACTGCCATCGAATTTTATGAACTGGCACGTGATCTCTCGAAAAACATCTTATTCATTTACGTACCAAAGAACCAGGTAGAGGAGGTTAAACCAGCACTGAATGAGTTATGGAAAGGTATACAAAATATACCTGGTATCCAAGCAAAACACTGTTTCCAATCTGGCGAAAATGATACGATTTCTGTGGCACGAACCTCCAAGTCTTATTTAAAGACAACGGTAACTTTAAAAGTTGCAACCGTAATTGGAAGTGATGATGAGTGGGATATTGAAGATATGGAGCCCCTTTCGCGATACTTGTGTGAAACCCTAGTCTATCCAACTGACCTAGTATCTTCAGCATTTGATCAGAGGAAAAACGAAGTCTCACCAGCAAAGAAGAAGTTGCGAGTTTCAGAAGTTTACTCTGACTCGGACGAGGAATCGGCTGCACCTCACAAACCTGAATTCTCAGCGTCATTACCAGAGTCTATTCCTACAACGTCGCACCTTTTATTAGGCGATAATGCTCTATCATCGAAGGACATTTTTCCTGGCTCTTACGTACTTGTAAAGCTACCCTACAAAAGTGGCAGAAAAGTCACGTTGGAGTACCGCTATGTTGGTGTATGCCAAAGTGAGATTGATGAAGAAGGAGATGTGAGAATAATGTTCCTGAAGACAATAGATGGCAAACGCTTTATTAAAAACGGAAATGACCAAGCTGATGTGCAGTTTCATGACATTATCGCCAAATTAGATGTGCCGAAAGTGAAAAAAGAAGGCGCCAAGTGTGTTTTTGAGTTTTCTTCTATAATTGATGTGTTCGAAATGAGAAACAAGGTGTAATGACTGACAAAGACTGTGTTATGGTCATATTTGTAAGTTGATATCAAAATTTGATATAGCAGTTTAGAAGTAGACTTTCTGATTCTTTATTTAGACTCGTAACACCCGCGACGCTTCGACTGTAACGCCCGCGACGGTTTTAGACTCGAACATTTCATTGTTTGATTGCAATTGTGTTTTAGAGTTGTGTTTATTTTATTATCTGATTGCTTAAGTTTCCAAATATATACAAATATCTCAATAAATGGTTGCCAATTAACAGACTTTGGTGCTTTTCTTGAACGAAGTTTGAAGGGTGGGTAAATTTTGTAACACCCGCGACGGCACGTTTTGTCGCTTTAGTGCCATTGTATCAATTTTGTCGAAATTGTTAGTCAATATTAAATAATATTAGTCAAAAAGGGACTCCTTCATAAAATGATTTTATTCAAAATGTTTTTAGTTTCTTAATTATGGTCATTTTAGGCGTCTAAATGTAACACCCGCGACAATGGATTCGCCCAAATTCATGTATATTCATGGTCTGTTAAAAATGTTATTTCTATAAAGCAGGTATGCTCATAAGTCATTAAAGCTGGCACTGCACACCAAGGCAAATTAGTTATAAAAATAATAATATGTATAAATACACTCCCCGACAATAAATTCCTGACAAAGATAATTTTAGTCAGATTGATAGCCCTGTACCTAACTTTTTTAATTGTTTTAAAGTTGTTGTTAAAGTGTAGACTTGTGTCTCGAAATGTTAGCCTGAATTTTAGTTCTCAAAAAATTCGGATGGCTTGATCATTAAACAGGGAGAAACCAAAGTTATTTTTTTACCCTTAATTTCTTAACGCCCTGTGGAAAAATTGAGCGGTAAAATTTAGCTACATTATGTTTTGTTTTGAAGTGTGACCTTTTCTTAACACAATGTTTTTTGGTTCACGTCATTATCTGCTTGTTAAGAGAATATACAAGTTTTTAAAGAAAGTGTTGCAGTTTTTAATTTTTATTTACAATTCAGAACATTACATTATCTTATCGACTAGCCTAAACAAATATCTAAAAATTAATAGTGCTTACTGCCACCTCGTGTTCTTATTACTTCTACTATGCGATGTGGCATGCTTTCAATGCAACGTGGGGCCTGGCATTATCTTGCTTTAAAATAAAGTCTTGTCCAACAAATTGGGCGAAGGGTACCACGTGATCAGCTAAACATTGTTGGATATAAAAGTCAGCAGTTAAAGAACCATTTTCTATCACCACTAGGTCCGTACGGGCATATAATGATACCCCGGCCCACACCATGGCACTACCGCCTCCAAAAGGCGTTCTAGGAGATATGCAACATTGGGCAAATCTTTCACCTGGTCTCCTCCAGATACGTTCACGTCCGTCAGGTGAGCGCAGACAAAAGCGTGATTCATCCGTGAATAGTACATTCTTCTGTTCCCCAGTTTCTGTATTCATGCGCAAAATTTAATCGTTCTGTATGGTAGGCTGGAAGTAAAGCAGGTTGGGTTGGGTTGGGTCATCAATCCCCCTTCCTGTAACCTACGCTGGATGGTTCGTGCAGAGGCTATGGCACCACGTACATCTTGAAGTCTACGGCTAATAATGGTAGATGGTACGCTACGATCTCGTAATGCAGTTAGATTTATGAAATGGTTATCACGTCGATTGATAATACGTGTTCTCCCTGATCCCCCACGTCGTGTGTAGGTACTGATCGCACCTTGTACAGTACTTTTTGCTTTGCCTAGGAATTCCGCAATGTACCGTATATTGCGGCCATCATCATTTAATTCAACAACACGTGCAACATCTTCTGGTCTCATTTTTTTAAATGAATCATTTTAAAGAGTGTATTCTGCAATGACAGTATAGTGACACTTGGGTAAAGAATGCTCTTAACATTACTATGCAATCAAAGGCTAGTCGATAAGATAATGTAACATTATAAATTGTTAATAAAATTGAAAAACTGCAACACTTTCTTTAAAAATTGGCATCTTCTCTTAAAAAGCAGATAATGACGTGAACCAAAAAACATTGTGTTAAGAAAAGGTCACACTTCAAAACACAACATAATGAAGCTAAATTTTAGGGCTCAATTTTTCCACAGGGCGTTAAGAAATTAAGGGTAAAGAAGTACCTTTGGTTTCTCCCTGTATAATGATCAAGCCAACAGTATTTTTGGAGAACTAAAATTCAGGCTAACATTCTGAACCTCAAGTCTACAGTGTGGTAAAAACTTCACTAAAATCGGAAAACAATTTAAAACTTACAGTGCTATCAACCAGACTAAAATTATCTTTGTCCGGAATTTATTGTCGGGGAGTGTACCTATATGTTAGAGTGTCCAGTAACTACAAGTTTGTGAGATACAAAGTGAGGCTTACAAAATTTCTTTTGGTTTTATTTAAACTGAGTTATTTTTCTAAATAATTAGTAAGTGGTGCAGAATTAAAAAAAAAAGACAAAAATTTCTAAATTAGTATGAAAGTAAGTTGAGTCAAACTTATTTTATAGAAACTGTTAAAACATAGTTATGCTAATCGAATTGGAATTATCATAAATTAAAAAAAACTGTAAAATATGATTTATGTAATCATGAAGAAACTGCTCATAATACAAACGAAAAATAAAAGTATTTTAGTTTACCCATTTCACAGCTAAAAACATTCTCTGATGACAGCATCATCAACTTGATACATTCCTTTTCTCAGAAAGGTTACTGGTAAAATTTGAGATGGAACAGCTCCAAAATTAAGCCTCCTCAGACGCCCCCAGGAGACAAAGTCTTCAGGCAAAAAGTGTTCTGAACACACCGTGCTCCTGTCTAATATGCCTCATCTGGGTTCCTTTTAATGGCTAAAAGCCACTGACTCTTCTTGTAGGGACTCCTTGGTACTTTGTACATAAAAGAAAAAGTACTACTACAATCTAAAACATACTAATTCTTACATTGCATTCCTACAACAATCATATACCCATCATGAAATAATTAGTTTAAGGAAAGTTTTAAGGAAGAGAATAATAACCTGAACAAATTATTTATAATTATAGATGAAATAAACTTTATTTGAAGTTAGTTTTATACTCAGATGAAATATTTCTGGTTATTATACTACATTTTATCTCAAGAATGTCGATATCGAAGACATAACCTACACACTGATTAAAGAAGGTCCAATATGTAATACTCCATTATTTAAGCAAGCCTGCAACCAGCTTGCAAGTTAAATGGTGGTATTAAGTCTATTTTAGCATGTTTAATCTTTGATTTTAAGCAATATACCTGTGAATATGCTTGCATAATGTAATTAAAGTGTCTTACTTACCGGTGAAATGTAACATTTTATCCCGTATTTTTGTCCCTGTTAAAACAAATATGCACTATGCACTTGGGCATTGTTCAATAATTAATGTTTTTAAAATTAAATGTTTTTTGATCACACAAAGACCTCAAAATGCTATAAAAATCTCGAGAACGACCGAAAAAAGTAAACAAGACCGCCATAGTGCCTGGCCGGTTTGACAGTTGACCTTCGTCAAGCAGGGATGCCAAAACAGTGATACGAGTGATACCTAGGTACTACGAATTTAAAATCCTTCTTTAAGATGTATTTATTCTTCAGAAAATCTTTGCATAAATGGAATCTGACCTTCTGTGTCCTTATAATGTGTTTTTAGACATTTGACATATTTATTCGCAATATTAAATAAAAACACTACCTAAATTACTCCCAGAATTTCAAAAACGCCGCCAAGAACGACGTCGACACGACTTTTGGTAGCTTGTATTTTTTACCGCCAGATGTCCCACGCGGCTTTAAAGCCGTGGCGGCCCCGTGGCCGGTGGTCAATGACACAATGACTCAGCGTTATTTGTCGTGGATTGGATTTCCATACAGTTTTATCTATAATTCTTTATTATTTAGTAAAAAAAAGTGTCTAGCTCTTCACCAGTGCCGTTATTATTAAAAATATATCGTATACGCTTATAGTGTTGACAGAACAGTTGAAGAAAACTATCCATTTCGGTAGCTGTTAGGTGTAGTAAACAGCATATTAACTTTATTATTAAAGTGAAAAAGAAAGTTTTCTGCGATATTTAAAATCAAAGAAAATAAAATGGTATTGTAAAATTATTGGGCAGATGAAGATTCGAATAACTATTTCAACAGTGGAAGAGGTTTATGAACGTAAAGTTTGTAATTAGGTACATAATTTAAGTTGTGAGAAATTTCGCTTAAAAATTAAGGACGATTATAAATAAACCTTTTAATAAATGCCAAATATTCTGTTAAATATGATTACAAATAGGTAAATAAAAAAAGTACATGCGTAAGTATTAGAATTTTCTTTGTTTTAAGCTAATTTTGAACTAATTTTTTTTGTATAGGTACTCATAGGTTTGAACAGCTGTTTTTTTGGATTTTTTGTGTGTTGTAGTACTTTAACTTTTTGAAATTGAATGTTTTAAAAGAGTTAGTATGATTTCTTACTTTAAAGATAACAAAAATATTATTAGCTACATAAGAATATTCCAGATACACGTGGCAACGTCTCTCGTTGAAACAAAAGAGTTTTTTCTGTAACTGACGTTTCTCCTTGTTTTTTATATGGCCATGTATTTTTGAACAGTGGCGCGCAGTCACAAAAAATTTTTTTTTCGAGGGCCGATATCTACCATTTTTTATCATGAAGCGCCATTTATAAATATTTTTATTCAGTCTGAATTCATACCAGCATTTACGGGTTTCAATATATGCAGTGAATTACATAACACCCTGTATATATATATATATATATATATATATATATATATATATATATATATATATATATATATATATATACATACAGGGTGTCCACGACGAACTGCCGCGATCGATTATGGAAAAAGTATAAATAGCAAAGATCTGAAAATTTGGTAACATACTAAAGTCAATGGGGGCAATTCGGCTAAAATATTTTCAAAATGGTGGCACTTCCGGTTGTACCGGAAGTAGACATCAACTTGCTTATTTTAAATGGAACACCCTATATATTATTTCTTTTTCGGATTTTACGTAAAATTCTAATCGCATTTCGTGTATAATGTCCTATACCTAACTCCTAACCGTTTTTGACATATTTCAAATTTTATGCCAAAAATGACGTTTGCCGGCCGAAAAATAATTATCGATTTTTCCTACATGAATGCCTTTATGATTTAATTGGGGTTGGTTTCCTTGTGGAAGGGGATCTACTTTAGTAGACTGTGTTGATAATTTGGTAATAAATAAATACAGGGTGATCAAAAACTAACATTAAAAATGAAATTGAAAAAATCGTTAAAAGTTTTTTTTTTCAAACGGAAGACCCCTATTTTTATAATTTTACCCTAACTCAGCATTAAAAATAAGGGTAACTTTGTATAAGGTTGTCTATTCCGAAAATCGATAGTTTTAGAAAAAATGGCAGTTTAACATTTTTCTATTGTAAAAATCATATACGGTTTTCAAGTTTTGTTATTAGTTGGCCATGACCGCGAGGCGCGGCCAAAAAAAAACACTCGAGCACTACAGAAATGTCATTATTTCTTGCCATTTGACAATTATTGATAATAATCATGCCAGGGCGATTAAATTATAGAAACGAAGATTATTTAAATTTGTTTATTATCTATGGGGAATGTAACAAAGTTTTATCAAGAACATGCGAGACATTTGCTGACAGATATCCAGATAAACAGAAACCGTCACGGAATAGTGTTAAACGAATAATGGAAAATTTCAAAAATTCAGGGAAACAACTTACTTGAATAAATGTTCAAAATTTCCACCATGAGCTTCCAAACATTTGTCGCATCTCCGAGTGAATTAGTCATGGGTGGCCGCTCTAATTGAATCTGGAGATAAACTTTCGAACGCGTCCCTTACCCTTGCCATACAGTCCTCCATTGTTGTAACTGGATTAAGATAAACGATGTTTTTTTATCGTTCCCCATATAAAATAGTCTAAGACAGTCAAATCAGGAGAACGAGGAGGCCACAGGTAAGGACCATTGTTGGCAATCCACTTGTCATAAAATGTTAAATGTAAGAAGTTGGTAACTGGAACGGTTCTGTGTGGTGGGGCGCTGTCGTGTTGGTAAAAAATTTGCCTGTGTTCCGCTAGAGGTAAATTGCTTAAATATTGATTGTCTAAGTCTTCTACAATATTTAAGTATCTTTCTCCTACAAAAGTTAATACATAATTTAAAATGGGGAGATAATTTGCTTTGTAATGACTTACCATTTAAGTTTTATTCATAAAAATTTAGTTTTACTATTCCATCATTCCTTACAGCACAAAATACGTTAAATTGCCAGGTTTCTTGATAATTCCGCGATCTTACTGCGTGAGGATTTGAATCACTCCAAAAATGGGAATTATGTCTGTTAAAAAGGCAATTTTTCGTAAATTTTGCTTCATTAGTCCAAATTATGTTGTCCAAAAATCTAGCGTCGTCTTGTATCATCGTTAAAAGAAATTCACAAAACTGCACTCTTTTCGGCAAATCAGTATCTTTCAGGTGTTGAACCAAAGATATTAAATAAGGGTGGAAGTTGTGTTTCAACAGAATTCTATGGATTGAGCTCTTTGAGATTCCTGTTTGTAGAGCCACTTGTCTTAATGATGTCATAGGATATCAGGCGCGGCCCGTGAAATTTCAAAGTTGCATATCTCTGTTGCTACTTATGGGACCCATACCAAATTCAGGTTTTTTAATAGTGAGCCTACCAGGAATGTTTTGGCCCAGAAAAAAAATATTTTGCAATTTGCGAAAAAAAGTTGATTTTTTGAATTGACCCATCTGGCTAAAAAATTAACACGCTTAGATATTTTATTTATTATTTTTTCTAAACAAATTTTACATCATTTTGTCGACAATTCTTAAATTTTAAGAGAACAAAATGTGTTAGTAGAAAGTTATAGTCATTTGAATTTTTTCAACCGAAAAATAATTTAAATTTAATAATTAAGCGTGTTAATTTTTTAGCCAGGTGGGTCAATTCAAAAAATCAACTTTTTTTCGCAAATTGCAAAATATTTTTTTCTTTACCAAAACATTCCTAGTAGGCTCACTATTAAAAAACGTGAATTTGGTATAGGTCCCATAAGTAGCAACAGAGATATGCAACTTTGAAATTTCACGGGCCGCGCCTGTAGGATATGCCGCAAAATATCCCAAATTTGCAATTTCGACATTTTCATCATTGAGA
This sequence comes from Philopedon plagiatum, assembly GCA_963971165.1. NCBI lineage: Eukaryota > Metazoa > Arthropoda > Insecta > Coleoptera > Curculionidae > Philopedon > Philopedon plagiatum. Next base: position 85,181,135 of record OZ020189.1, read on the forward strand.
ATGGGTTTTCTTTTATGCATTTTTGCCTTAACAGTGCCAAAATTTTTGAAATTTTCCATTATTCGTTTAACACTGTTCCGTGACGGTTTCTGTTTATCTGGATATCTGTCAGCAAATGTCTCGCATGTTCTTGATAAAACTTTGTTACATTCCCGATCTGTACCTCAGAGGTCAACTGTACTAAGTCACATTTATCTAATTTTATAGGAGAACAGTTTTAAAGAATTATTCATAACTAATTGGTCGTCATTTTTTAAATATTGTTTATTTTTTCTTAATAATGAGAACATTTATATAAGGTATTAATAGGTACAACATGTTAGGATTTAAAAATCAAAAATCCGTAAAATTTTGGTTTTACTGGACTTAGTATAGGTTACCACCAAAAAGGAATATTTTTTTTTGTGGACTTGGTATTAAATATTTAAACTACCGTGACTTAGTATACCTTATTTTGTAATGAGCAGGAGTTGGTATTTTTGTTAGGAATATTATGCGAAAAAATAAAATAAAAATTTTAATTATTTAATATTACATACGAAAAATGGGCCTTATAAAATACTGACAACAAAAAATAATGGTTTTACCAGTACAGTTTATAATTTTTCCAACTAACTGTTAGTTTTAGATTCTACAAAAACATTATAATAAAAAAGCTTCTCGTTTCCAAAAATTTACAGGTATCTACTTATATCTTAGATCTTTACACATGGAAAGCTTTTTTGTTTTATAACGAAAATATTTTTTTGAAACAACTGTAATTTGTCGAACTAATAAAGTAAAAATAACAAATTAAATTTAAAAACTTATTAGCTTTATCCACCTAATCTTCATCACCAACAGCATCACTGTGTGGAAGGTTTTGGTAGAAGGCATGAAACATTCTTGGCACCCACTTTAGTAAATTTTGCAGATATTTCGTCTGGAAATACTATTGATCTTCGTGTATTTCTATTTAAATCAAGGATATCAAAATCATTTTGATCGAAAGAACTCTTGCAAAAAACCTTGCCTGGTCGGTCAGATCGAAGCTGTATGTGAACCAATTGAGATATTTTAAAGTCTTTTCCATTTTCACACTTTTTCCTATGCATAAGTGGTGCGTTACTGCCATTAATCAAAAACAAGAAATCTTTAAAATCTGTAGTCTCCATGTTAACTACAGAAAATTTGGTACTAGCTAATCGCACAAGCTGTTGCCAGTCCCATGGCGTCATAATCTGAAATTTAGGCATCTTTTTTGTGGCTCTCTCTATAAGAGAATGATCACTATACACTTCAAGGTGTGTATGCCCTCTTAAAAGATATTTGTGATTTATTACTTTCAAAGTTGGAATTAATTTTAAAAAGGCAATATACGCCAAAATTGCATTAATGTTCCGATTCTGAGACGGGGCAATTATCGGACCAAATAGTAACGTCTTCAGTAGATTTCTCAATTTTTGTTGCTAGATATTTCATCAAGCATGAGGCGATTTCATTGCCACCTCGCCCTGCTACACTTTCATCCCACATACAACATGATGTGATGTTCTTAGTAGTGTCTTTAATTGTGTAGTTAAAAGTCCATAATTTCAATGAATAAAAGCTTTGAGCGTTTGTCAGGGTGGGTGTTGGTAAGCACTTTTCGAGGTCTACTGTTAGGCACTTTTGATTTGTGGAATTTTGAGCATTTTTTTTATCTTTGTTTTTTAAATCATACCTTTTTGATGCTTCTTCTAAATGTTTATCGTGTTGTTCTTGAATATTATGTCTTTCTTCCCCAGAAGAATCCTTTAACTTTATTAGGAATTCATCACACTGGTCGCATGTATCGTTGTCCGGAAGTTTAAAAGAATAGTTGAATTCATTATTAAATATTTCATAATACAACCACGCTTTGGGGATTTCATTTTCAGGAACATTATTTGCCAACATTTCTTCTCTGTATATGTCGTACATTTTGGCAATGGTTAAACTACTATCAAGATATTTTTTGGATGACCGCTCTCTACTGTAGTGTGATTGTATCGTAGGAAATTTTGATATGTGATTTCTGATACTGACTTTGGCGTCAGCAGGTATTTTATTTGGTGGAACTTTTTTTCCACGTTGATCAGCTTCCGTCATACCACCAACCAGCTTTTTGGACAATGCTGTCGAAACAAAAGTCTGTGAGATAGCCAGTGTATTTAAAAAAAATACCTTGCATACTTCCGTCTGGACACCGTCAATACTAAAAGTAAACTTTCTGTTGCACGTTGTTTTATTTTCTCTTTCTCCTGTTCTCGAACGTCTTCTTTTAACATCAACTAAATGGACACTGGAAGCTACGAACTGACGTTTTAGTTCGACTGACTTTGATGGCGACCAAAACATTTTAAAAATATTTCGGCGTTGTTCCGGCGTAATATTTAAGAAACATTTAAATCTGCACGTGTCTTTACAAGGAGGACCCAGGGACTTGGCCTCAATTAAAGTTTTACGGCTGCAAATATATTGTTTTCCAGAAAGGCGTTTGCGTTTTCTTACATTGCACTCCCAGGAGTCAGGATTCCTTTGACGTTTTCTACATTTTTTGCGAACCATTTGCTCTCCGTTCGAACCTAACTCATTTAAATTAGCGCTTTCATCGGAACTATCACTAATGTTTTCTATTGGATTCTTTAGAAAGTTTACTGCCGGTTTTTTGTTTCCCAGAACGCTCTCATCACTGCTACTAGAGGAGGTTTCGTAATCGGGCTCGTTTACGCTATCATCCGAATTAACTAGTAGATCAGCATTCACAATATAGCTTGATTGAGGCTGATTGTCATTTGCATGACATTGCTGAATAAAATCTTCATTTATTGAAGACGTTTTGACTTGAGGCTTTGAATATTTTACCGTTACATCTGGTGTTACGGATGAAGTAGCTTTCTCGTTCCCAAATTTGCTTGGTTTAACTAAGGAACCGCCATTTAAAGATAATTCCGCAAGACAGAGCCTTTCTTCAGATAACTCCGGGTTTTCTTGTTCCACATCTGTAACATAAAAAATACAAGGCTTACAAAATGCAAACAAGGGCTTATTACAGACGTTTACCACTTACTTAAAGTTATTATATTTTTATAATTAAAACACGGTAGGTTTTTTTTTAAGTGCCATCTAATAAACTCTTTAGAATTTAGCAACTAGACAAAACTAACATTTTCTTAAAATATATCGAGAGTTGCTTTACCAAACATACTAAACCGGGTAATTTCTACTTGCCCTCTACATGCTAAAAATTTTAATGTTTTCATTAGATCTCAATAAAAAGTATCTAGCTAACTTACTTATCAAATCGGTGGATACAGGGCTCAGAACGGATTTAGGACTTCCAACTAATAAGTCATCAAATTCACCGTAATCTTGCGGAAAACTTGGACCATAATATGTCGTTGAAGATTCTAAAATAAAACGAATTTTATATAGCCGGGTTAAAATTCTATAATATAAAATTCCTAAGACCCAGTTGTATCATTTTTATATAACAAATCTCGCAAGTAATTAACAGTGACTGAGATACATAAAATTACCTCTGGCCACCTTGATCATTTGGTACTGATTACTTACTACATTAAAATGTCATCTTTCCATTGTGTAACGGAACTTACACAGCCTGATAACCAAAAAAATAAAAAACTTTAGAAATACTTACCATTTTGTTGCACGTGTTCGTCTGTTTCCAATGGTTCAACCCGCTTTTAATGCAGCAAATATTTTAGCACTTCTAGAATTCATTATAGCATAGGAAACAAAACACCTTATCTTGGCAAGACACCACAACACACTAAACAAATTATTTAAAACAACAAATGTCTTCCTGTTCTAACACGTTAGAGGATGTACCTACTGTAAATATTTTTCGTTTTATACCAAGTCCACGCCTGATGGACATAGCATTAGGGCATATTGCTTTTTGTACCAAGTCCACTTGTGATGGAAATAGTACAGTGGTACAGGGATACTATGTCCACTTATTATAGTTTACCTCTCAGTGATTTTGTGACTTAATATTGTTTAACACTGGCTAATCCGGTACTTTGTCTTAATTTGAATTTGCAAATATTTTTTCCTAAATGGCCACACAAAGTTATGTCACTAGCATTATAAACCTCATTTTGGGCAAAAATGGACTTAGTACAGTTGACCTCTGAGGTACAGCCATAGATAATAAACAAATTTAAATAATCTTCGTTTGTATAATTTAATCGCCCTGGCACGATTATTATCAATAATTGTCAAATGGCAAGAAATAATGACATTTCTGTAGTGCTCGAGTGTTTTTTTTTGGCCGCGCCTCGCGGTCATGGCCAACTAATAACAAAACTTGAAAACCGTATATGATTTTTACAATAGAAAAATGTTAAACTGCCATTTTTTCTAAAACTACTGATTTTCGGAATAGACAACCTTATACAAAGTTACCCTTATTTTTAATGCTGAGTAGGATAAAATTATAAAAATAGGGAGCTTCTATTTGAAAAAAATGACTTTTAACGATTTTTTCAATTTCATTTTTAATGTTAGTTTTTGATCACCCTGTATTTATTTATTACCAAATTATCAACACAGTCTACTAAAGTAGACCCCCTCCAAAAGGAAACCAACCCCAATTAAATCATAAAGGCATTCATGTAGGAAAAAGCGTTCATTATTTTTCGGCCTGCTAACGTCATTTTTGGCATAAAATTTGAAATATGTCAAAAACAGTTAGAGTTAGATATAGGAGATTATACATGAAAAGCGATTAGAATTTTACGTAAAATCCGAAAATAAAATAATATATAGGGTGTTCCATTTAAAATAAGCAAGTTGATATCTACTTCCGGTACAACCGGAGGTACAGCCATAGATAATAAACAAATTTAAATAATCTTCGTTTGTATAATTTAATCGCCCTGGCACGATTATTATCAATAATTGTCAAATGGCAAGAAATAATGACATTTCTGTAGTGCTCGAGTGTTTTTTTTTTGGCCGCGCCTCGCGGTCATGGCCAACTAATAACAAAACTTGAAAACCGTATATGATTTTTACAATAGAAAAATGTTAAACTGCCATTTTTTCAAAAACTACTGATTTTCGGAATAGACAACCTTATACAAAGTTACCCTTATTTTTAATGCTGAGTAGGATAAAATTATAAAAATAGGGGGCTTCTATTTGAAAAAAATGACTTTTAACGATTTTTTCAATTTCATTTTTAATGTTAGTTTTTGATCACCCTGTATTTATTTATTACCAAATTATCAACACAGTCTACTAAAGTAGACCCCCTCCAAAAGGAAACCAACCCCAATTAAATCATAAAGGCATTCATGTAGGAAAAAGCGTTAATTATTTTTCGGCCTGCTAACGTCATTTTTGGCATAAAATTTGAAATATGTCAAAAACAGTTAGAGTTAGATATAGGAGATTATACATGAAAAGCGATTAGAATTTTACGTAAAATCCGAAAATAAAATAATATATAGGGTGTTCCATTTAAAATAAGCAAGTTGATATCTACTTCCGGTACAACCGGAAGTGCCACCATTTTGAAAATATTTTAGCCGAATTGCCCCCATTAACCAAATTTTCAGATCTTTGCTATTTATACTTTTTCCATAATCGATCGCGGCAGTTCGTCGTGGGACACCTTATATATATATATATATATATATATATATATATATATATATATATATATATATATATATATATATATATATATATACAGTGACCGGCAAAAAGTTCGCAACATATGGGAAAAATTTTTATTAGGTGAGTATTGGGAAAACTTTTCCGGGGGATCGGTTCTGCATGTCCGATAACCTAAAAATCGATTTTGACATACGTCACGTGACCACTGGTATAGCGTCAAATTAAAAAAAAATTGTTAATTTACAAAAAGTGAGGTTAGTTGACGAGATATCAAAAAAAGTTATTTGAAAAAATTGCTTAGAATTAAATTTTAGGTCCTTGTGCAAAATTTTAAGATTTTATTTAAAAAAATTGGAAAACTCAATTTTTTTAAAATATTTTTTTATCGATTTACAAATTTCCAGTTTTTTTCGTTTAGATAGCTTGGCTAATGTAAAGCCCATGTATCTGGATGAAAATAAACGAATGTAGTAGTTTTTTCTACAATTGACAGGACAAAATTAAAAAAAACAGGGTTTCGCCGGACGCTAGCTGTTGCAATGATTTGTATCTAGCAGCAGTGTCAAAATTTTAGAGACATTTCAATGAGATTACATTGAGAAAACCTTAATCGTCTTAAATATATCTGAAGTTCGACTTTTTGTAAAGTTAAGGGGAGTAAAATAGATAATAAACAAAAAATTACCTGTTTATTTAATCGAAATTTCATAAACGAAAACCAATGTAAGAAAAACTTAAAAGTAGTCAAATTCTGTACTAACAACATAAAAAATCATTGTTTTTCCTTGGGTGCACAAAATTTAAAACTCAGTATGACCACCATTTCTCTCCATACATACTATTGTTCTCGAGCGCAACTCTCGATTAACATTTCGGAGCATTTTACGATTTATTTGCAATACACAATTTCTAATGACATTCTCTAAATTTTGTATATTCCTAAAGGGTCGATGTTTGTACACAGAGTTCTTTAGGTATCCCCACATAAAGAAATCTAACGGAGTCAGATCTGGTGATCTCGCAGGCCACGGATTTTCAGAAAACCGTCCTATCCACTGGTTTCCAAATTCTTGATCCAGCCATCTCTTCACCTCATTTGTGGAATGAATGCTAGCTCCGTCTTGTTGAAAGTATAAATTTCTTCTTTCGGCTAATGACAAATTGTCTAAAAAGTCAGATATCTCAGTTTGTAGAAATTCTAAATATCGTTCTGAATTTAAATTGTCTCTAAAGAAAAAAGGTCCCACTATTCTGAGGTTGAAAATTCCGCACCACACATTAACCTTAAAACTATATTGGTCTTTACTCTGAATTACAAAGTCTGGGTTTTCGGTGGCCCACCATCTACAGTTTTGTGAACTGACGGTTCCGTTAGAGGTAAATGTAGCTTCATCCGAGAAAAGAACGTTCTTTGGGAAATTAAAATCTTCCTCAATCATACCCTGGAACCAGGCACAAAAATCGAAGCGGGCGTCATAATCCCTATCTTTTAATACTTGTACAAATTTAGGTTTGTACGGATGAAATTTGTTTCTTTTTAATATCCTCCGCACAGATCTTTCGTGAATGTTAGTGATCTCCGATATTTGACTAACTGCTAATTGGGGTGTTTCTGTGATCGACAAACACACATCCAGAGAACCTTCGTCACCTGTTACCGGTTTTTCATGGGATACTTTATACTGATTTTCTACCGATCCCGTTTCTTTAAATTTATTGACTAGACGAGATACTGTGGAATAATGGAGGGATTTATCGGGGTGCCTCTCATTAAAAATTGCTGCTGTTTCTCTATGGCTTTTGTAATTATCTCCAGAAATTAAAATAATTTCTATCTTTTCCTGAAGAAGTAGTGTGGGTGCCATTTTAAGGAATAAAATATTAATAAACTTATGTAAAATATCAAACTTAGTAAGATGCGAGACATAAACCAATGACATAGATTGAAATCAAACAAATTATAATTTGTTTGACATTTTTCTGTTGTTTTTAACCTACTAGATTATTTGGTTGTTTTAATTTCAGAGCCTGCTTTGGTAGTTTTAAGTACAACTAAATAGACCTGGTTGTTAAATTTATGTGCGAAAAATCTTAATAAAATCTTGATACAGTCATTTCATTAGATTCAAACCATTGCAACAGCGAGCGTCCGGCGAACACCTATTTTTTCGATTTTGTCCTGTCAATTGTAGATCTGACTCCGTTAGATTTTTTTATGTGGGGATACCTAAAGAACCCTGTGTACAAACATCGACCCTTTAGGAATATACAAAATTTAGAGAATGTCACTATAAATTGTGTATTGCAAATAAATCGTAAAATGCTCCGAAATGTTAATCGAGAGTTGCGCTCGAGAACAACAGTATGTATGGAGAGAAGTGGTGGTCATACTGAGTTTTAAATTTTGTGCACCCAAGGAAAAACAATGATTTTTTGTGTTGTTAGTACAGAATTTGACTACTTTTAAGTTTTTCTTACATTGGTTTTCGTTTATAAAATTTCGATTAAATAAACAGGTAATTTTTTGTTTATTATCTATTTTAATCCCCTTAACTTTACAAAAAGTCGAACTTCAGATATATTTAAGACAATTAAGGTTTTCTCAATGTAATCTCATTGAAATGTCTCTAAAATTTTGGCACTGCTGCTAGATACAAATCATTGCAACAGCTAGCGTCCGGCGAAACCCTGTTTTTTTTAATTTTGTCCTGTCAATTGTAGAAAAAACTACTACATTCGTTTATTTTCATCCAGATACATGGGCTTTACATTAGCCAAGCTATCTAAACGAAAAAAACTGGAAATTTGTAAATCGATAAAAAAATATTTAAAAAAAATTGAGTTTTCCAATTTTTTTAAATAAAATCTTAAAATTTTGCACAAGGACCTAGAATTTAATTCTAAGCAATTTTTTCAAATAACTTTTTTTGATATCTCGTCAACTAACCTCACTTTTTGTAAATTAACAATTTTTTTTTTAATTTGACGCTATACCAGTGGTCACGTGACGTATGTCAAAATCGATTTTTAGGTTATCGGACATGCAGAATCCAATGGGAAAGTTTTTCCGATACTCTCCTAATAAAAATTTTTCCCATATGTTGCGAACTTTTTGCCGGTCACTGTATATATATATATATATATATATATATATATATATATATATATATATATATATATATATATATGGAAATACGTAGAGTTTCACGGATGGAGAAATATCTGTCGTTGTTAATCCGGGAATACATCCGTTCCTTTGGTTCATTTCTATTTGAAACTTGCAGACGTTTCGCCAAAATCTCATTTGGCATCTTCTTGTGCTTACTCTCTGGTCGTAGAAAGTAAACTGAGGGTGGCTGCCGCAGCGCGTGGTTTTATAGTGGATCGCCTTGGTCTTAGGTCATATCTGTTGGCCGGCGTTGGCTCCGCCCCCTGAGTGGTCTTCTTGGGAGCTGCGTTTGGGTTCACTTGGTTCTCGGTCGTCGTGCTGTTCATGTTAGGTGGTTCTATTGGCTTGATGATGGATTTCCATGTTGCTCGAAGGTTCAAGGCATCGTCTCGTTTGTTTAGGTTGCAGTTTTTTTCTATTTCGATTGCTTCGCGAATAAGTCTGGTTTTGTAATGGTCTATGTTGGCTATTTGTTTGCAGCTGTCGAAGTTGATTTGTGTCCTGTTTCAAGCTGGTGACGGAAAAGGGCAGACGATGTTTGTTTGTTCTTGATGCAGAGCTTGTGTTCTTCTAATCTTGCTGATATTCGTCTGTTGGTCTGTCCTACGTATGTTTTGCTGCAGGTCCCACATGAGATGCTGTAGACACCCTGGTTTTCCAGTTTTATTTTTTCTTTTGGGTTTCTTAGTGATGATCCTACTGTTTGGTGTGGCTTGTAAGCTGTTGCGATGTTGTGCTTGCGTAGGATTCTCCCGATTCTGTCTGTTGTTCCCTTGATGTATGGTAGTACAGTAATGGTCCTGTCTTTGGTGGATTCTTCTGGTTTCTTTTTTTGGCGATTTTGTTTCTGGTCTATGGCTTTTTTTATTGTATGTGTTTTGTAGCCGTTTTGTTTCAGAGCCGTTTTAATGTTGTTTAGTTCCTGTTCTTTTCCTTGGGAATCTGTCAGCCGGATGGATCTTGTAATTAGTGTGTTGGCTACTGCTTGTATTTGAGTTGGGTGAATATGGGACTCAGCGTTGAGGTATCTGTTTGTGTGTGTTGGTTTTCTGTATACCGTGTGTAGCAGCGTTCCTTCTTTTGTTTTTGTTACTAGGACGTCTAAGAATGGGAGGCTGTTATTTTCTTCGAGTTCTATGGTGAATTGGATTTTTGGGTGGCGGGAATTCAGGTGATCCAAGAATTGGAGTTTGTCTTTGCCGAAAGACCATATTACGAAAATATCGTCGACGTATCTAATCCATAGTTTGGGTTTGAGATGGGCTTCTTCGAGAGCTCTGTTTTCGAAATAGGTCATAAAGAGATTTGCTATGGCTGGTGATAGTGAAGAACCCATTGCTGCGCCTTCCATCTGTCTGTAGATTTGGTCATCGAATAAGAAGTATGCGTTTTTTAGGCAGTGTTTTGCTAAGTCCATCACATGCTTTGGGAAGGTCTCGTTTCTTGATATTTGTTCCAGAGCTTCATCAACCGGTATACTGGGGTATAAGGATTTTACGTCGAAACTGGCTATGATGTCGTTGTCCTCAAGCTTGACAGTTTTAGGATCTGTGTGAAGTGCTCGGAGTTTTTGACGTAGGAATTGGCTTTTTCAACTGATGGTTGCAAGATGCCGGCTAGGTATTTTTCCAATTTTTGTAGTGGGGAGTTGAAGGCACTGACGATCGGTCTTAGTGGGATGTCTTCTTTGTGTATTTTCGGAAGTCCATATAGTTTTGGGCATCTGCTTGATTTTTTCCTGGGGATGAGTTTTTGTTTTGTTTCCGGATCTATGGGAGATTCGTTTATTTTTGTTTTTGTTGTTTTTTCTAGGTACGTTGTTGGATCTCTTGCAATTGGTTTGTAGGCCGGATCGTCGAGGAGTCTTTTCATTTTTGTTGCGTAGTCTTTTGTGTTCATGACTACGGTCGCATTGCCTTTATCTGCAGGTAGTATTATGATATCCTTATTTTTGTTGATGTTCCGTAACGATTGCACTTCAGATGGGCTCAGGTTTGGTTTCGGTGGTTTTGCTGTCCTTAGGATCTTTGATACATCTTGTCGAATGATTTCTGCTTCTTGGTTGTTTACTTCGGATAAAGCGGATTCGACGTTTGCAATTATTTCTTCTTTTGGGATCTTCTTTGGGGCTATCGCGTAGTTGAAACCTTTGCTTAGGACTGTTTTTTCGGTTTCTGATAGCTGAGAGATGTTGTAGACGGTCTTACTGCTGTTTTGTGCTGGTTTCTCTGATTTTTCTACGAGTTGTCCTTGTAAGTTTTGGAATTTTTTTGTGTGCTTTTCTGATTTGATTGATCTGTTTGTTTCGGTGCGCCAGTAGGATAGTGTTTCTAAGCGGCTCCAGAGTAGGTGGTGGATTTGGTTGCTCAGCGTGAGATGGAGTTGGTAGAGATCGTGTTCTGTTTTGCTCAGTTGTCTTCTTGTTTGCCGTATTTGTTCTCTGAGAAGGGCGTTGCTGGCTTTTTTTAGTATGGCAAGTGTTCCTCTGGTTCTGGTGTGGTAGGAAATCCTTGTGAAAGTTGGTTGTAGGTTGCGGCATCTTACTAGGAAGTTTAGGTCGCATAATAGCGTGCATTTCTTCTCTCTCAGTTTCTCGTAATGTTTGGTGTTCCTGAAGGTCTCCTCCCCGTAGAGGTGTATAATGGAAGTACGTAGAGTTTCACGGATGGAGAAATATTTGTCGTGGTTAATCCGGGAATACATCCGTTCGTTTGGTTCATTTCTATTTGAAACTTGCAACATTAAAACGGCTCTGAAACAAAACGGCTACAAAACACATACAATAAAAAAAGCCATAGACCAGGAACAAAATCGCCAAAAAAAGAAACCAGAAGAATCCACCAAAGACAGGGCCATTACTGTACTACCATACATCAAGGGAACAACAGACAGAATCGGGAGAATCCTACGCAAGCACAACATCGCAACAGCTTACAAGCCACACCAAACAGTAGGATCATTACTAAGAAACCCAAAAGACAAAATAAAACTGGAAAACCAGGGTGTCTACAGCATCTCATGTGGGACCTGCAGCAAAACATACGTAGGACAGACCAACAGACGAATATCAGCAAGATTAGAAGAACACAAGCTCTGCATCAAGAACAAACAAACATCGTCTGCCCTTTTCCGTCACCAGCTTGAAACAGGACACAAAATCAACTTCGACAGCTGCAAACAAATAGCCAACATACATTACAAAACCAGACTTATTCGCGAAGCAATCGAAATAGAAAAAAACGGCAACCTAAACAAACGAGACGATGCCTTGAACCTTCGAGCAACATGGAAATCCATCATTAAGCCAATAGAACCACCTAACATGAACAGCACGACGGCCGAGAACCAAGTGAACCCAAACGCAGCTCCCAAAAAGACCACTCAGGGGGCGGAGCCAATGCCGGCCAACAGATATGACCTAAGACCAAGGCGATCCACTATAAAACCACGCGCTGCGGCAGCCACCCTCAGTTTACTTTCTACGACCAGAGAGTAAGCACAAGAAGATGCCAAATGAGATTTTGGCGAAACGTCTGCAAGTTTCAAATAGAAATGAACCAAACGAACGGATTTATTCCCGGATTAACCACGACATATATATATATATATATATATATATATATATATATATATATATATATATATATATATATATATATATATATATAACAAGATTATATTTTGGGGTAACAGCCAGAGGTATTAGGGCTCAATGAATAAGAAGAACTCTTATTTACTACGCTAAGCTTTCGGAAGCATTTATTCCTTTTTCAAAGCTACAAATATGGAGTACATTAGATATATTATGTCTAATAACATTATTACTTATTATTACCTGGGTGTAAGTGAGTTTCAATAAAATGAAAAAAAGCAACTCATCTTCACAGTAATCTTAATGCAGGAATTATTGACTAAATTGTGCAATTACTACAAAATCTTGTTGAAAAATTTCAAAGTGTCAATTGTCATAAGATTCTGTTGAGAAGGAGAGTTTTTTACAATGGTGGATTATTTAAATATTACAGGTTGTTAATTAAAAGTAGTATATAGGTTGCAGTGTGTGTTTATGGTGAGATAATTGTTACTTATTACATAATTTAGTATACATTTTAAAAGAGGAAAAATGATAAAAATAATATTGAATTTTTATATGTATAATGGTTGTGTACCAGGAGAAATGAAATTGTGCATATTGTTATTCAACATCTGTAATACTAAGAGAGTTATTAGGATTTTGTTTTTTTAAAGTTATTAAATTTGCGTAAATTATGCTAAGATCTGCCACATCTTTATTTTTGTTAAGTATATTTGTTTGAGTATATATCTCTGTCATTTCAAGAAAGATTCTTTTTTTAGTATTTTTTTCTTGGTGTAATATTTTTGTAGATTCAAACGCAGGGATGTGTCCTGTATCGATATTATGTTCAGCCAATGCACAAGAACGATTACATCTCATAAAAGTGATTGTAGACTAGGAAAACGTTCTTGTGCATTGGCTGAACATAATATCGATACAGGACACATCCCTGCGTTTGAATCTACAAAAATATTACACCAAGAAAAAAATACTAAAAAAAGAATCTTTCTTGAAATGACAGAGATATATACTCAAACAAATACACTTAACAAAAATAAAGATGTGACAGATCTTAGCATAATTTACGCAAATTTAATAACTTTAAAAAAACAAAATCCTAATAACTCTCTTAGTATTACAGATGTTGAATAACAATATGCACAATTTCATTTCTCCTGGTACACAACCATTATACATATAAAAATTCAATATTATTTTTATCATTTTTCCTCTTTTAAAATGTATACTAAATTATGTAATAAGTAACAATTATCTCACCATAAACACACACTGCAACCTATCTACTACTTTTAATTAACAACCTGTAATATTTAAATAATCCACCATTGTAAAAAACTCGCCTTCTCAACAGAATCTTATGACAATTGACAATTGTCACTTTGAAATTTTTCAACAAGATTTTGTAGTAATTGCACAATTTAGTCAATAATTCCTGCATTAAGATTACTGTGAAGATGAGTTGCTTTTTTCATTTTATTGAAACTCACTTACACCCAGGTAATAATAAGTAATAATGTTATTAGACATAATATATCTAATGTACTCCATATTTGTAGCTTTGAAAAATGAATAAATGCTTCCGAAAGCTTAGCGTAGTAAATAAGAGTTCTTCTTATTCATTGAGCCCTAATACCTCTGGCTATTACCCCAAAATATAATCTTGTTTATCAACTAGTCAGCCAAGACTACCCACCGCTTCTATATATATATATATATATATATATATATATATATATATATATATATATATATATATATATAACTCAAAAACAATTTTTATTACTCAAAAGTTCGACTGTTACAATTCGAATTCAAGACTAAAATTATTAACAATTAAAATAAAGTTCGTTCAACGTATATGCTATATCGCAATCTTGCTGATTCAGCTGAGTCGACTATCGGGCGTGGTTGACCTGTGGTATGTGAAGATGACTGACATATAAGTCCTCCCTCCTTAGAAAGAAGCATCCCCTGGAAGGTTGATTCTTGGGCATCGTGGTTGAAGAGGGATATCTACCCCTTGATTTTCTTCTGGTGTAGCTGTTGTCGGAGTCTTTTTCCATACTTTGGTTTTTCTAAGCCACAAATAAGTGACTGCAATAGCGACGGCAATATAAAGTGTAATGGTCCATAAGCTTGGCACATAGTAATTTTGGGCGTATTTTTCTATAGGCATTACTGGGTTCATGAGCGGCACGTCAAAACGTAATTTTTCCAATTCGATATTGAATTTTGGTTGGTTTTCGGGTGAAAACTGGAATTTTGGTGTATTTATAACCATTGGCCATTCCATGACTAATTTCTTGAAAAACTAGTTCTTGTTTGCGGAATATTATCTTACAATAATTTTGTTTTAAAAGGTATATTCCTATTCGTTCTTTTATTTCCATTTGGTGTCGGCAGTAAATTTCAAGTTTTTCTTCTTTTGGGAAGACGGCCAAAAATTTGTTAAGGTCCGGGATGATCTCCATATGATTTTCTGAAATCTTAAGTTTGCTGAAGCGGCATCTGCTAGTGCTTTGGTGAAGTAAGATATCTTCTTCGCCGAACGTGTTAAAATTAGACCGCAGGATACTTGGGCACTGATAAGGTTTACCTTGGGTACATTTGCATTTAGAGGTTTAATTATGTCGTCAATTTTTGATTTTAAAAAATATTTACTATTAGGGATAATAGTGACAAATTTTGACTCATACTTAGAAGGGATCGATAAGAAATAGTAAAGATCAAAATTTGTTTCGTAGTCTATAGGCAAAGATAGAAAATAAGTAATTTTATTTAAGTCGATTTTACAATTAATTTTTATAATATTTTCAAAATCTAATATATTTTCATATTTAAGTTCGAATGGAAATTGGTTTTTATAATGTGAGAATATTCTTTGTAATTCATAAAATAAATCTTTGGATTTAATTATACTGGGGTGCATGGTATTTAGTTTGCAAAAAGTTACCGAATTTTCTATATCTTGCAACGTATTTAAAATTGAATTATGTTAATTAGTTGGTTAAATAAATCTTTTGCAAAAAGAATATCTTGATGTGTAGCGCCGTCTTTAACAATTTGACCTAGCTGCATTATTCTTGACCTTAGATTATACTCATTATCCATTATGATTTTTAATAGTTTCGTTAAAATTTTGTACAATTTGGCTGCTTAAGGAATATTGCATTTTTAATTGATTTTCAATGCTTTTCTCATTGCTTTGTAGATGATTTAAAATCTTATAGATTTTTTCACCATCGCTAGCATCTAAATTAACAGTTACACCTTTAATTACGTAACCTAAACCATTTAGTAACCCTCTTTCTGTGCGATTATTTTTATGAAAGCGAATCTTTTTTATTTTTTCTAAAATACTTTTTTGGCTAAAACTTGCCATTTTATAATAATTTTCTAATTCTTTACTATAAACCGTATTATTTACAAGATAAGGCTTAAGATTACTAAATTCCATATTTAGATTACTAAATTCGTTAAATTAAGGCTCTAAATTAAAATAATGAACAAAAGTGTGTTTGTAGTTTGGCAGGGCTCAAATTTATTGGCAGGACACCTAGATTTCTTGTAATGTTTCTTATTTCTATTTCTTGTCCGACCGTGAGGAACCTGAAATATTTTTAAAGTTATAAGTTTTCTTTTTTGGTCTTTTGACATTAGAAATGTGAATTTTTTTCTGTAGTATTTTCGTGTGTAGTTTTTATTTTCGCGGTTTTTAAATTTTTGTTGATGGATCTAATTTTTTCATTTTTGTATTTGTTAAGGGTTTTACTTTGCTTTTGTTTGTTTTTAACAAAAACAATGTCGGGGATTTCCGGTAGTTTTTCCCTATTTTCGTTTTTTATAGACCGCCTTTCAGGCTCTGTCTATATACCCCCTGCTTGTTTATTTATTACCCATTCTATTTTCTTTTGAATATATTCGTTGAGTTTTTGGTAAAGAATTTTTACTTTGTCGCGATGATTTAAAACATAATTATTTACAAGTTGTTTATCAATATCCAAATTAAAGGGGGATTCGGTGCCAAAATAGCAGGTTACGATTTCGTAAGGTTTTAGATTTGTGACTAAATGGATAGTGTTATTATAGACTAAAAGTGCGTAATTTACTTTTATTTCTATGGGTTCTTTTTTGTATTCATTTTGGTTGTTAAGCAACCTTATGTGTTCTACGAGAGTAGAGTGAAAACGTTCTATGAGCCCATTTGACTCGGGGTGTTGCGAGCTTATAAAATGAATTCTAATTTTATGCATTGACAAGACCTCACGCACAAGAGAATTCTTTATCTCAAGGTTATCTGAAATGATCTGTTCAGGAATGGAATGGTGGGTGAAATATTTAACAAGGCTGTTTGCTACTTCAATACCTTGGGAAGAGTTAAGTTTACCTATATGCTTGTGCATACTTAGAAAAGGAATCAATTATTGTTAGAAATTTACAATTTTCTAAAGTGATGCTGTCTATATGTAAAATTTGAAATCGCTTTACTGCCGTTGGGGTGACATTAAACTCTAACCTAAGAGGTCGTCTGTCATATTTTGTGGATTGACAAATTTCGCATGCATTAATATAAGTTTGTATTGATTTTTGTTGGTTTGGCCAATAATATGTAGTTTTTATGCGTTTTTCGGTCTCTTTGATTCCTCGATGGTTGGTTTTTCCTTCGTGGTGGTTTGTATTGTTTGTTTAATTTCGTCCTCGGATGTCACGTCAATTAGTTTTTTAATACATTTTATCATGTTGATTTGGGAATTTTTAAAATATTTTTGGAGGACCGAACTAAATTTTTCGTAAATAGGGTCTTCAAAATATACCTAAGTAATATTTTATTTTTGGTACAATGACTTCTTTAATAAATTTAATTATTTCTTGTTCATAGTTATATTTTGAAACCTGAATAAATGTTCTTTGTTTGGTTTTATACAGGGTGACTCTACTTGGTTCTGCAGGAGCAAAATTTACTTCAGAAACTATAATTGGGTTTTTTCCAAAATTTACGGGGCAATCCATTATAGGAATGCCTATAATTGGATTTTCTAGGTTAGAATGTACAGTTTGGCCACTGTCCTCGATTGCATTTTCTGCGTTATCGAGATCGCCTGTCTCAACTATATCTGATTGATTTCCATTTTAATCTTGACCTAAGTTTCGATTTATTTTATCTACGTATTCGCTAAGTTTAAAAATGGAGTCCGGTCCTGTCGTCGTTTCGTTTGCTTTTAACTCTATACGCGAGAGTGCGTCGGCATTTTTGTTTAAAACGCCTTTTTTATACACTATGTCGTAATCGTATTCCTCCAGCTTCAAACGCCACCTGATTAATTTTGAATTAGGTTCCTTTAAAGAAAAAAGCCATTCAAGAGGCTTGTGATCCGTTATGATTTTAAATTTTCTGCCGAATAGATATGGCCTAAAATATTTGACTGCCCAAACTATAGCTAATAATTCTTTTTCGATTGTAGAATAGTTAATTTCCGATTCGTTTAGTGTACGACTGGCGTAAGCAATAGGTAAATCTGAGCCGATTTTTCCTTGCGATAGCATGGCGCCAAGGGCGTAGTTACTGGCGTCGGCGTCGGTCGTTAAGTTAAATGTCTCCGAAAAATTAGGATATTGCAAAATCGGTTCGTTTGTCAGTAAATTTTTACACAGTTTAAAACATTTTATATAATCGGGGTCTTTAATATTAATGATTGCGTCTTTGTTTAGACATGTTGTTAAGGGTTTGGTTATTTTTGCGAAATTTCGAATAAATTTTCGGTAATAACCAAGTAGTCCTAAAAATCCTTTAATAGCTTTTGTTGTTGATGGTATAGGATAATTTTGAATGGCCTTAATTTTTTCAGGGTTGGGTTTTACGCCATTAGGTGTTACTATATGACCTAGATAAGCCACTTCT
Organism: Philopedon plagiatum; assembly: GCA_963971165.1. Classification (NCBI taxonomy): domain Eukaryota; kingdom Metazoa; phylum Arthropoda; class Insecta; order Coleoptera; family Curculionidae; genus Philopedon; species Philopedon plagiatum. The sequence goes on from OZ020189.1 coordinate 85,199,450, forward strand.
TTCCTAAGAAATTCTGACTTATCAACTGAATTTTAAAGTTAGCTTGTCTTAGTCGGTCAAAAACTTGCCTAAGCCGAGAGACGTGTTGTTGTAAACTAGTGCTAAAAATAATAATATCGTCAAGGTACACAGCGCAAATTTCATTTTGATATCCCCTTAAAATATTATCCATAACCCTTTGAAACGTGGCAGGCGCGTTTTCTAACCCAAAAGGCATTCGAAGAAACTAGTAATGCCCGTTTTCAGTATTAAAAGCGGATTTTTGTATGTCTTCTTCTGCCATTTCTATTTGATGGAAGCCCGAGGCCAGGTCGAGAGTGGTGAAATACTGACAGCGGCTTAACTTATCGAGCAAATCTGTAATGTTAGGCAGAGGATAGACATCCCCTAACGATTTTTGGTACAATTTTCAATCACTACCCTCCACTTCTTTTTGCCTGAGGCATCAAGTTTCTTAGGGACTATCCAAATCGGGGAAGACCACGCCGAATGCGACGGTCTTATAATATTTTGGTCCAGCATATCTTCAATTTGACGATGTACCTCTTTTTTATGAACTTCTGGGTACCGATAAGACTTTGTGTAAACCGGTATTTCGTCCGTAGTCTTAATATGTTTAATTTTACTAGTAAATGTCAGTTGGTTACCTTCGATGTGAAATATGTCCGAATATTCTTTTAATAACCCTAGAATTGCTTCGCGTTCCTCCGGGTTCATATGTTCATGCCTAACTTTAGAAATATCTAATTTATATTTTTCAAATTTTAAATGATTAAAACTTTGACAATTTTTTGGCTGCACCTCGTAATTATCAAAATCAATCACTTCAATAGGTTCTGAAAAATTAACAGTTTTTTCTAATTCCGATGAACTAAGAACTGGACAAAATGTCTGAAAATTTTCGACCTTTGCAAAGCACTCCGGTATTTCAAGATCATCAAATTTTAAATAAGGAATAATAACATCGCCGTTTTGTTTATTTTTAACATAAAATTTGAAATGGCTTTACTGCCGTTGGGGTGACATTAAACTCTAACCTAAGAGGTCGTCTCTCATATTTTGTGGATTCACAAATTTCTCATGCATTAATACATATAAGTTTGTATTGATTTTTGTTGGTTTGGCCAATAATATGTAGTTTTTATGCGTTTTTCGGTCTCTTCGATTCCTCGATGGTTAGTTTTTCCTTGGTGGTGGTTTTGTATTGTTTGTTTAATTTCGTCCTCGGATGTCACGTCAATTAGTTTTTTAGTACATTTTATCATGTTGATTTGGGAATTTTAAAAATATTTTTGGAGGACAGAACTAAATTTTTCGTAAATAGGGTCTTCAAAATATACCTAAGTAATATTTTATTTTTGGTACAATGACTTCTTTAATAAATTTAATTATTTCTTGTTCATAGTTGTTTTTTGAAACCTGAATACATGTTCTTTGTTTGGTTTTATACAGGGTGACTCTACCTGGTTCTGCAGGAGCAAAATTTACTTCAGAAACTATAATTTGTTTTTTTCCAAAATTTACGGGGCAATCCATTATAGGAATGCCTATAATTGGATTTTCTAGGTTAGAATGTACAGTTTGGTCACTGTCCTCGATTGCGTTTTCTGCGTTATCGAGATCGCCTGTCACAACTATAACTGATTGATTTCCATTTTGATCTTGACCTAAGTTTCGATTTGAACGAATTGTGGAAAGATAATGATTACGTTTTGATGTGTTGTATTGTTGGACCGGATAAGTTTTGTTCTAGAGTAAAAATCAAGCAAGAAAAAGCCACGGCGGCATAGGCAACACGCCTGCTCTGTCTCGTTTCCAGCAACTAAGCCATGAATATTCTAAAACGAGACAGAGCACGCGTGATGCTTATTCATGCCTATGACGCCGTGACTATTTGTTGCTTGATTCTTACTCTACCGCATTTGTACTTTTTGCATTGTTTCCTTTCCTGTTTTTGTTTTCTTTCTTTTAGTTTTCTTTTAGTTTGTTTGTACGGGGAAAGGCAGGCAAGATGGCATTGCATCTTTAATTTTTCGAAAATTACCTTATCATTAAAGTTCAAGCAACAATTTTTAAATCTGGTGATAGCCAAGGGTATTCGCAAAGTATCTTGACCCAAAATTGTTTACTTTTAAAATCCATTTATTACAAAAAAAAAATCTAAAAATATACATTTAAAAATCCATCTTGCCCGGCCGTGTCGGGTAAGATGGCATATAGGTCATAACACTACATTAACAACTCGTAATCCTATCTTAACGCTGGTTAAACTTAAAACCGAGGTTTTCTGGTATTAACTGCAACTTTATTTTTATTTCCAACTCGACGTCGCAGGGTAGTCGCAGGTGCGTTGAAAGTTTTACTTGCTCGAGCCCATCCCATTTATTTTCCTAACTGCTTCTAAAGCTCGTGACGTATTAGCCTCATCCCAGCTTCCTATAGTTGTTTTTCTTGTATATGAGTAAACCATTTAGAAAAAAGAATAAAAATTTGTAACACAAACAATAAAAACAAGGGGCGGGCAAGATGGAGTACCCTGCCATCTTGCCCAGCAGGCGGTTATGCCAACTTGCCCGCCTCTCACATTTTTACAAAGTATTGGCTAAAATTATGTGGAGAAAAGCTAGAGTAAAAATCTAACAACGCGAAAATAAAGGTTGTGGTCCTACAGTTGCGACACTGTACACAAATTACATAAAAAAATAAATCATGACTACTTAATCTGCTTCTAAAATAAGACTTTCATTAGATCAACTTCACATAAAATCACATAAAAACAAATAGCACGTGTCTCGCTGCAGCAACCGACCCACCATTAAAAATGAGGGATGTTGCCAACATGTGCGCTAATTTGTCACACATAAAGGACATTGTTGAATAATAAAGATTTCTATATTAGTACCTACCATTCATGTTATATGTTGTCATAGAAAATAGTTAGTCAGTTGTTATATAAATAAAAAAGTATAAAAAGGAGTAAAAGTCTTGTCTATAAAATAAAATATAAAGACCAAGTTTTATCAGGTTATGGGCCCAGGATCCATTTAGAAAATTAACCATTCCACGTGGAAATAGAAGAGGATTAGCTTGGTGAAGAAGATCTTGCAGAAAGAAAATATTGAATTTTTGAAATTTTGAAGTCTATAAATAATTAAAATAATGGATGTCAAAATAAGTAAACTTGAAGGTAAACACAATTACGACACCTGGAGGTTCCAAGTATACATTATTCTAAAAACTGGTGGTAGTTATAAAGTTGCTGTTGGAAAGACGATGAAACCAGATTGTGCAGAAAAAGAAAATGTGGTAAATTGGGAAAAACAAGATCTAGACGCTCAACGAATTATTGTAACTAGTTTATCTGAATAAGTACTAGGATTAATTCTTCATTGTAAGACGGCATCTGAGATGCTAGAAAAGCTTGAAACCTTGTATACACAGAAAACAGAAGTGTCTTTACATATGATTCAACAGAAATTTTACTCTTTTGAGTTTGATAGTTCGGAAAGCATGTCAACGAATATAACTAAACTAGAAAAATTAGTGTATGAACTGAAGTCTTTAGGACAAGAAATTCCTGAATCTATGGTTCTTACTAGAATCTTAATGATACTTCCAAGGGAATATACATATTTTCAAAGTGCGTGGGATTCTGTGTCCAGTGATATGAAAACCTTAAGCTATCTAACAAACCGACTACTGCTTGAAGAAGTGAGAATGAAGAACCGTGAAGAAACGGAGGAAGCAAATGCGTTATATTCGAGATATCAAAGTAAAAGAAAGCCGAACGTTAAAGGTGGTGTAGAAATAGATAATTCTGCATGGAACAGTAATTATGTACCTGTGTGTTACTGTTGTAAAAAAAGAGGACATGTCATGAAAAATTGTTGGTTTAAAAATACAAGAAAAGTTAAATATAGTGATCATGATGGACAAGACGAAAATGCTTTTATAAATACAGCTCTTTTAAATAATGCTATTTTCTTTGAAAATAAATGGTACTTGGATTCCGGAGCAAGTGATCATATGTGTCATAATAAAAATTGGTTTGTCAATTGTTTTGATTTTCGTGAGCCTTTAGCAGTAAAAATTGGCAATGGATCTTGTATTATGGCTACAGGAAGAGGAAATATAAACATACAAGCTTTTAACGGAAATACATGGATTCCGTCAACCATATATAATGTTTTATATGTTCCAGAATTAAAGTATAATCTTTTCTCAGCCGGCACTGTAATGGACAAAAATTATGTTATGACTTCTGATCACGAAAAATGCAAATTTATGAAAAATAATAAAATATGTGCTTTGGGACTAAGAAAAGGCAAGCTTTTTGAAATGGTTTTCAATGTTGAACATCAAAATGTAGGAGTTTTAAAAGAAAGCTTAAAAGTTTGGCATGAAAGAATGGGCCATCAAAATATTAAGCAAGTTAAAGACATTTTGAATAAGCACAATATAACCTATACGGATGATGAAATTTATTTTTGTAACAGTTGTGCATTAGGAAAACAACATCGATTACCTTTTTCGCATTGTTCTACAAAAGCTTCTGGACCTGGTGAATTAATACATATGGATGTGTGTGGTCCCATGGAAGAAACATCACTGCGAGGTTCCAGATATTTTCTCTTACTAAAAGATGATTTTTCACACTTTCGAACAATTTATTTTTTGAAATACAAGAGTGAGGCTAAACAAAGACTGGCAGCTTTTTTGAGGTTGGTTAAAAATCAACTTAATGTCAGTGCCAAAGTCGTAAGAAGTGACAATGGCAGAGAAATGGAAAATAAAGAAATAAAACAGCTTTTGGAAGAATATGGAGTAATTCATGAGCTTACGGTGCCGTACACTCCAGAACAAAATGGAAGAGCAGAAAGAGAAATGAGGACAGTGGTTGAAATGGCAAGAACAATGATTCACGCAAAGAATTTGACGAAAAACTTATGGGCAGAGGCTGTGAATTACGCTCTATATGTTTTAAATATGACAGGAAATAGTGGCGTTAAAAGTAAAACACCAAACGAATTATGGTATAATAAAAATTGTGACATTTCCACTTGCAGAGTCTTTGGTGAAAACGTGTATGTACATGTACCTAAAGAAAAGCGGCGGAAATGGGATGCTAAAAGCAAATTAGCAATTTTTGTTGGTTATGCGCAACATACAAAAGGTTACCGTGTGTATGTTCCTGATCTCAGACAAATAGAAATAGCAAGAGACATTATTTTTCAAAAGGAGGGAGATACGTTTTCCAAGGAAGCTAAACAAAATGAAATTCAATCTGAAGGAGTCAATGTTAGATTAGAGTATCAGCAAAAACCCAGTACAACTTTTTTACATAGAAATATCTCAGAAGTAATGACAATTTCGGAAGAATGCACTAGCGGAAATAACGAAAATTCTGAAAGTAGAGAAGAACCACAACAAAACAGTGTATACGATGTTAATAAAAATGAAATACAGACTATTGAACCTCAGAGAAATGATAAAAGTAATATAAATAGTAAAGAAGAAAATCACAAAAGAGAGCTAAGGGATAGAAATAATTTATGTAAACCAGTACGTTATGAAGAAGGATATATGGCTATGTTAGGTGATGTGGAAAATGTAGAAGTTAAACAAGCTCGTCAAGACGAGAAAGTGAAGACGGCAACTTTGGCCGAAAAGGAGGTGACAACGCTGAAAGAACAACTATCCGGCAACAATGCGACGAACAACTGCGAAAACAAAGATACATCGAACATGGACAGACAGAGCTTCGAGTCAGAAATCGCTACGAAAGATAAAGAAATAAATCAACTTCTCGAAGAAGTCCAAAGACTGCAGGGCTGTATAAGCAAAATTCAAGAATCCTCCATATCTCAAATAACAAGGCTAGAAGATCAATTAGAACAAAAGAGACAGCACATAGCGAGGTTGGAGAATAAATTGGACACGCAAAAAGACTACGAAGAATTGAAAAGACAAGTTACGATATTAAAATCGGACCTGGTGAATAATCCCCAAGGAAAGGATATAGAATTGTTGTTAGAGAAAACGAAAATTCAGGTGCAAGAGCAAAGAGATAAGAGTCATTCCAGAGAAAAGATCGGAGAAGAAATAGACATACTTCATATTCGAAAATCGGACCTGGTGAATAATCCCCAAGGAAAGGATATAGAATTGTTGTTAGAGAAAACGAAAATTCAGGTGCAAGAGCAAAGAGATAAGAGTCATTCCATAGAAAAGATCGGAGAAGAAATAGACATACTTCATATTCGAAAATCGGACCTGGTGAATAATCCCCAAGGAAAGGATATAGAATTGTTGTTAGAGAAAACGAAAATTCAGGTGCAAGAGCAAAGAGATAAGAGTCATTCCAGAGAAAAGATCGGAGAAGACATAGACATACTTCATATTCGAAAATCGGACCTGGTGAATAATCCCCAAGGAAAGGATATAGAATTGTTGTTAGAGAAAACGAAAATTCAGGTGCAAGAGCAAAGAGATAAGAGTCCATCAAGAGAAAAGATCGGAGAAGAAATAGACACACTTCATGTCGAGGGTAAAAATCAACTTGCAGATATTCTCACCAAGCCGTTGCCAGCAGTGCCAGCACAGAGGAATGTCGATCTAAGAACAAAACTGGGCTTAGAAGAAATAATTATTAGGGGGAGTGTTGAATAATAAAGATTTCTATATTAGTACCTACCATTCATGTTCTATGTTGTCATAGAAAATAGTTAGTCAGTTGTTATATAAATAAAAAAGTATAAAAAGGAGTAAAAGTCTTGTCTATAAAATAAAATATAAAGACCAAGATTTATCAGACATTTTAGTGGATAGTGTTATTTTATATAGACGATATGCCATTTTGCCCGCCTATGCTATCTTGCCTGCTTTTCCCCTATGTATGTCTGTTTGTTGGTATGATTAGGTCAAATATTGCAATCGAAATTTCGACTAGTTCTAATTAAGCTAGAGCTTTGAAATTTTGCACACGTGTATAAGTCCAATGACCCGGTGACAATACAATAGAGTATATTTATTATTGTTCGAAATCCAATATGGCGGGCGCCCCAGGATGGCGGATTACTTTTTTCTGTACGATTCCCATGATATGGGTATCAAATGAAAAGGTTTGACGAGTATAATACGATAAGCTATGGGGCGCCATTCTAAACCCAATATGGCGGATGCCACAAGATGGCGGATTACCGTTTTCTTCACAACCCCCTTGACATTTGTATCAAATGAAAAGGTTTGACGAGTAGAATACGATAAGCTGTGTGGCGTCATTCTAAATACAATATGGCGAACGCCACAAGATGGCGGATTACCGTTTTCTTCACAATCCCCTTGATATGGGGATCAAATGAAAGGGTTTGACAAGTAGAATACGATAACAGGTAAAAATGTCTTGTAATAATGATGCACTATCAGAAATGCATAGGTTAAGACGTAACTAAAAAATTAAAAATAAAATCTTCGTAAAAAATACTTTTTAAAACCAAGCTTTTATTATTTAGATGTTCTAAAACGAAAGAAATAAGTAAAGTTTTTTCATTGTGGCAATGCTAAATGCTATTTATAAGTGGACGTAGTTCTCGTAGGTGAATCTAATAAAAGTAGTATCAAAGTTATCACTGAAACAGATATAATATATTATGTCAAATTTATTGTCTTAAGAGCTTGTCGCGTGAACAGAAAAGAAAAAAATACATACGCATGTATCTACTGACAACTTCTGCCAAACAAATTTAATGCCTGTATGAACTTTTCGCGCGCGACGAACTTTTAAGACAATAAATTTAACTATATCTGTTTCAGTGATAACCTTGTTACTACTTTTATTGGAAGCCACCCACGCGAACTACGTCCACTTATAAATAACATTCAGCATTGCCGCAATAAAAAACTATACTTATTTTTTTTCGTTTTGGTACTTCTAAATCATAAAAGTTTATTTTTAAACAGCATTTTTTACAAGATTTTATTTTTAAATATTTTTCACGGTTTCTGTGACCCATTGCGCCTTTGTTCAGTCTACAATTAAAAATAATTAAATAGTAATTTCAGAGATATTTACAAAATTGTTTTTTTCTACTTTTATGACCAATATACGAGTATAAAAAATTTAACCCAACCTGAACAAAATAAAATCTTGTATAAAACACTTTTTAAAATTCACCCGATTACTGACAAGGACATAGGACATTTTATTTTATTATTTTGGTTTTGGTGTTCGGTGTTCCGTCCGTACCTACCGCACATGACGCACACTGGTTTGCGTGTGCGGTTCTCTCTGATGTTATAAAGTTTTGTTTGTAGGTTAGTAGAATATTGTTTTATTTTTATTATGAACTTTATAAACTATTTATTAATGTATTTTTTTAAGTTACTGCAACTGTTGCGCAAAGTAATTTTTTATAAAAAGTTCTTGACAGCTTGGTGAAGGTAAAATAAATGCTCTCTGACCCCCCATGACATGTGACTTTATTTCAGGAGGTTAGACCAATTTAATTATTTTTCGCCTTTCCCCTCCCTAAAAAAACCTAGACAATCTAAAACGCTATTTCTTATTACTTGGCAACGTTCGACGTTCGACGTTGTGTTGTGATCTACTAAAAATAAGACGTATTTTCAGTATTTTGTGCATTCGTGGGATTTTTTTTTAAGAAAGGGAATTTTTGATCGTCCTCTTGGGAAATTTTATTTTTAAAGGTTGGCAACACTGTCTTTGCTGCATGTGTCATCCAGCCGTGGGTAGTGAATATTCACCTATTTACGTTGTACGATCTCTTCGCTTTCTATCTTGGTTGTCCTGTGTCCATTGGTAGGGAAATTTCCCTAAATCTGGGGAAAAAGCCAGGCAGCAGGGAAAAAGGGAAATTTACGATAATTTCGGGAATTTTTATCATAATGATATTTGCTAAGAAATTCACCTCCTTGAAAAAAAAACACGCAACTATTAACCATATAACATTTTTTATATAAAAAAAATTGTACTTGCCGTTAAATGCATGGTGCATCTGATCAAAGGAAAATAATATTATTGTGTAGTTTTGCTCCACGAGTTTGAAAAAAATGTATCTAGAAAGACGCAAAAAATGATCACGTCACGTAATCATTAAATACTACTTTATTATATTATCATTAAACGGAAATATTTTTTAAAAGTCTAAACTATAAAACAAAGCAAGAAACAAAAATAGATTTTTTAAAAATTCAAGGAATCATTTCAAAACGATTTAGCCACAAATTTACTGTGTTCTGTATTTATTCAATTAGTCCAATATCCAATTTCTTTTGGCAACTCTGTAAATTAAAGTTAATATTAATAAACATTATATATATAAGCGCATTTTGTTTGCTTAATAAGTTTCAGTGGTGAATAGCGTGAGTCATTTATTTTTCTCGTAAAAAAATATGCCATAATTATACATTTAATATAACAAAAAAACAGTTAATATAATTTGAGAAAAAGTGGCATAAAATGACTTTTTGAGAAGAAGAACTGCTCAAAATGGTCAACCTAACAAAAAATTCGATATAGTGCACCCTAAAAACTTCCTTCTAAAATTATTAAACCAAATATTTTCCATTTTAAAGTTTTTAGGGAAAACCCGACAAGTTTAGGGAATTTTTGGACATTTAAATTGGGGAAAAAGATTTTTGGACCTGGCAACACTGCATGTGCCCTGTGCTGTGTCCTGTGTTACTGCTGAAATTTTAGATTTATTTGTGATAGTGATTGATGACATTTTAGACGTAACAAAGAAATGTTTTCAAATTAAATGCTAGATTTCTTCTCATCAAAAAAATTAGACCGTGCCAATACTGTCAATTGTGTCTCTACGACACTGAATTATCGTTTTTACTATTCAATGTTTTTATCTTGCAGATTGACGGAACATTTCTGAAGATCCCTCGTATAATCAAAGGAGAAAAGTCAGACAGTTATTTCACTTTGACACAGTCTAATCCCAAGAACTAAGTATGATCAAAGAAAATTATAGCTATATAATAGCAAAGAAAATAATAGTGCGTAGCTATTACTTTCTTTGATAATAGCTATGCACTAGAAGTATCATGCGAGCCTATTCTGTAGACCGCGAGAGGCGCTGGCCAAATATGCAGACCGGCAGGCATATTCCTTAACTGCACCCATTATAGACCGTTCGGAAAGCCAAGCATTGCCTTGTTAACTGCAGATGATATAGATAAACTTCGCAACTATATCGTCTGCACTTAACTGATTCTGTCATATTGGTATGCTGACATTTATGGAAGTGACAACGGAAAAATGCGGTCGGAACAGGGTTAGCACCTGGTTAGGTGCCCTGACAAGTCTCTTCGCCTGCGAGGAAAGAGACTTGTCAGGGCCGCTAACCAGGTGCTAACCCTGTTCCGACCTTAGGGTGCCCCCCGATTCGCTTGGCCCCAATTTAACGCTAACGCTCGGCTTTCCGAACGGTCTATAATGGGTGCAGTTAACGAATATACGACCGGCCGTTTTACAGCAAAATTTGATTTCGGCGCTCGAACGCTTGACGATTTAAAGGACAGCGTTGTCGGATTCTTTAATTTTACGTTCGTATAAGAAATACAACAGGTTCTACAAAGCACGTTAATAACCTACGCTAATATAAAAAGGGTAGGTATATCTCAAGGCCTTAAACTAGATAGGAGTGCTCAATGCCATTTAACCCAATGTTCGCAAATAGAACTGTCAATCATATGATTCTGTGACGTCACCACGTTACCTTCTTGCTTTGTTTACATATGCAAATACGGTAGTTTTGTGCTGTTTGGCTTGTTTTTGAACAGTTTTTTAAACTTTTGGAGAGTTTATCCTTATAGTTGTTACTAGTTCTGTGTTTTCTTCATCGTTTGATATTGTTGTTATAGTTATTAAGTCGCTATTTTTCATGTTATTCCACTTTTTGTGTTGTTGTTTTATTTAGTGTCGGAAACTTTTTTTCATGGAGAAGCGTATCAAAGAGGACCAGGAATGGTTAAGAAACTGTGAAGAAAAATTTTGAAGAGGGAGAAAGTCTTGCCTTATAAACTGATTTGGGATTTTTGTAAACTGAGAACTATAATAAGAATTAATTTTAGAAATATAAAAGCCGAACAAGCAAAAAAGTCCATTAAAAGAAAATCAGGTCGTGCTTCCGATGTTAATATTAGAAGTAAAATGAGAAAATTAAGCAAAATAGTTAATTAAAGCATTTAAATATGCAAAAATCCAGACAATCCAATCCAAGACAATTATTTCATTTTCACTTCAATAGTCCTAACGTAAGCTACTTTAGAATCTTACATAGATCTTTTTATCTTCCCTTATGGATTCCTATTTTTAGTTGTCCATTTGAGATACACTAAAATTGTATCAAATTTTCAACTAAATTATCATTAAGTTTTCGACGAGGCTGTGAGGGCAAATCCAAAGAACAAAAAAACAACATTTGTAAAATATAGTCAAAATCTTGTTTATTTAGCATTATTTAGCATATTGTTTATTTAGCATTTCACCATTCAGCTCCTAAAGCTGGCGAAAAATATCGATCCGATGGTAAGATTTTACTATCAATATGTCAATATATCGGTATAAAAAATCTCACCTAAAAATGTCGATATATCGAACAAAAAATATCATTTATTTGATATATTCATATTATTTCAGCATCCCTACTTTCTGCTGACCTTCTGTTTAGGCCTTTGAATGGTATCATCTGTTGCCACCATTTACTTCAACTTGTTTCCTTTAATTTAGTACATAAAACAAGAAATAGTACTATGGTTATCACTCCACTAACTAATTATGGCTTTCATAGCCCCATGTCGCGCATGGTTCGCTGGTTTAACGATATTAATTTGGATCCGTTTGGTGGGACTTTGATGGGATTTAAAAGAAAATTACGTCCTACATGCAATTTAGGCAAACATTTGTGGCTAATTTGATTGTTTAATGGCATATTTGGTTCTATATTTCAGATATGTATATTTCTGTATGTTTAGTATTATTATAGAGCGCCAAAGGCGCTCTATATAACGCCCCGTGAGTGAAAAATGTGTGTCGGTTGCCGTCATTTTCGACATTTTCACAATATCAATTTTTTTCTCGAAAACGGTTAGAGGGGGAGCGATCAAATTTTCTGGGTTAATAGAGGAATAGTGCATCTAGCTTCGATAAAAAATTCAGTTATACAGGGTGTTCCGTTTCGAAGTTATTAAACGCCAAAGTCGAAATTTCCGCGATTTCGTATGATACACGGTACAGGTCGCAAAAGTTAATTAAATCGATTTAAATTTTCGGAGGTTGTAGAAGACCGGGGTGTTCCGAACCCTATCGAAATTGGCGGTATTCGGAAAATGGGAAGTAATTGTTTTGAATTTTTTTAGGTCGAAAAATGGTTCTTGCAGACCCATATTCAATTCTACATTGCTCGAAAACGAAGCATCGGACAGAAAAACGGATTTGAACATAAAACTAAAGAATCTCAAATACTTTCTTTTTGCAATACAGTTACCTATACCTAAAACGACTGGAAATTGGAAAAATTTTGGAAAAATTGTAAATTACGATATTTTATGCAAATTTTTGACGGTTGTCAATTTTTTTGGGGGTCAAAATGGATTTAAATCGAATTCCCATGTACCTTATCGGAAAGACCTCACCGAACTACGTAATAAACATATTTTTTGGTTCCTTTATTCTTAATAGGAAAGGAGCAATCGATAATTAAATTTCGATTTTTAACCGTTTTTTTTCATGACATCCCTACATTCGAATCACTCTGTATCTTTTCCTATCTAATTTCTTCGAAGTTTTTCAACGCTATCCCTTGGGGATATAATCAGGCTTTAAAATAAATTCCGAACGGGTGATGTAGGACCGGATTTAGGGGGTAAAAACTCATTTTTTCTATTTTTTTCAACCAAAACTCATCTTTAAAAGGCATTATTATATATTATTTCTATTATCTAAGAGTTCTTTTTTGGTTTATTTTTTTCCCTCATCATCCGAGAACACTTCACACTAAGTAAAATTGAATATTTTTACGTTAAAGTTATAAATAAATAGATTTTTTTATGTCGGTGCAGGAAAAATTTTAAAAAGTACATATATTAAAGGCCTTGCCTTGAAAAAACAATTGAACGGACTCTCTTTACATCGAAATTAAAATATGACCTGTCAAAATGTCATGAAAATACCTGTTTTTGTTGCAATATTGGAAGGTTCCTGGACCGATTTCGGCTTGGAATATACATGGCAAAGGAAAACGAACTATATATTTTTAATTACGGTACATTTCATTGGACGATTTAAGCATTAAATACCAATTTCATTGATATTGCTAAGGCCCTGAAAATGCATTGCAAAATCAGGTTTATACGGAGAAATGTATTAAAATATGAAGTGTCAAAATGTCGCAAAAATGCCCGTTTTCCTTGAGAGTTTTTAGGGTTCCTGAACCGTTTTCGGCTTGTATAATACCGGGCAACGCCTCTATAGACCTTCCCGTGTGGATTTCGGAACATATAATTTGAAGAATTAGTCATTAAATACCAATTTTAACAATTTTTCGATGACGCGGCGAAGCATCATAGAAAAGTTATTCCATTAGGTACTATACGGGGTAAATCACAATGACAGGTCTGATTTAAATTTTGCTTAGATTTGTTATTAATTGAGAACGGCTTATTCGATTGAAAAGAGTGATGTGGCAATCGAAAGGGGAGGAAGTAAGCTATTTTATTTGAAAATAATTTCGACATTTCGTTGGCATGACGACGAAAATTTTGCTATTTCCGATATTTATTGAGTTAGAGAGTTGAAATTTGACGTATGGGAAGAATTCGGTCAATCATTCAAAATTATATGTGTAAATTTTGATTCGCATGGTTTCTATAGCAACGATAAAGGATAAAGTTGACAATTTCTAACGCACGTACGGCTGATCTGATTGAAACGAGTGAGGTGGCAATCGAAAGGGAACGAAGTAAGCTACTTTTTTATGTGAAAATAATTTTGACATTTCGTTGCCATGACGACGAACAGTTTGCTATTTCCATTATTTATTGAGTTGGAGAGTTGAAATTTGATATCTGGGTAGAATTCGGTCAATCATTCAAAAATATTTTTATAAATTTTGATTCCGATTACCATAGCAACGATCGAGTATAAAGTTGATCATTTTTAACTCGCGAATCTGATTGAAACGAGTAAAGTGACGATCGAAATGTTAGAAAGTACACTACTTTTTTATGTGAAAATAATTTTGACATTTCGTTGCCGGGACGGTGAACAATTTGCTATTTTCGTTATTTATTGAGTTGGAAAGTTGAAAACTGATATCTCGTAAGAATTCGGTCAATCATTCAAAAATATATCTGGAAAAATCGATTCTCATGGTTGGCATAGCAACGATTAAGGGTAAAGTTGTCAATTTATAACTCGCGGGCGCCTTCTGCGATTGGAACTAGTGAGGTGGCTATCGAAAGGGATGAAAGTAAACTGCTTTTTTATTTGAAAGTAATTTCGATTTTTGGTAGTCATGACGACGATCAATTTGATTTCTCCGTTATTTATTGAGTTGCAGAGTAGAAATTTCGCATCTAAGTAGAATTCGGTCAATCATTGAAAAATATTTTTGCAATTTTCAATTTTAATGATTGCCATAGCAACGATTAGGGGTAAAGTTAACAACTTACAACTCGCGAACGGCTTCTTAGATTGAAAGAAGCGACGTTCATAATATGTATGCACAATTTTTTTTTTTTGAGACATCAGTGGCGTGCCCGAAGGGCTCGCCACTAATCTTCATCCAGCTCGACCATTTCAGGAAGATGATGTTATCTAATGTATGGTTCCAAGCCGATCGAAAGATGACAAGCTTAATTTAGTAGGGTTTCAGCGAAATCGTATATATTGTATTTATATGTAATAGGTGTTTGTATGTATATATCGATACGGTTACGAAGGGCGCTCTATTCTGCATCATCAGTCCGTAGGAGTGTGATATCTTCCTTAATACATGGCCTAGAAACACTAAACTTTCAGGGCATGACAATGATGATATTACCGACCTTATAGAGCCCCATCGGGGGGCGATTAGGCGCTCTATGCAATCTTTATAGACCGCCCGCCGAGCGGTCTATATACCGAGCCGTTGGAAAAAAGTTGTGTGTGTGTTCGTGCGTGTGTATGTTGTCGTCCGTTTCGACATTTTCACCTTTTCAATTTTTTTTCTCGAAAACAGTTAGAGGGGGAGCAACCAAATTTTCTGGGTTAATAGAGGGACAGTGCGACTAGCTTCGGTAAAAACTTCAGTTATACAGGGTGTTCCGGTTCGGAGTTATTAAACGTCAACATCGAAATTTCCGCGAATTCGTATGGGATCGATTACAGGTCGCAAAACTTAATTAAATCGATTTAAGTTTTGGGAGGTTGTAGAGGACCGGGAGCTTCAGAACCCTATTGAAACTGGCGGTATTCGGAAAATGGGAAGTAATTCTTTTGAATTTGTTTATGTCGAAAAATGCCCTTTGTAGACCCCTATTTGGCGCTTAATAAGTCGAAACCGGAACATCGGACAGAAAAACGTGTTTCAACATAAATCTAAATAATCTCAAATACTTTCTTTTTGCAATACATTTACCTATACCTAAAACGACTGGAAATTGGAAAAATTTGGGAAAAAGTGGAAATTTCGATTTTTCAAGCAAATTTTTGACGGTTGTCAATTTTTTCAGGGGTCAAAATGAATCCAAATCGAAATCTTATGTACTTATCGGAAAGACCTCGCCGAACTACGTTATAAACATATTTTTTGGTTCATTTATTCTTAATAGGAAAGGAGCAATCGATAATTAAATTTTGGTTTTTAACCATTTTTTTTCATGACATCTCTACATTTAAATCACTCTGTATCTTTTCCTATCTAATTTCTTCCAACTTTTTCAACGCTATCTCTTTGGGATATAGTCAGGCTTTAAAATGATTCCCGAATGGGTGATTCAGGACCGGATTTAGGGGGTAAAAACTAATTTTTTCTGTTTTTTTTTTACATCAAAATTCATCTTTAAATGGCATTATTATATATTATTTATCTTTTTTAACAGCTCCTTTTTGGTTTATTTTATTCCCTCATCATCTGAGAACACTGCTAACTAATTAAAACTCCATATTTTTGCGTTAAAGTTATAAATAAATAGGTTTTTTTCTTTCGGTGCAGAAAAAATTTTAAAAACTGCGAATATTAAACCATGCCATGAAAAAAAAAACAATTGAACTGGTGACGCTTTAAATCGAAGTTAAATATGAGCTGTCAAAATATCCAGTTTTTCTAGCGATATTTTAAAGATCCTGAGCCAGTTTCGGCTTGGAATATACATGGAATTGATAGAATGGACGTTTTTTTATCTATTACTGACCAATTCGTAGCACGAGATGGGCATTAATTATCATTTTTTTGAAATTTTTGTTGACCCTACATTGCATTATAAAAATTAATTTCTATACGGGAAAATGTATTAATTTAATTATAATGTATGAAATGTCACAATTTGGCTAAATGTCAGCATTTTGATGCGAGCTTAGGAGTGTGGACCAACTTCGGCTTGAAATTTACCGGGCAAGGGATTTAGGGACCTTATACTTTCAGTAGAAAGACATTTCATTTCATAATATACCGATTAAATACCATTTTAATCGATTTTCCTATGACGCTACAACGCATCATTGAAGATTCTAATATGGAACTCAGTGGCTTCGAAAAAATCCAGAAATATGCATTTTAATTTCTAACCATGAGCGTGTATACCTTTGGGACAATATATTATTATTAATTATTATTGAATCATTTTAATTTAATTTTAGGGAAATGACTTGATTCGGATCGTTTTAAAGTAACCAGAACGATTACGAAAACACATTTTATACCTTTCGGGCATGTGAATGGTTGTACATATGTCTACAGGGTGTCGGAAAAGTATTTGTATGCGCAAATATCTTTGTCATTAGCAAGAAGAGAAGAATTATTGAGCCTTATTTCAAGGAAATCGTAAATTTTTTATTCCTTTGTGTGGTTGTTTATGTTTGTATGTATACAGAATGTCCAAAAAGTCTTTGTATGCGCAAATATCTTTGTCATTAGAACGAAGAAAAAGACTTAGTCTGATTTCAAGGAAAACGTAAATTTTTTATTCCTTTGTGTGGCTGTTTATATGTTGGTATGTATACAGAATGTCCAAAATGTCTTTGTATGCGCAAACATCTTTGCAATTAGTACGAATATAAACGTAATTGAGCCGGTTTTCAATCGCAAAAATATAAAAATATAAAATATTTAAATTACTGTGTCGTGTTTGTTGTGTTTGTATGTATGTACAGTACAGGATGTCCGAAAAGTCTTTGTATGGACAAATTCCTTTGCTATTTGTACAACTATAAACTTAATTGTCGGATTTAAAGCAAATCGTATATATTTGCATTTCTACGTGTACGGAAATATATGTCTGTATACACGCTGTCCAATAAGTGTTGGTTTGAGCAAATACTCCTAGTAGTACCAGGATAAATGTAATTAAACCGGATTTCATGCAAATCGATTATATTTGTTTTTATATGTGTTGTATATACGTATACAGGGTGTCCGAAAAGTCTTGGTATGGGCAAATACTTCTACTACAACCGAGATAAACCTAATTAATTCGGATTTTAAGTAAATCGACTATATTCCTATTTAAACGTGTGGGTGTTAGTTTGAATGTATACAGGGTGTCCAAAAAGTCTTGTATGAGCAAATACTCCTATTATTATTTAGATAAACTTTATTAGGTCGAATTTCAAACAAATCGAATATATTTGTATTAATATGTGTTTATGCTTGTATGTATGTATACAGGGTATCCGAAAAGTCTTGGTATGGGCAAATACTTCTACTAGTACCGAGATAAACCTACTTAATTCAGATTTTAAGTAAATCGACTATATTCCTATTTAAACGTTTGGGTGTTAGTTTGAATGTATACAGGGTGTCCACAAAGTCTTGGTATGGGCAAATACTCCTATTATTACTAAGATGAACTTTATTAGGTCGGATTCCCCGCCAATCGAATATATGTGTATTAATATGTGTTTATGTTTGTATGTGTGTATACAGGGTGTCCGAAAAGTCTTGGTATGGGCAAATCCTTGTACTAGTACCGAGATAAACCTACTTAATCCGGATTTTAAGTAAATCGACTATATTCGTATTTAAACGTGTGGGTGTTAGTTTGAATGTATACAGGGTGTCCAAAAAGTCTTGGTATGGGCAAATACTCCTATTATTACTTAGATAAACTTTATTAGGTCGGATTTCACGCAAATCGAATACATTTGTATTAATATGTGTTTATGTTTGTATGTATGTATACAGTGTGTCCGAAAAGACTTGGTATGGGCAAATACTTCTACTAGTACCGAGATAAACCTACTTAATTCGGATTTTAAGTAAATCGACTATATTCCTATTTAAACGTGTGGGTTAGTTTGAATGTATACAGGGTGTCCAAAAAGTCTTGGTATGGGCAAATACTCCTATTATTACTTAGATAAACTTTATTATGTCGGATTTCACGCAAACCGAATATATTTGTATTAATATGGGTTTATCTTTGTATGTATGTATACAGGGTGTCCGAAAAGTCTTGGTATGGGCAAATACTTCTAGTAGTACCGAGATAAACCTACTTAATTCGGATTCTAAGTAAATCGACTATATTCCTATTTAAACGTGTGGGTGTTAGTTTGAATGTATACAGGGTGTCCGAAAAGTCTTGGTATGGGCAAATACTCCTATTATTACTTAGATAAACTTTATTAGGTCGGATTTCACGCAAATCGAATATTATATTTGTATTAATATGTGTTTATGTTTGTATGTATGTATACAGGGTGTCCGAAAAGACTTGGTGTGGGCAAATACTTCTACTAGTACCGAGATAAACCTACTTAATTTGGATTTTTAGTAAATCGACTATATTCCTATTTAAACGTGTGGGTGTTAGTTTGAATGTATACAGGGTGTTCAAAAAGTCTTGGTATGGGCAAATACTCCTACTATTACTTAGATAAACTTTATTAGGTCGGAGTTCACGCAAATCGAATATATTTGTATCAATATGTGTTTATCTTTGTATGTATGTATATAGGGTGTCCGAAAAGTCTTGGTATGGGCAAATACTTCTACTAGTACCGAGATAAACCTACTTAATTCGGATTTTCAGTAAATCGACTATATTCCTATTTAAACGTGTGGGTGTTAGTGTGACTGCATACGGGGTGTCCAAAAAGTCTTGGTATGGGCAAATACTCCTATTATTACTTAGATAAACTTTATTAGGTCGGATTTCACGCAAATCGAATACATTTGTATTAATATGTGTTTATGTTTGTATGTATGTATACAGTGTGTCCGAAAAGACTTGGTATGGGCAAATACTTCTACTAGTACCGAGATAAACCTACTTAATTCGGATTTTAAGTAAATCGACTATATTCCTATTTAAACGTGTGGGTTAGTTTGAATGTATACAGGGTGTCCAAAAAGTCTTGGTATGGGCAAATACTCCTATTATTACTTAGATAAACTTTATTATGTCGGATTTCACGCAAACCGAATATATTTGTATTAATATGGGTTTATCTTTGTATGTATGTATACAGGGTGTCCGAAAAGTCTTGGTATGGGCAAATACTTCTAGTAGTACCGAGATAAACCTACTTAATTCGGATTCTAAGTAAATCGACTATATTCCTATTTAAACGTGTGGGTGTTAGTTTGAATGTATACAGGGTGTCCGAAAAGTCTTGGTATGGGCAAATACTCCTATTATTACTTAGATAAACTTTATTAGGTCGGATTTCACGCAAATCGAATATTATATTTGTATTAATATGTGTTTATGTTTGTATGTATGTATACAGGGTGTCCGAAAAGACTTGGTGTGGGCAAATACTTCTACTAGTACCGAGATAAACCTACTTAATTTGGATTTTTAGTAAATCGACTATATTCCTATTTAAACGTGTGGGTGTTAGTTTGAATGTATACAGGGTGTTCAAAAAGTCTTGGTATGGGCAAATACTCCTACTATTACTTAGATAAACTTTATTAGGTCGGAGTTCACGCAAATCGAATATATTTGTATCAATATGTGTTTATCTTTGTATGTATGTATATAGGGTGTCCGAAAAGTCTTGGTATGGGCAAATACTTCTACTAGTACCGAGATAAACCTACTTAATTCGGATTTTCAGTAAATCGACTATATTCCTATTTAAACGTGTGGGTGTTAGTGTGACTGCATACGGGGTGTCCAAAAAGTCTTGGTATGGGCAAATTCTCCTATTATTACTTAGATAAACTTTATTAGGTCGAATACATTTGTATTAATATGTGTTTATGTTTGTATGTATGTATCCAGGGTGTCCGAAAAGTTTTTTTGGCAAAAGTAGATTCTATGTGTGGTGTTTGTATGTGTGTAGCGACATGGTTACGAAGGGCGGTCTATTCTGCATCATCAGTCCGTAGAAGTGTGACATCTTCCTTAATACATGGCCTAGAAACACGAAATTTTCAGGGCATGACAATGATGATATTACCGACCTTATAGAGCCCCCTCAGGTGGCGATTAGGCGGTCTACCCGTACTAGTTATAGACCGCGAAAGCGGTCTATATACCCCCTGCTTGGAAAACAGTTGTGTGTATGTATGTGCGGATGTATGTTGTCGTCCGTTTCGACATTTTCACCTTTTCAATTTTTTTTCTCGAAAACTGTTAGAGGGAGAGCAACCAAATTTTCTGGGTTAATAGAGGGATAGTGCGACTAGCTTCGGTAAAAAATTCAGTTATACAGGGTGTTCCGTTTCGGAGATATAAAACGTCAAAGTCGAAATTTCAGCGATTTCCGTTGAAATCGGGTACAGGTCGCAAAACTTAATTAAATCGATTTAAATTTTCGGTAGTTCTGGAGGACCGGGAGCTTCAGAACTCTATTGAAACTGACGATATTCGGAAAATGGGAAGTAATTCTTTTGAATTTTTTTATGTCGAAAAATGCCCTTTGTAGACCCCAATTTGGCACTGAATAAGTCGAAACCGGAACTTCGGACAGAAAAACGTATTTGAATATAAAACTAAAGAATCTCAAATACTTTCTTTTTGCAATACATTTACTTATACCTAAAACGACTGGAAATTTCAAAAATTTGGGAAAAACTGGAAATTACGTTTTTTCATGAAATTTTTTGACGGAATTTAATTTTTTGGGGGTCAAAATGGATTCAAATCGAAATTCCATGTGCCCTATCGGAAAGAGCTCGCCGAAATACGTTACAAACGTATTTTTTAGTTCCTTTATTCCTAATAGGAAAGGAGCAATTGATAATTAAATTTCGATTTTTGACCATTTTTTTTCATGACATCTCTACATTCGAAACACTCTGTAACTTTTTCTATCTAATTTCTTCCAACTTTTTCAACGCTATCCCTTGGGGATATAATCAGGCTTTAAAATGAATCCCGAATGGGTGATCCAGGGTCTGATTTAGGGGGTAAAAACTAATTTTTTCTGTTTTTTTCCATCAAAATTCATCTTTAAATGGCATTATTATGTATTATTTCTCTTATTTAACAGCTCTTTTTGGTTTATTTTCTTCCTACATCATCTGAGAACACTCCGCACTAATTAAAATTACATATTTTTTCGTTAAAGTTATAAATAAATACCTTTTTTTGCATCGGTGCAGGAAAAATTTTAAAAGTGCATATATTAAAAGCCGTGCCTTGAAAAAACAAATGAAACTGACCCTCTTTATATCGAAATTAAAATATGACCTGTCAAAATGTCATGAAAATAACAGTTTTTGTAGCGATATTGGAAGCTTCCTGGACCGATTTCGGCTTGAAATATACATGGCAAAGGTAAAACGGACTTTATATTTTTATTTACAATACATTTCATTGGACGATTTAAGCATTAAATACGAATTTTTTAAATTTTTCTCAGACCATGCAAATGCATGTCAAAATCAGTTTCATACGGAGAAATGTATTAAAATATGAAGGGTCGAAATGTCGCAAAAATGTCAGTTTTCCTTGCGAGATTTTAGAGTTTCTGAACCGTTTTCGACTTGAAAAATACTGGGCAAGGCCTCTATAGACCTTCCCGTGTGGATTTCGGAACATATAATTTGAAGAATTAGTCATTAAATACCAATTTTAACAATTTTTCGATGACGCGGCGAAGCATCATAGAAAGGCCATTCCATGAGGTAGTATACGGGGTAAATCACAATGACGGGTCTGATTTAAATTTTGCTTAGATTGGTTATAAATTGAGAACGGATTATTCGATTGAAAAGAGTGATGTGGCAATCGAAAGGGGAGGAAGTAAGCTATTTTATTTGAAAATAATTTCGACATTTCGTTGGCATGACGACGAAAAATTTGCTATTTCCGATATTTATTGAGTTAGAGAGCTGAAGTTTGATATATGGGAAGAATTCGGTCAATCATTCAAAATTATATGTATAAATTTTGATTCGCATGGTTTCTATAGCAACGATTAAGGATAAAGTTGACAATTTCTAACTCACGTACGGCTGATCTGATTGAAACGAGAGAGGTGGCAATCGAAAGGGAACGAAGTAAGCTACTTTTTTATGTGAAAATAATTTTGACATTTCGTTGCCATGACGACGAACAGTTTGCTATTTCCATTATTTATTGAGTTTTAGAGTTGAAATTTGATATCTGGGTAGAATTCGGTCAATCATTCAAAAATATTTTTATAAATTTTGATTCCGATGATTACCATAGCAACGATTGAGCATAAAGTTGCTCATTTTTAACTCGCGAACGGCTTATCTGATTGAAACCAGTAAAGTGACGATCGAAATGTTAGAAAGTACACTACTTTTTTATGTGAAAATAATTTTGACATTTCGTTGCCGGGACGATGAACAATTTGCTATTTTCGTTATTTATTGAGTTGGAAAGTTGAAAACTGATATCTCGGAAGAATTCGGTCACTCATTCAAAAATATATCTGGAAAAATCGATTCCCATGGTTGGCATAGCAACGATTAAGGATAAAGTTGACAATTTATAACTCGCGGACGCCTTCTGCGATTGGAACGAGTGAGGTGGCTATCGAAAGGGATGGAAGTAAACTACTTTTTTATTTGAAAATAATTTCGATTTTTGGTAGTCATGACGACGATCAATTTGATTTCTCCGTTATTTATTGAGTTGCAGAGTAGAAATTTCGCATCTAAGTAGAATTCGGTCAATCATTGAAAAATATTTTTGCAATTTTCAATTTTAATGATTGCCATAGCAACGATTAGGGGTAAAGTTAACAACTTACAACTCGCGAACGGCTTCTTAGATTGAAAGAAGCGACGTTCACAATATGTATGCACAATTTTTCTCCATAGAGACATCAGTGGCGTGCCCGAAGGGCTCGCCACCAATCTTCATCCAGCTCGACCATTTCAGGAAGATGATGTTATCTAATATATGGTTCAAAGCCGATCGAAAGATGACAAGTTTAATTTAGTAGGGTTTCAGCGAAATCGTACATATTGTATTTATATGTAATATGTGTTTGTATGTATATAGCGATACGCTTACGAAGGGCGCTCTATTCTGCATCATCAATCCGTAGGAGTGTGATATCTTCCTTAATACATGGCCTAGAAACACGAAACTTTCAGGGCATGACAATGATGATATTACCGACCTTATAGAGCCCCTCGGGGGGCGTATAATATCATATCAAATATCTTTGTCATTAGCAAGAAGAGAAGAATAATTGAGCCTTATTTCAAGGAAATCGTAAATTTTTTATTCCTTTGTGTGGTTGTTTATGTTTGTATGTATACAGAATGCCCAAAAAGTCTTTGTATGCGCAAATATCTTTGTCATTAGAACGAAGAAAAACTTAAATGAGTCTTATTTCAAGGAAAACGTAAATTTTTTATTCCTTTGTGTGGCTGTTTATATGTTGGTATGTATACAGAATGTCCAAAATGTCTTTGTATACGCAAACATCTTTGCAATTAGTACGAATATAAACGTAATTGAGCCGGTTTTCAATCGCAAAAATATTAAATATAAAATATTTAAATTACTGTGTCGTGTTTGTTGTGTTTGTATATATGTACAGTACAGGATGTCCGAAAAGTCTTTGTATGGACAAATTCCTTTGCTATTTGTACAACTATAAACTTAATTGTCGGATTTAAAGCAAATTGTATATATTTGCATTTCTATGTGTACGGGTATATATATGTCTGTATACAGGCTGTCCAATAAGTGTTGGTTTGAGCAAATACTCCTAGAAGTACCTGGATAAATGTAATTAAACCGGATTTCATACAAATCGGTTATATTTGTTTTTACATGTGTTGTATATACGTATTCAGGGTGTCCGAAAAGTTTTGGTATGGGCAAATACTTCTACTACAACCGAGATAAACCTAATTAATTCGGATTTTAAGTAAATCGACTATATTCCTATTTAAACGTGTGGGTGTTAGTTTGAATGTATACAGGGTGTCCAAAAAGTCTTGTATGAGCAAATACTCCTATTATTATTTAGATAAACTTTATTAGGTCGAATTTCAAACAAATCGAATATATTTGTATTAATATGGGTTTATGTTTGTATGTATGTATACAGGGTATCCGAAAAGTCTTGGTATGGGCAAATACTTCTACTAGTACCGAGATAAACCTACTTAATTCAGATTTTAAGTAAATCGACTATATTCCTATTTAAACGTTTGGGTGTTAGTTTGAATGTATACAGGGTGTCCAAAAAGTCTTGGTATGGGCAAATACTCCTATTATTACTTAGATGAACTTTATTAGGTCGGATTTCACGCCAATCGAATATATTTGTATTAATATGTGTTTATGTTTGTATGTGTGTATACAGGGTGTCCGAAAAGTCTTGGTATGGGCAAATAGTAGGGGGAGTTGGGGCGTTCTGCATCAACCGAGCCGACCTTGACATTGATCTTGACCTTGACCTTGACATTGACCTTGACCTTGAGAAATGACCTTGGCTAACTGTCACCTGTCAACTGTCATCTGTCATACGTCATCTGTCACCTGTCATCTGTCATCTGTCATCTGTCACCTGTCCTCTGTCATACGTCATCTGTCAACTGTCATCTGTCATCTGTCATACGTCATCTGTCATCTGTCATACGTCATCTGTCATACGTCATCTGTCATACGTCATACGTCAACTGTCATACGTCAACTGTCACACTCTTGAGCGTTAACTACTTTGGCCTTAACTACTTGGGGCTTTAACTACTTGGGGCTTTAACTACTTGGGCATCAACTACTTGGGCACTATCTATTTGGGGCCTAACCGCGTCGGACTTTAATACTATTCCTAAAAATATTATTATATCACGAATATGACGTCAAAACTTTTTTCTTTATTTTTGCACATGCTAGGATTCGAACCCGGACACAGATGTTGGAATATCAGCGCTCTAACCAACCTGGCTATCGGCTTCACATAAAATATTGTGCTGATGGGATATAGACTTGCAGCCAGAAGGACCAACGTTTGCAAGTAGAAATTTAATATACGTAACGTGTTCAAAATGACCTTATAAGGCATGCGTAAAAGCATGTCAACTGACGCTAGTCATTTAAGACATGTCAACCGCCATTTGTCACTTGTTAAACGCCAAAATTAATATTTGACATACATCACGTGTTCAACGTGACATAACAAATCGTTTGGAAAAAACCCAAAGTCAATCGGCCAACTCGTTTGTAAGCGGTCGCTAATTACGTCCAGCGTCTTAATGGCTGAAAAGAATCAGTCTTTCTATTAGTTAAACTGTTTTAACCATCACTTAGAATACTGCTGAAGCCCCAAAACACTGCAATGCAGTGTCCATTGTCAATGATCTTTGCGTAGTAATATATACTTCACCTCGTATATTCTAATATTTTAAATCTCGCACACCGCATTATTGGCAATACGCCAGAAAGTTTGCAACAGCATTGCTAGGCAAAGCGAGCCAAATAAGGCAAGCGAAACACAGCAGCAATCATACTACACGAACCAAGCGGAGATATTCTATTATTAGTTTAGATACGTTTCGACGTGTTTTCCGCGCTTTAGACGTGTTCTTAATCGGGAAACCGTCGAGCGATCCAGCAGTCGCTCGAAAACTTTCCTTGAGAACAGCCAGTTCGTTAAAAATAGACGCGTGCTTTGTTTGATTGTGTTGTAAAGTGTGTGTAATATTATTTGGTAAGTACATTTATTTCTATGTATTATATCAAGAAACAAATAAAAATTAGTGATAGAAGGAATTCTGCGGTGGAAATCTAATGTGTTGTATTATGATTTAGCAAAAATTAGTAATTTGTGTTTATAGTAGTGCTAAAATATTACAAGTCTGTCTGTATGCAACACAGATCTATTAGTAAAAAATTATAGCTGTCTTTTTAGCTGTGTAAAACGATTTATTATTTCTACAAAATAAGAAATTTGTGTTTATGGTAGGAAAAATATTACAAGTCTGTCTGCATGCAACACCAGCCCATTAGTAAAAAATTATAGCCGCCTTTTAACTATGTAAAACAATTTTATTATTTCTACAAAAGAATAATTTGCTCGTTTGTCTGCCACATAAGCCAATAGTTCTATACGGGTAAAAAGAATATTGCGCAACATTATGAATTAAAAAGTATTAATCGTTGCTAACTATATTTTATTTTTATAGAAAATGCTTGTTTGCCAATATTGTGGTCGCTCGTTTGCAGGGAAGAGCAACCTCACGCGCCATGGGGACTGTCGGCGGGTGGATCAAACATGTGAAGCTTGTGGGGAAACTTTTCAGTCAATGGGTGTGTTACAGCGGCATCAGCGAGAAAAACACAGAGCGCCAAAAAGACCAATACCCACCCTGCAGGCTCACCAAGTAAAAAGGGCTAGACTTGATCTTCAAGATAGTAAGTTAAATTCTTCAGTGTTTTATTACAGGCTTGATTTATAACAAATCTGTTCTTATTTCCAGAACCATCTACGTCAGCCACAAAGTATTGTTCAACGTGTCGAATCGATGTCTCTACCAACCGCTGGGCTGGACATTTAAGAACCCAACGCCACCTAGAACAGTGCTGCGTGGTACAGGAGGAAGGTGTGGAGCTTGTTGAAACATCTTTTAGAAGCCGAATTGTGACATACCGACTATCATCAGACTCTACCAACATGAAGAACTATCTCCAACATCTGCGGGCATTATTTGTCAAGTTGGTGGAGGAAACCCGGCAAAACTTTAATCATCTCAAGGTTGGTGTTGAACTTTTCGGCCGCTTCCTCCTGCAGACGAGTGGCTCCGAAGAGATCAAGTCCTTTAACACCAGATACCAGCTGGTAAATGAAGGGACAGATTTGGAGGAGCTGTTCGAGCAGCTCGCCGCCATCCTAGACCGAAAGTATTCCGAATTTATGGAAAAGGATAGTGGTGAGTGTAAAACTATTGGAAAATTGATAACTGTTTAATATTTCTTACTAATAAATATTTCTATTGTTACAGGGTGGGCGCTCCAACAACTCCTCCACTTGGAATTAGGCATCAACAAGATCAAGCCTCTGAAGCCATCTTCCTACATTCCACTACCAAAGGAGATTGAAGCAAAGAAAGCTGTCTTAAACATCCAGAACACGGATCAAAAATGTTTCATGTGGTCAGTCCTAGCTGCCTTACATCCTTTGGATCGAAGTCAAAATGCAAATAGAGTCGCGAACTATTTACCTTTTGAAAACGAGTTGGACTTTACAGGTATGGAATTTCCGATTAAACTTACCGATGTAACTAAATTTGAACGACTCAATAATATTTCTATCAACGTATACGGACTGGAGAAACTGTTCGAAGATGGTAAAAATATTATTGAAGTCGTGGGGCCCTTATACTTTACAAAGTCTCATAATAGGGAGCGACATGTAAATTTGTTAGTAACCAGTGATGACTATGGTAATAGTCATTACTGCTTAATAAGAAGTTTATCTCGCCTGATCTCAAGACAATTATCCTTACACCATGCTACCAAGTATTTATGCGATGGTTGTTTATCGTATTTTGATTCAGAACAAAAATTAAAAAAACATCAAGAACATGATTGCGGGCACGTTTTAGCTAAAGTCCCAACAACAAATTTGAAAAAAAAATAAATACGGCGAAGAGATTCCCGAGAATATTTTGAAATTTACAAACTTTGAAAAGAAATTAAAAGTACCTTTCGTTGTTTATGCCGATTTCGAAACCATCCTTGAACCTATCGATACAGAGGAAAATGCGCAGGATCCCGATACGTCATATACTGTGAGAACGCACAAACATGTCCCGTACTCGTTCGATTACTACATCAAATGTGACTTTGATGATGCTCATTCAATTTACCAAAGTTACAGGGGTCCGGATGCACACAAAGAATTCGTAAAACGTTTAGAGACTGATTGTAAATCAATCTATAATCGCTTTATGAAGGAAGTAGTACCCATGATTCCTATTTCTGCGGAACAAGAGATTGAGCATCAAAATGCTACGGTATGCCATATATGCGAAAAGCCATTTGATGTAGCATTAAACGACCGCGTGCACGACCATAATCACGTAAATGGCTTATATCGGGCGGCTGCGCACTCTGTATGTAACCTAAATTACAAAATCCCTCAATTTATACCCATCTTTTTCCATAATATGTCCAACTTTGACTCCCACCTGTTTGTTAAGGAATTGGCTTCCAACGAAGAAAAGCTGGATGTTATCCCCCAAAACAAGGAAAAGTATATATCATTTTCTAAACATGTTTTGGTGGATAACATCGAGAACAAGGATGGTAAACGGCAGGTATTTTTAAAATTACGCTTTCTCGATAGTTTTCGTTTCATGGCCAGCAGTCTAGATAAACTTAGTCAAAATTTAAAACCACAACAATGTCGAGAAGTTAGAAAATATTTCGCGGAGGAAAATAAGTTTCAGCTTATTCGACAGAAGGGTGTCTTCCCATATAATTACGTGGATAGTTTCGAAAAATTGAACGATACGAAGCTACCATCACATAAAGACTTTTACAACCAGCTAAAGAAAGAAGACATTAGCAAAGAGGATTACAAGCGTGCTTGGGATGTGTGGAATTTATTTGAATGCAAAACTTTAGGCGAATATTCAGATATTTATTTAAAGTCCGACGTTTTATTATTAACAGATGTGTTTGAAAGTTTTAGAGACGTGTGCCTTAACACTTACAGTCTAGACCCTGCGCAGTATTTCACGGCGCCATCCCTTTCGATGGACGCCGCACTCAAGGCCACGGCAATTAGCTTGGAATTACTGACAGATCTAGACATGGTACACTTCTTTAAACACGATATTCGCGGTGGGGTCAGTCAGTGTAGCGTTAGAAAAGCTTTTGCGAACAATCAATTTGTACCTCATTATGACGCTTCCAAACCTACTTCCTACATCATGTATTTGGACGCCACCAACCTATATGGTGCAGCCATGTCACAATATTTACCAACGGGGAATTTTAAGTGGTTGGATGAGACCGAAATTCAAAGTTTAGATTACATGAATGTCGCGAATGATTCTAAAACTGGCTACATATTAGAGGTAGATTTAGAATATCCCGAACAGTTGCATTACTTACACAACGAACTACCCTTTTGTCCAGAATCCATAGCCCCACCAGAATCAAAATGCCAAGACATTACAAAATTAATACCCAACTTTCTTAAAAAAGAAAAATATATTATTCATTATCAAAATTTGCGTCAGGCTTTAGATTAGGGGCTTAAGCTCACAAAAATTCATCGCGTTATATCTTTTGATCAATCACCATGGTTAAAGAAATACATTGACCTAAACACAGCGATGCGTAATAAAGCGAAAAATAAGTTTGAAAAGGATTTCTTCAAACTTATGAACAACGCTGTGTTTGGTAAAACGATGGAAAATGTGGAGAAACGGGTAGATGTTAAACTTGTTTCTCATTGGGAAAATATTGGTAGAAGGTTGGGAGCCGAAGCGTTAATCTCGAAACCTCATTTTAAAGACCGCACGATTTTCGGCGAAAACCTGGTAGCTATCCAGATGAAAAAACAAAAAGTCACATATAATAAGCCTATTTACGTAGGTTTTAGCATCTTGGAAATATCTAAGACTATTATGTATGACTTTTTGTACGGGTATATTAAGCCAAAATACGGCAACAACGCGGTATTACTCTACACTGACACCGATTCCCTTGTTTTAAAAATTACAACGGAAAATTTCTATAATGACATGCGAGAAAATTTAGATAGATTCGATACATCCAACTACTCACAAGATAACCCACATGATGTTCCTGTAAACCAATCAATTTTGGGCAAAATGAAAGACGAGTATGCAGGAAAAATCATTTGGGATTTCTACGGTACCGGGGCGAAAGCATATTGTGTAAATGTGGAGGGAAAGTTAACGAAAAAAGCTAAGGGAGTTCCTGACTACGTTACCCAGAAAGAACTGACTCTTGATGATTATAGGGAGGCGGTTGACGTAGAAGGAACTCACATTCATCGACAGATGAACACTTTCCGTTCACATTTACACGATATGTATGTCGAACTGAAAAATAAGGTAGCGCTATCACACGCGGACGATAAGCGTTACCTTATTCCCGGTGACTTAGAGAACACGCTTGCTTGGGGTCATCGAGATATTGAAAAGTATAAGGAATCATCGGAAATTCCATGAGTTAAGACTGATCACCGACAGCTAACTTTACATCAATCACCTTTGATAGCTAAATGTATGTGACTTTAGAGACTGTGATAGTAGGATAGTAATTTATTGTACTTAGTTAATTATTGTATTTTATTCTAATATAGACTATTTAATGTATTTACCTATTTACTTTATATGTATATTTTATCCAAGTTTACCCAATTTTTATATTGTGTATTTTACTCTATGTACTCTTTACAGGCCATTGTTCAGCCGCTTTTTACTGTTTTAATTTTTTACATATTAATAAATGTTTGTTTTTGTGTATATATTGGCGTTTTATTTCCTTAGAGCAAAGAAAAAACAAATTGATATTAAACTATTTATTTAGTAACAGTATAATACTCAATATTAAGCTTATACAATTCATAAATATGCTTTGCAAATAGGTGTATTAGCTTCTCGGTCCATCGAAAAAGATACTTGTCGGTTGTGGCATCTTCAAACTTTAGACTTCTCTTATCGCCATTGCGATGAAACACTAGCGTGTACTGTCCAATTATCATAAATATATCTACCCAATGGGTATTGAAACAATCAAAAGTGCTTAAAAACTCTTCAAATTCATCACTAGAGAAAGAAATTTTGCCATAACCAATAGTATCCAAAATTACTTGTTTGCGTTCCTCTTCTGACGTACGAAAAATGACAGTGATAAAATCATCAATCTCGTACACTCGGTTAGGCTTAGTCTTCAGAACTATCGCTGGAACATCAGGACATCTAGAAGGAGATTCAAACACCTTATCCCAGCTGGAGGAGGCCGCCATTGGTAAGTTTAAATGGTAAGTTTCAATAATATTCTAACCACAGATTTCTTTTCTTGGTAAAACTGAATATCTCTTTTCAGCTTGCGTAATTTTTTCAAATGCTTGTCTAATCTAACTGACCAGTCAACCGTCTTTGCCATGCGCTCGAGACTAAATGCCTAAATTTTTCAAGGGTTTCGAATAATATAGGATAAAATGAAATATGTAATACAATTATTTAACTTCTTTATTTAGGTAAAAAATCATAAATATATTCATACAAGATTTTTGAATTCATAACACTACAAGTACAATATTCTAAACCATGATAAGAACAAGTGGTTTTACTTAGAGATAATTTCGGTACATTAACACTGGCTCTAGTAATTTCTAAATTAATAATATCGGGTATATGCTTAAGATATTTCATCGTGGAAAAAGTTTCAAGTAAAAAGGGCTTCTTTACATGTCCCTTCACATAGATGACATCAACATCCCGTAGATCGTTGTAGATAATGCGGTGAAGTTCATTGTAATCGGTTTCACCAGAATTGTAGTATAAACCATGTCGGTTCCCATATAGAAACATTGCTTGTTTCTGGCAATCATAGGACAGTTCATAAAACGGTTTAGCTGGTTTAAAAAGATAGTTTTTTATTTGCTTCCCATCGTAAATAGCCAATTCTTTAGCTTGAAATTCTGGAACGCTGAATCCTTGAACGTCAACCACAACAAACTTCATCGTGTCTGGGTTGAATAGTAACTGCCTACAACAGATCATGTACTTGACCTGTTAAAGCCTGATACTCAAGCACTCGATCATGAATAATTATACAAAAGGCACGTGACTCAGCCGAGAAGTTTTCGGAACTTTGAAACTCCAACTTAACGTCAATAGTGTTACTCTTGAGGGCTTCATTTTGTTTAGAGCAGTCAATAACAAAGAGGGTTCTGCCAGCGAAAGCGAGAAAATCCAAGAGCGGCTCACACCGCTGTTTCCCCAAATAGGTTTTTTGAAAGTCCGTATACATCTGATAGGCTTCTGCAAACTGTCTATTGGCAAAGTTTAGGTTTAACGACTCATAGGGGTAAACTTCAGAATTCAAATGCAATTTGACGTCGGTGATGTTTAAATTATCAAAGTAGGTACAATCAGCTTCAAAGTTATCTTTTCGCTTCTTCATAAAAAATACAATGACGTATCGGGCTCTCTCAGACATGGTCTTAACGGTCCAAATATCACGCTTTGTTGTTCCCAAAGCAGGCAGTTCATGTAGTTCCCAATTTCTAAACGGAATATATATCGGTTTGTTCTTTGCAATTTCATCCAAAAGCCTTAATTTCACTGCATCACTCGGGTAAATATGTCTCACTTTCAACACAACCGTTTTTAAGGTTATTGTTGCCTTCTTAGTACCCGAGGACTTGTAGCAGTTGTCGTCATGACGAGCACGAACTAGTTTAAGTTTCTGTTTACCCACTAATACATTGTGGTAATCGGCAAACACGCCAAACAAGATTGAAAGTGGGATGCGAAAATTAAAGTCTTTAGAAGTTTCATCCAAGGTCTTAACAGTTCCACTAGGCCAATTCCATCCGGCTATGTCTAGAGCACGGCTCTCCTGCTCATTTAAACATAGCATATTTTTAACGGTGCTAACAATACCAGGATCTCGAATCTTTTCAATCTCCTTACTATTAACTTCATAGGAAATGTTGTCAAAGAGAAAGGCTCCAGCATTATTGGTTAGATCACAAGTACCGGTCTTACCAGTGGCATCTGCTTCCACCTTAAATGTGCCCTCGATGTAGAGTTGAGCTTCACTCATATCCAAAAAGACATCTTGCTGATTGATAACAATCTCGATTTCGTCATTGTTATTAAAGGAGTTGGTAAAGGGGTGATAAGTGTGCCATTCTTCGCGAATGACCGACTCATCACTCTTGATCTGATTGAAGATTTGAAGTTTTTCTGACATGATAGCCGTAAGGACTGCTTATCGACTGCAAATATATTATATTGGAAAACGTGAGTGACCCCTTCGACTTCTGACCACTGAATGATCTACCGGCTGAGGTATTAGTGTTTAAATACCTTTTAAATACTAGAACCATTTCGTCTAAGTTCTAATCGAACTACTACTTCTTCACCTCGAAAATTAAGAGGTCTAGAATCCTGGTCTACTAGCGTGAGAGTAATGTTATAGATGCTTTTTTGGTTCACAGGCAAATAGATTAGATTCCTGGGTTCGATATTTATACTGTAGCCGGGATCGACAGTTGGTGAAAATTCGTAAAGTGTATGTGCGGGATTATTTGTGTAATATGAGCCGGAAATGATGTTACACTCTACTCTAATAGTAACAACTTGTATAATATCCACAGGCTGATCAGATTCGTGGAATTTGCCGGCCTTTAACAGCTGAGGTGAAAATCCCAACAACTTTGCAATACTGTCTTTTGGCTTAAAGTTTATGTCGTAGACGCTGGTTAGCTCACACTTTAACGTATTGTTATTGGGCTTAAGCGACAAGACGCGATTCCGCTCGTCTGCAGAAGCTCTGGGATCTAGGAGCTTACGTTGTAGAAACTGTTCGATATCTTCCAACTCGTAGGACCCTGTTGGTATTTCCAATACTAGCTCCTCCTGATTATTGACAATGTAATAAAACTTGTTTCGTCCCTCTTCTATATTGGGGATTGTGTTCCAAGTGTTTAGCGAAATTAATGCTAACGAGTAATCAAACCTGGAATCGAGCTCTATGGGAGGTACAAAGTATGCTTCAAGTCGGTGAGAGCGACCTTTTAACGTGAATGTCTGTGACATGACTGCTAGCAATAAGCATCAACACCTGCATTTATAAAGTTTCATTGTAGAGAAATGTTAGAGCAAGATGCCCACAATTGGTCATTCCATAATCCTGATACTGATCGGAATTAAAATAGATTTTAACATTTTTCATGTACTTGACAAATTCCTTGGGCGGTTTCAAGTTGCCAAAACTATCGAAATAAACAACTCGATTACCGTGTTTCTTGTAAGCTACCCAATGTGTTCCGAATCCTGTGTTCCGATCCAAATTAATAACACCACACTCTGTTTTGAGGGGTGCGTTCGGTAAAGTGTCTCGCATAAATACTCCTCTAAAATGCGGTATTTTTAATCGAGTGGCGTACGAATTAATATCGTGATCGGATAACGGCTTTTCAGGTAGCTTTATTGGTAGTTTTTTGGCATTTTCCGTAAAAACAATCCATAGCCAGTTTTGTGTTTCTTTAAATACAGACCGCTACCCTTTTTTCCCAAGGCAATCGCTTCCATTGTTTCGTTGTGTCGTTTAGATTCTTTTAACTTCTCCTTGACACTTTGAGCATCATTAACGGCCTTCGCTATCCCCGCGGCGCCTCCGCTTAGTGCCCCTAGGGCACTAAGTCCTGCAAATATGGGAATAATGGGTAGAAACCCACCCTGTTTCGGTAATGGTATGATGCGTGGTACGTTGATCCTCTTACGTCCTCCCACCTTCTTGACAGTTACTCGGGCAGCTTTAAGTATTTTACTGAGAGTCCTTTTCTTACTAACATCACCAGCACCCGTATGTTTAAGTTGTTTCTTAAGCAGAGTGACCACTGATGATAGGGGTTTCATCTTCTTCTTGCCAGCACCCAACTTGCGTTTTACCTTCATGGCGTTAGTTACTAACCACGCTGAAGCTTTTTCACCAAAACTGGAATCGTTTGCCTTTACTCGTTCCCAAGCCCGGTTCTCCAACACTCGATCGGCCCGATGTCTTTGTTCCAACTCTTTAGACTTTGCGTATTCGATATCGTGATCGCGACAAGCACTATCCAATTTATTCTTTGGTCGATCGCCTCGAGCCAACCGCTCTTGAAGTTTGGTTCCAGGTCCGCAATAGGAATAACCGGGTAAATGAAGCTCGAACGGGAGCTTGTTGATAACTGTATTTAACAAACCTGCACCCTGCAGAGTCTTCATTCGTAATGAAGCCCTGGGAGGGTGTAGAGTAGTATTTATAGAGATGCGTCAAGAGAAACAGAAACT
Organism: Philopedon plagiatum; assembly: GCA_963971165.1. Taxonomy (NCBI): domain Eukaryota; kingdom Metazoa; phylum Arthropoda; class Insecta; order Coleoptera; family Curculionidae; genus Philopedon; species Philopedon plagiatum. The sequence continues at coordinate 85,235,122 of OZ020189.1, forward strand.
CAAAATCCAAGTTTATAATTGCGATATGAAAACAGACAAGTCCCAAAGTAGCAAACATGGTCAACTTTTACCTTCTACAATTCGAGCTTTAATATGTGGTCCGAGTAATTGTGGCAAAACCAATGTAATGATTAATCTTTTGATTGATGAAAATGGTTTAAAATTTGAGAATGTGTACGTGTATTCCAAATCTCTGCAGCAAGACAAGTACGACTTTCTTCAACAGGCTATGAAACATTCTCGTTTAGGCTATTTCGGCTACAGCGATAATGATGAAGTTCTAGATCCTGTCAGCGCCCGACCTCACTCTGTATTCATATTTGATGACGTAGCATGTGAGAAGCAGGATAAAATACGTAATTATTTTTGTATGGGTCGGCATCATGCAATTGATTCATTCTATTTATCGCAAACTTACTCGAAAATACCGAAACAGCTGGTTCGTGACAATGCCAATGTGTTACGGTTTTATTCCGCTTCTAAAATATTGTACAGATAAATTAAAGACTTACCAGATCTTCGATTAATACTAAGAGAATAGAGCTTGGTTTTTGGTTTTATAGATGCCTTTATTTAAGTCTTAATAGGTACAATGTAGGTATAAGTATACTTAATTCTAGTTCGCCTTATTCGTCAAGGTCTTTCTCAAGCTGTGTATAGTCCAGGCCATCCTAAAAGTATATCATAATTATTAGCTTGTGCTATTCGTGTAAGAGTAATAAGATTTGGTAGACCCGCTAATAAATCATCGTAATGGTTAAAAGCTCTACCTGCTACTTCTGCATTTATTAGTGCATTGTTAGGTATTTAACAGTATTTGTATCTGACTTCATCTTCTTTAGTATCTCGTTCTAGGCCTCATCTTGGTTCTTTCTTTCGGTTCAGAATCGAGACCTAAAAATTACAAGGTTGAGTGGAATGAACGCCAGTTTTGGGGAATAGGAAGTGTTTTGGGCATATTTAGGGCACTGAGTCTTAAATCTCTTATCTTTAAATAGTAATAAATAAAACTCCACTTTGTTATTGTTTTTGAAATGTCAAAAACTGTCAGAGGTCACACTGCTTAGATTTAAAAGTCCCTAAGACTTTGACAGATGGAATCCTGCGCCGTTTTTCATGACGTCAAGGGTGTTTTTTTTGGACTAGCCTTTTTGCAGCGTGCATTCCAGGAGTCCAACAGCATTTTTGCAGATATATTTTGAATTTTTGGTACCCAAAGTTGTAATTTGGCGGTAATAAACCTTATTACGCCATACAATTAGTTCAAATTGATTTATTACAGTTTTATGGGGAAAATCCCAAAGTTCGTTTTTTTGGTCATCGACTCATCGACAAGGCCACATGCCATCTAGGGTAAGTCTCGACTTTAAATATCTAGTTTGTCTTGTGTGACTTCTGAAGATAGCACTTAGAGTTATTCTATAAATACCACAGATATATATTAAAATCTACCTACCTTATTTTATGCATGAAGGTCACATCCTGAAGCTCGGTTCTGTTTCAGGCCTATTTTTCCTAGTTGTGTTATTCCTGCTCTTCTTTGGTTCCATCATTTTGTCTTCTGTTCCTTACGTTTCTGTCTTGGAGCTTCCACATCAGGGCAGGAGTAGACCATCGTCCTAACACCTTGCGGAGTGTGCTTTCCCTGGTGACACCGTTCAAGCTTCACCGTACATCTTGCTGCTTGAGTACTGGAAGCACCACAACCACTACACCATACACCATCATAAATAAACTGTCAGGTTTGATATGTTTGTGCCGTCCTAGTAGAACGATTATTATATCACGTCACTCGAGGCTACAGGCCTCCACTAGCTGAACTATAGACTGTTAAATAATACACCATCGACAAACTTTGTGCTAATTTTATTGTGAAATGTTTATTATATTAGGTAGTAGGTACCATAAACGTTAATTTGTGATGCACAAGACACGGTAGGAAGGCCTTCTTATTTCGTACACGTGCACTTATTTACTTATCACTATTATTGTACGTAATGATTAACCGTATCCGTCACTGATTTTGGCACCACGATATTCTTAACAATTAATTTGAAACAAACACAAACTAGAAGAAAATGATCTCCACATTCATCATTTACAATCATTAAAATCTAACCTATCTTAACTTTTCTTCACTTTCGAAAGTACTGTCAAAATCAGTAGAGATGGGTAAGTAGATCGATAACAATCCACGATAAGTGTGGATATTGAGTTGGATAGCGTGAGTTTGTTACTTTTTAATTATTTTCTTGATGAACAGCTTTCAGAGCTTGTTTTTATTATATTTGCGTAACAACCTGCATAGCACTTATTTACATGTAAATAACTTAAATAACTATTCAGCTTTTCATTTTAATTTGAGGAAACAATAGTGATATTTTGTTAAGGATATTAGGGATATGATCCTCACTTTAAATATTAAATTAATAACCTTTAGAGCAGGCTGTTTTATTGGGGCAAACTTGGAATTTCCTGTTTTCTTTTAAAAGATCAGTCTCTGCCTTACCGGGGCTAAAACAGGTGGCGCTTTAGTTTTTGGTTTTGACTTTACCCACACCACTCTCGGCAGAGCTAGCCGTCGTTCGCCCAAAAGGTAGAGACTACACTTGGACAGTAAAACAGTGCAACTCTTGCTCTGCTCTAGTTCAACCAGTCATCTTATCCGCAACTTTAAGGTAACTTTCTTTCGGTTAACTTTAAAATGACGCCTTCTTTGTGGTCAACTTTAAGATAAAGAGAGTTATTGTCTTTTAGTTAACTTTAAAATAACCTCTCTTTGGTTGACTATTATTATTACCACTCATTGGTTATTTCTATATTACCCATCAGCGTTAAATATCTGTAGCAAATGGCGCCTTTCAACGGGTTTAATTTGGTGATATTTTTATTTATAATGAGCACATGGTAGTGACATTTAACTTTTTTTATTGTTATTGGAGTAAAACAAAAACTTTAGTCTGATCGTTAAGTGACTAATTTTTTTTTTTAATAAAAGCTATCTACTACCTGATAAAAATTTTATGGTGGTGTTGTAGGATTTGTGCATCTCTGGGATGTTTTACGGTTTTTTTGTTAATACTTTTTAGTAAAGTATTATCCATTATTTCCTATTGATGTAGGATTAGTTTTAAATTTTTCTCTTGCAGTGTTGCATTATTTAGTATAGGTGTAAAGCACCCTGATTTGAGTTTATTTGGCGGTACCACATTTTTTATTATTTTTTAGTGAGTTACTCCCTTTAAGATTTTTTTTTTTTCTTCAATTTTTTGTAGGGGTCGGGTTTGTGTGTCACTTTGCGACACACCTAGATCCTAATTATTAGGATTCGATTCTTAGTATATGTACATATGTGATTAGTTTCGTTTAGCTTAAGTACTAAGCATTTGATATTAGCGTTAAACTTTACTTGCGTTGCTAGTAAGTTTAGTAGTATTTTTCTAGATTCTTTTTTTTGCGAGATTCAGGCAAAATGGAAATTAATCTTTTGGGTGCCGATGAAATTAAATACGAGTTGGCAATTCGTGGGTTACCAGTAACTGGTTCGTTTCCGCAGAAGCGTGCGTTATTAAGGGAAGCCATGCGTACGGAGCGCGAGGGACGTGTTTCGCGTCCAACAACATCGTGTTATGATGCTGAGACCGACCTTTGCGTTTGCAGGGCAAAATTATTGATTTTGGAGCGCGACATCCTTAATTTCGATGTAGGTAACAAAGACAGTGAGTTTAAAAGAATTTACACCTTTTTACTGCATGTTGAAAACCGTCTAAATCGCGTTCAAGTTCTGGAACAATCGGGAGTCAACCAAAAGGGCGAATTGATAGATAGGTGTGAACAGCTGATAGGCGATTTACATTTGGTTTTGGAGGGTATACCTCGTACTTCGAACGATGATCAAACGTTAACGCGATCGGGCCAACCAGGTGCAATAGCACATAACACAAATGCGGCTACTTCTCGTGTGGTAAGCACTTCTATTTTGGATACCGAGAATGAACAGGAAATTAACAGAATCCTGCCTGTCGCTATCACGCCCCAGAGACAGGTACAGGTGTCGTATGACCTGATTAACATCGATGAGGAAGCAGTACCCACTCAACCTGTGCCCTTCGTTCAGCCTGCTGCTCCTTTAGTCTTAGAACCTCAAACATCCCCCTCAATCATTAATTCTTGTCCAAATATTCCGGAACCAGAGGTTACTAACCGTAATCCCCTGGCCGCATCTACACTCCAGCGCGATGCGCACACTCACTTGCCTAATGAACAAAGACGTATTATTCCTGCACCGTCTAGAATTTCGTTGGGTAGTTTTGCGACTGATGCGTTGCCTTCCTCGCGGGCCGTGCAGTCTGAACTTCCGGCTCGTCGGTTGGCTTTCGATGTATCTCATGGTAGTCGTATGGCCACCATCGGCTCAGAGCATCAAGTCTTCGACCTGTCAGATTTCTCTAGGGACCCCATCTGTGAGCGACAGATGTTGCAAAACCAACCCCTTAATCTAGATTCTGTAAATAGACCACAACCTGTGCAATCTGCTGCACGACGTGTAGTAGATCCTCAATTCTTAAGCACGGGCCACTCTAATTTTTCAGTTTCTGCACCCCTCTCCCATCAGAATCGTTTCTTGGAACAAGCTCAATTACCCCCTTCGTCCGTGGAAGACTACCGGTTGAGCTCGTCGAGTCAACCAGTTCGATCTTACTTACCTGAACATAATTCTGTTGATCAGATTTCTTCTCGAGGTACTCGTGTAAATCCAACCCATCCAACGTATTTGGAACGTGCGAATACCTTAGAAGATTTTCGAGTTCCCGTGTCAACCCATGACAGTTCTGTCCCCGTTGGTTACTCGTTGAGTAGACCCGTCCGTGAAGCCCCTAATAGGACTATTCGTCCTACCGTGATCCCTGCTTCTTCGTCTATGAGACGAGGCTCACAAGTACATTTTGCGGATGAATCGCAAAATGTGTCCCGATTGGCAAATGTTAACTCCACCCGACAGGATGAGCCGTTAGGCTATTCTGATCCATTTGTTGATCTTGCCGATCGATTAGATAATTTCCAGTTTTCTCCCTTAAACGGGTTTCGTCCCGAAGAATCTCGTGTTAGTAATTTTAGTTCTAGATTTTTAGATATAAATAAATGGAATGTTAGGTTTAATGGACAAAGTAGTGTTAATGACTTTTTAGAACGTATAGAGGAGCTTCGTGTGTCACGTGGTGCAACGAAGGAACAGTTGTTTCGTTCTGCGCCTGAACTTCTTTCCGGTGATGCTCTTCTATGGTACCGTACTTGTCATTTTGTAGATTGGGATGATCTCGTTCAACATCTGAGAGGTACATTCCAACCTTATGATTACGAGTTTGCGTTATGGGATGAGATTCGTCGTCGTACACAAGGCGCTCAAGAGCGCGTGATTAGTTTTGTTGTCTCTATGGAGAATCTCTTCCGCAAACTTCCGGTATTACCTTCAGAAGCTACTCGGTTGCAGATGATACTGCGCAACTTACTGCCGTATATTCAGAGTAGGCTATCGACTCATAATATTGATACTTTACAGGATCTCGTTAGATTAAGTCGTGCGATTGAGGAGACAGAATCCCGAATTCAGCGATTTGTCCCCCCTTCGACGAATTATCGTCAAATGTTGGAGCCTGCCTTAGCTTATCGTAAGCCATCTAATCATGTCGCTCCCATTGAAGCCCCTACTGTCATTGGTCAGACTCCTAATACTTCTGAAGTAGCAGTCCTCAATGTCCCCTCGAATCCGACCTCATGCTGGAATTGTCAAGAACAAGGCCATCAATTCCGCCAGTGTTCCCAACCACGTCGAAAGTTCTGTTATAGGTGTGGTAAGAGTGACGTTACCTCCAAAAGTTGTCCTTCGTGTGCAAAAAACGTAAATCTGGGAAGGCAGTAACAGGCCAACCGTTCTTCCCATCTAAAGAAACTTTCAAGGCCGATTCAAACCAGATTATTTTAAATTACATATTGGAACATGCTAAGGATGACAAGAGACCATACTTAAGAATTCACATATATGGTAAAGAGCTTTTAGGTTTGCTTGACAGTGGTTCCTCGCGAACCATTATTGGTTCTCATGGCTGGGATATTCTAAAAACAGTCTGTCGTTTGGATTCATCTGTAATATCAACTTGTACGGTTGCTAATGGCCAAGCTTGTCAGAGTATTGGTTCGATCAAGCTACCATTTCAACTTCAAGATAAAATAGTTCTCCTAGATACCTTGGTTGTTCCTTCTTTACCGCACACGCTCATTTTAGGGATTGACTTTTGGAGTCAAATGAAAATAGTACCTAACTTGTACAGTGGCGAGTGGTCGTTTCGATCAGATTTAGATCACAATCCACATATTTTTGCCATCCACTCCCGTGACAATCTAACATCTGAGCAGCGTCAAATCCTTGACAATCTTGTAGAAAATACCTTTTCATCTGTGGGTAATAAGCTTGGATGTACGACGTTAGTGGAAATGGAGATCAAAACGGATTCTACTCCAATAAAACAGAGATACTATCCCTTATCTCATGCTTTGCAAAAAGAAGTCAACAAGGAGTTAGAGCAAATGTTAGCGGATGGGATTGTGGAACCATCTGAGTCTCCCTGGTCTTCGCCAATAGTTATGGTTAAGAAAAAGTCTGGCGGTTGGCGTTTTTGTGTAGATTACCGCGCTGTTAATAAAGCTACGATTCCCGACGCATATCCCATTCCTTACGTGTCAGCTACGTTAGATAAATTACGCGACGCAAAATATCTGAGTACGCTCGACATAAAGTCTGCTTATTGGCAAATACCCATTGCAAAGGGTTCCAGACCTCTCACTGCGTTTACCGTGCCGTCACGTGGGCTCTTCCAATTTACAAGAATGCCGTTCGGTTTGACTAATGCCCCCGCCGTCTGGCAAAGATTGATTGATCGGGTGGTAGGCGTCGATTTAGAACAATTCGTGTTTGTTTACCTCGATGACGTTATAGTATGTACTCCAACTTTCGAGGAGCATATTCGTGTTTTACGTGAAGTTATTTCGCGCATTGTAAGTGCAGGTCTTACACTTAACCGCGAAAAATGTAATTTTTGTAAGCCTGAGCTTAAATATTTAGGTTATGTTGTAAATTCATCAGGACTTATGGTAGATCCTGAGAAGATTGAGGCAATTCTGCGTCTTCCTACACCGAAAAGTGTGACTGAAATAAGGCGAGTTATTGGTCTTGCTTCCTGGTACCGCCGGTTTGTGCCAAATTTTTCCTCGGTTTTGGCGCCACTCTCGGCCTTAACGAGAAAGAATGTTAAATTTGTCTGGGGTCCAGAATGTGAAGCAGCCTTTAATACAGTCAAGGAGCACCTTGTCAAAGCACCGGTACTTTCTTGTCCGGACTTTGAGCAACCTTTTATTGTCCAGTGTGATGCATCAGATTTTGGTCTAGGAGCGGTGCTTTCTCAGGTTCAGAATGGCGAGGAACACGTCATTTCTTACTTGAGCCGTTCGCTTACCAAAAATGAAAGAAAGTACAGTACTACGGAGAAGGAATGTTTAGCTGTTCTCTTTGCCATAGAGAAGCTTCGTCCTTATCTCGAAGGAACCAAATTCACCGTGATTACTGATCATTACAGCCTTAAGTGGCTTAACTCTATCAAGGACCCTGTAGGACGCATTGCGCGTTGGGCCATAAGACTGCAGCAGTATGATTTTGAAATCATACATCGCAAGGGTAAAGAGCATGTTGTCCCGGATACTCTTTCTCGATCAGTCCCCGTCGTTGATACCATCACTAATCAACCAAATTCGACTGATACTGCCAAAGACATTACAACTCCGCGTGATCGCTGGTATCTTGGCATGATCAAGAAAGTTGTCGACTACCCTTCTAAATATCCCCTTTGGTGGGTAGACAACAGCAAGCTTTTTAAAAGAGCTAAACACCCTTACGCTGCACTTGCGGATCCCGAGGACTCTTGGCTGATAGTAGTTCCGCGCGAAGACCGATCCTCAATTATTAAAGACAATCACGATCCCCCTACGTGTGGTCATCTTGGAATTAACAAGACGTTCTCCAGGATCGCCCAACGCTATTATTGGCCAAGCATGCGTAGTGATGTTGCGAGATACATCAGACGATGTCGTGTTTGTATCCAGACCAAGCCCCTTCAACAAGCCCCTGCTGGTCAGATGCTCAGCATCCAACCTCTTAGTTCCCGTCCGTTCCAAACCATAAGTATAGACTTAGTCGGACCACTACCTCGTTCTGCCTCTGGGCATTCATATATTCTGTCGGTGGTTGATGTTTTTAGTAAGTTTTCTTTGTTCTTTCCTCTTCGTTCTGCCACCGCGCAGAGTATCGTCCGATGGTTGGAAAATTTTGTCATTTTAGTTTTTGGAGCTGAGACGATCATTGCGGACAATGGGACTCAGTTTCGCAGCAAGATTTTTCAACAGGCAATGGCTCAGTACGGGATTAAAATACGGTATACGGCTAACTATCATCCTCAGGCCAATCCAGTTGAACGTGTTCACCGTGTCCTAAAGACAATCCTCACAAGCTACGTAGCCGAGGACCATCGGCAATGGGATAAACTTATTGCTAAGGCTGGTTTTGCCATTCGGTCGGCAAAGCATGAGGTTACCGGGTTAACCCCTAACTTTGTGGTTTTCGGTCGTGACGTTCGTCTGCCCCGGGAGTCATGTCCACCGTCTGATGACCCTCAGCCCTTTGATCCCGTCTCTAGGTCTCAAGCTATGAATGAGATGTTTATAGATGTGCAGAAAAGACTTCGGCAGGCGTATGAGCGTGGTCGTCACACTTACAATCTCAGGAGACGGGACGAGCGGTTTCAGCTTAATCAGGAGGTCTGGAAGAAAAACTATTTTCTCTCAGACGCTACCAAACATTTTACCGCGAAACTTGCTCCTAAATTTTCTGGTCCCTATATCATAACCAAAGTGGTCTCACCTTGGTCCTATGAGCTATCTGACCGGAATGGTCGTAATCTTGGTGTTTGGCATGCTAAAGACCTTAAGGCTCACCCTCCAGACGACATACCATAGTTGTTGTCCGACTTACCTTAAAGCTATGGTTTTTGTAAATATTGGACTTATCGCTAAGATACTGTCTTGTAAATACTCTACTTACCTTTAGTCTGTTAGTTCATAGTTTTGTAAATCTCATAGTCAGTATACGTTGCTGTATATATTTCGTATTGTTAGGCTCTCCATCTAAGGCCGCAGAAAACTTTTTTGTAAATAACAAAAAATTTTCTCTGAGGAAGGGGAGGCGTGTTACGGTTTTATTCCGCTTCTAAAATATTGTACAGATAAATTAAAGACTTACCAGATCTTCGATTAATACTAAGAGAATAGAGCTTGGTTTCTGGTTTTATAGATGCCTTTATTTAAGTCTTAATAGGTACAATGTAGGTATAAGTATACTTAATTCTAGTTCGCCTTATTCGTCAAGGTCTTTCTCAAGCTGTGTATAGTCCAGGCCATCCTAAAAGTATATCATAATTATTAGCTTGTGCTATTCGTGTAAGAGTAATAAGATTTGGTAGACCCGCTAATAAATCATCGTAATGGTTAAAAGCTCTACCTGCTACTTCTGCATTTATTAGTGCATTGTTAGGTATTTAACAGTATTTGTATCTGACTTCATCTTCTTTAGTATCTCGTTCTAGGCCTCATCTTGGTTCTTTCTTTCGGTTCAGAATCGAGACCTAAAAATTACAAGGTTGAGTGGAATGAACGCCAGTTTTGGGGAATAGGAAGTGTTTTGGGCATATTTAGGGCACTGAGTCTTAAATCTCTTATCTTTAAATAGTAATAAATAAAACTCCACTTTGTTATTGTTTTTGAAATGTCAAAAACTGTCAGAGGTCACACTGCTTAGATTTAAAAGTCCCTAAGACTTTGACAGATGGAATCCTGCGCCGTTTTTCATGACGTCAAGGGTGTTTTTTTTGGACTAGCCTTTTTGCAGCGTGCATTCCAGGAGTCCAACAGCATTTTTGCAGATATATTTTGAATTTTTGGTACCCAAAGTTGTAATTTGGCGGTAATAAACCTTATTACGCCATACAATTAGTTCAAATTGATTTATTACAGTTTTATGGGGAAAATCCCAAAGTTCGTTTTTTTGGTCATCGACTCATCGACAAGGCCACATGCCATCTAGGGTAAGTCTCGACTTTAAATATCTAGTTTGTCTTGTGTGACTTCTGAAGATAGCACTTAGAGTTATTCTATAAATACCACAGATATATATTAAAATCTACCTACCTTATTTTATGCATGAAGGTCACATCCTGAAGCTCGGTTCTGTTTCAGGCCTATTTTTCCTAGTTGTGTTATTCCTGCTCTTCTTTGGTTCCATCATTTTGTCTTCTGTTCCTTACGTTTCTGTCTTGGAGCTTCCACATCAGGGCAGGAGTAGACCATCGTCCTAACACCTTGCGGAGTGTGCTTTCCCTGGTGACACCGTTCAAGCTTCACCGTACATCTTGCTGCTTGAGTACTGGAAGCACCACAACCACTACACCATACACCATCATAAATAAACTGTCAGGTTTGATATGTTTGTGCCGTCCTAGTAGAACGATTATTATATCACGTCACTCGAGGCTACAGGCCTCCACTAGCTGAACTATAGACTGTTAAATAATACACCATCGACAAACTTTGTGCTAATTTTATTGTGAAATGTTTATTATATTAGGTAGTAGGTACCATAAACGTTAATTTGTGATGCACAAGACACGGTAGGAAGGCCTTCTTATTTCGTACACGTGCACTTATTTACTTATCACTATTATTGTACGTAATGATTAACCGTATCCGTCACTGATTTTGGCACCACGATATTCTTAACAATTAATTTGAAACAAACACAAACTAGAAGAAAATGATCTCCACATTCATCATTTACAATCATTAAAATCTAACCTATCTTAACTTTTCTTCACTTTCGAAAGTACTGTCAAAATCAGTAGAGATGGGTAAGTAGATCGATAACAATCCACGATAAGTGTGGATATTGAGTTGGATAGCGTGAGTTTGTTACTTTTTAATTATTTTCTTGATGAACAGCTTTCAGAGCTTGTTTTTATTATATTTGCGTAACAACCTGCATAGCACTTATTTACATGTAAATAACTTAAATAACTATTCAGCTTTTCATTTTAATTTGAGGAAACAATAGTGATATTTTGTTAAGGATATTAGGGATATGATCCTCACTTTAAATATTAAATTAATAACCTTTAGAGCAGGCTGTTTTATTGGGGCAAACTTGGAATTTCCTGTTTTCTTTTAAAAGATCAGTCTCTGCCTTACCGGGGCTAAAACAGGTGGCGCTTTAGTTTTTGGTTTTGACTTTACCCACACCACTCTCGGCAGAGCTAGCCGTCGTTCGCCCAAAAGGTAGAGACTACACTTGGACAGTAAAACAGTGCAACTCTTGCTCTGCTCTAGTTCAACCAGTCATCTTATCCGCAACTTTAAGGTAACTTTCTTTCGGTTAACTTTAAAATGACGCCTTCTTTGTGGTCAACTTTAAGATAAAGAGAGTTATTGTCTTTTAGTTAACTTTAAAATAACCTCTCTTTGGTTGACTATTATTATTACCACTCATTGGTTATTTCTATATTACCCATCAGCGTTAAATATCTGTAGCAAATGTATTAATTTTATTTAAGCAGGATGACTTAAACTTGAAACATATCTACGATGATCACGTTAATACAGACATGACATTCGATGCATTTAAACATATTTGTTCCGAATGTTGGAAAGATAGGTATGGGTTCCTAGTAGTGGTGAAAGACAATGATATTGCTAAAGGTCGATATCGTAACAAGTTTGATACATATATCATACCCTAAGCCCTCGGGACTCAGTGTAACACTTGACGTTCTAGAAGTTAGATGTGTTAAGTCTCGAGAAACAGGATCTGTTTAGTAGTTGTTTTAGCTGTTTCCTAGCTGTTTCCAGAAACAGGGTCTGTTTATTAGCTGTTTTCCCCGAACAGGGGCTGTTTTTTAGCTGTTTTTCCCCGAACAGGATCTGTTTTTAGCTGTTTTTGAGCTGTTTTTCCAGAACAGGGTCTGTTTATTAGCTGTTTTCCCCGAACAGGGTCTGTTTTTAGCTGTTTTCCAGAACAGGGTCTGTTTGTTAGCTGTTTTTCCAGAACAGGGTCTGTTTGTAATATGTCTACCCCCATGAGCCAGCTCGATAAAGACGTTAAACGGAGGATTCTCCAAGCTGCACGAACAATAAGAAAGAAGTATTTAGCATTAAAGTTGGAGCGAGGCGAAGAAGATGAAGCTCTTAATAAATTCTTAATGCCTATTACCGATCCTCTGAATAAGCTTGTGAGTGCTTCCGCCACCACCACTGTAAAATCTAAGAAACGGAAGATTAAATTGGAAGAGAGCGTTGGTGGAAACCCCAAAGTTAAACCACCCATAGTAACTCGAGAAGTGAAACCACCTGTAAAATTTTTAACCGAGGAAACTCACTACGGGGATGCTGTTGCTGCTGCTGATGATGATGATGATGATGCTGTGTTTGAAGAAATAGCTCAGAATCCTGCGGAACACATAAGAAAGAATTTTGAAGATTCTCTTCGAAAATCTGATGTGTTTGAGACTTTTATCGAGCAGTATCCGAAGATTGCTCAAGACTATCTGAAACTATATTGGTCGCACTCTGCCGAAATAGATGCTAACAGCCTGAAATATGATTTGGTGACTGATTCTTGGAGCTTAGGTTCAGAACCGGTTAATTTCTTAAAGAATGGTGATATTCAAGTTGGCCCCCTTACGTATAAAGGAACTCTGGGACTATACGATTTATTGTTTCTCAAGGTTCCTCAATTTAATACCGCTGCCGATGAAGAACAATATAAGGATATTTTAAAGCGAACAGATTTATACTTGAAAGACAATGGTCAGTTGAAAGGTAATAGATCCCACAAATACAATGTCATTGTGAAACCACTAATTTCGAAAGGTTCTACCAGTAAAATTCCTTCGCCCGGGGGTAGAATAGTGACCAGATCGAAGTCTGAGAAATCTGGATCTGTGAAATCTGGATCTGCCTTAATGGAATACAGCGAAAAACCCAAAGAATATGTCTACTACGATGACGTCAACGAGTTGGTTGATAGGTTAAAAAAGCTAGACGCTTCCAATCAGGTTGGCAACAATAATAACATGAACGAGATTTGGAGCATTTTGCATAAATTGGAACACCTTGGAGTAATTGAATTCTATAAATAAGTTTGTTAAAGCTGTTATGCCTTAGTACCGCAGTAATCATGAATAAGTTTGGACGTTCCTTGCCCACGTCGTCTAATCAGAAGAGAGTGAGAGTGTTGCAAGCACCCAACTTGATCACTCTTACAAAAGATGGTGATTATGATATTCGAGATCATCGGCTTTGTAACGTCAAATCGCCAGCAGATATCGCTGACGCAGTAAATAAAAAGTTTGTAGAGAGTATGCTAACTTCACTTTCTACTACCATTGATAGATCGCTGAATGATAAAATACAAGTATCCCACTTGGAGATGTTGAGACAAGGAACGGGGTTGGAACAAAAAGTAAACAACTCTATCGGTAGTATTGTAAAGCAAATGGAGGCATTTACAAAAACTAATAAGGATTATGTAGACTCGGTATCCGACCAACTTAAGCTGCTTGACAACAAATTAAAGAGCGAGACTTTAGTTTTGGATACCCACCTGGATCGCCTATCTACCCAATTCAAGGATCTCGAAAAACTCCTAAAAGTTTACACCAATCAGGCTATTCAAAATGCTCTCAGACCAGTCAGGACGGATGTGGGAAAGATTCGTGAAGAACTCTCCAAATTATTACAAACAGTTGATTTGCTAAAGAAAGGATCTTCCCGTCCACCAACTATCTAAAATTTAGAACGTATATAATTCTATATCTTGCTGCAGAACCTCATTCTTTGAGAAATAATGGCCAAGGGCATTACGAAGGCTAGAGAACAAGTTGTTAAGGAACTACATAAACCCGCTAGAATCAAATTTAAACGTCGTAGATTTATCCAGTATGGTTTAGATGATACGTTTGCTTCCGATCTTGCTCAACTCGATCAGTACGCTCGTGAAAACAAGGGATTTAAATACATCTTGGTTGTTATTGATTGTTTTTCCAAATTTCTCTGGACCAGACCTCTAAAGTCAAAAAATGCTCAGGATGTGACTAATGCCATGGATCATATACTCAAACAGTCTCGGAGGATTCCGAAAAAGCTGGTTACAGATAATGGGAAAGAGTATTACAACGCTAGCTTTCAAAGTCTTATGAAGATGCATGGGATCCATCATTACAGTACCTTTAGTATTTTAAAGGCTTCTATTGCAGAACGTGTAATTCGAACGCTCAAAGAACACTTGTTTAAGTTGTTTACCTTGAATGGTAATCATAAATGGATTGACTTGTTGGAACAAGTTACAAATACTTACAACAACACCAAACATCACACAATCCGCATGAAACCGAAGGATGTTAGCAAGAGTAATGAGAAGAAAATATTGGACTCTGTTTATAGCCGTTTAAAGGTTGTGGGAAAGCAAAAATTCGAAGTTGGCGACATTGTTCGCATCAGTAAGGCTAAGCACGTGTTTGAAAAGGGTTATGTACCCAATTGGACCACTGAGTTGTTCAAAGTATCTCAGGTGAAGATTACCAATCCTACGACTTATTTGCTAGAGGATACAAGCGGGCAACCCATTAGTGGTGGATTCTATGAAGAAGAATTGCAAAAAACCAAACAATCTGACGTATTTCTTATTGAACAAGTTTTGCGTAAAAAGGGTAAAAAGATGTATGTGAAATGGCTTGGGCTTGATAAGTCACATAATAGTTGGATAGATATGGCTAAGGATGTGGTTTAGGCCTGATCTTTGTACAAAAAGACGGCATTTTTTCCGGTTTTCATCAGTTGAAATCATGCCTTATTGCAAAGAGTGTGATACGGAAATTTTGTCTCGTAGTGCTCATAACCGTACCACAAAACATAAGCAGCAATGTAGTGAGAACTTGTACTCTCATGTAAAACTAGTTCGAACTGCTTTTAAAAACCGCATACTAACTTACCATCTGACGAGTGACTTACATTCAACTGATGTTAAGCAATATTTAGAAGATCTCAAAGATACGGTTATTACTTTACTCACTGATCCTTTAAAGACTTACCCCCAGCTTAAAGTTAATATGGAGCTCTATGGTTGTTATCTGTTGGCATCCACACAAGAACAAGCCATTAAATCTTTTAATACAAAATTTAGTGTTATTTCTCCTAGCACTAATTTGGAAGACTTTTACAGCGAATATCAGATGTCTTTAGTGAAAAAAGCTTCTGAATTCACAGAGATGGGAAGCGGATGGGCGTTATCCAGACTACTGTTTCTCGAACTTAACATCAATAAATGTGGAGTGGGGGTAGAGTTCTCTCTATAATACCATTACTACGTTAGCAGTCGTCGCTATTTTAGTGTGAGCCATGGCAAGTAAAAGTTGTACCGCTGCTGCTGCTGCTCCTGCTCCTGCTGCTCCTGCTGCTCCTGCTGCTGCTTCTGAGGTGATGGAAGACGACGGCTATAGTTCCCGAAGCTCATCACCCTATTGGACGTATTTGGACAGTATGATTCTTCGAAGTAACAGAGAAATTCGCAACGAGAAGAAACTCCTGGGTGAATTTTGCTATCCTACTGGTAATTTTACAGTAATTGTGGGTCTCAGTGTTGCCAGGGGGATGATAACAAAT
Source organism: Philopedon plagiatum (assembly GCA_963971165.1). Lineage (NCBI taxonomy): Eukaryota > Metazoa > Arthropoda > Insecta > Coleoptera > Curculionidae > Philopedon > Philopedon plagiatum. The sequence continues at coordinate 85,250,932 of OZ020189.1, forward strand.
GTTAAACTAGTCCCCACAACGTCTGAACATGAGCCAGTATCCCTCAGCCATTCTGACTGGATCGGGTTTTTGGAGATCATTGACAAGATGTTTGAAGATATTGATGGAAGTGTGACAACAACGCTGACGTCGTCATCGGAAAATTTTACCCTATCCAGTGCTATTCTTTTAAACGAGCGAATATTTCGACTTGGAAGCAATGATGTAACTTTAACGTTTTCTTGTAATGATATAAATTCTATTGTTAGCATTAAGCATTTAATTAACTATAGATTAGAATTAGTTAACCGCTTACAATTTAAAACCTATTATGATGATACTTTACAGTATGCTCAATGTTTTGCTGATATTAAGGAAAACTTTTTTGAAATTATTACCAATCTCTGTAATTTAAACCTGTTTGAACAAAGTTATTACATGTTGGAATTATTGCATTACAACCAGCAAAAATTGCTCGATGACTTTGATAAACTGTGCATGTATGCTGATGATTCATAATAATAAATATTTTAAAGCTTTGGGTTCTTTTCTTTCACCCTTCCCTCTCCTTTCCCTCCGATAGTAAATATTTCTGCTGTTACTAATAAATACAACTCGATTCTAGCAGAGATTTCATAGTTGTTTCAACAATCGTTACATACAGTTCTAATCTATCGAGACCTGTCGTGACTTGTCTGTAGGCTGTTTAGAAGTTGGTTCAACACCACCGTTGTTATCTTTGAGTTTGGCTAGTGTACAAGATGTCTAAACAACGTCAGGACCGAACTCTTCATGTTAGTTCTCTGTTCTTAATACGGCTTTTCGCACTATCATTCGGTGGAATTATACACCTATGCGACATTATAAATCTCTATCATTCTAAGTTTTAAATCATTTTGACGCCAGTCATGGCTCTGTTAAGTTCATCCTTTATTCTGCTAGTTGCAGTAGTACACAACGTCTTCTACGTATGTCGACCTTTTAATGTTAAAAACGCCTCTGTTTTGTTCGATTTTGACGATTCTAGCGCTAGCAACCCATGGATTCCGATGGCTTTCAACCCTCAGATTACTAACCATCTGCCTGTATTCTCCGCAGCGATGTCTCTATCAAACAGCAGCTCTTTTCGCTACAAGGTTCATTTTCTCTTTCAAGACTCGACGATTGGCGAAACAGGTTGGATGACGTTCCTTAGCAAGTGCAAGAATGAGATCGCCTCTCCTGCTATTACTCCTACTACTAATTCTACACTAGCCCCATCTTTATCCGAAAATATGAACAGTATTTCTAGTCTCCTTGTATTCCTAGCAGTAACATGTTTAATATTATTAACTAATTTCGTATATAAAGTTGTTAAATATCGTTATATATTGTGGTTAAATAAATAATTTTTCTACTTGTTGGTTTTATTATATATACTGCGCAAAGATCATTGACAATGTGCACTGCATTGCAGTGTTTTGAGGCTTTAGCAGTATTCTAAGTGATGGTTAAAACAGTTTAACCACTAGAAAGACTGATTCTTTTCAGCCATTAAGACGCTGGACGTAATAAGCGACCGCTTACAAACGAGTTGGCCGATTGACTTTGGGTTTTTTCCAAACGATTTGTTATGTCACGTTGAACACGTGATGTATGTCAAATATTAATTTTGGCGTTTAACAAGTGACAAATGGCGGTTGACATGTCTTAAATGACTAGCGTCAGTTGACATGCTTTTACGCATGCCTTATAAGGTCATTTTGAACACGTTACGTATATTAAATTTCTACTTGCAAACGTTGGTCCTTCTGGCTGCAAGTCTATATCCCATCAGCACAATATTTTATGTGAAGCCGATAGCCAGGTTGGTTAGAGCGCTGATATTCCAACATCTGTGTCCGGGTTCGAATCCTAGCATGTGCAAAAATAAAGAAAAAAGTTTTGACGTCATATTCGTGATATAATAATATTTTTAGGAATAGTATTAAAGTCCGACGCGGTTAGGCCCCAAATAGATAGTGCCCAAGTAGTTGATGCCCAAGTAGTTAAAGCCCCAAGTAGTTAAGGCCAAAGTAGTTAACGCTCAAGAGTGTGACAGTTGACGTATGACAGTTGACGTATGACGTATGACAGATGACGTATGACAGATGACGTATGACAGATGACGTATGACAGATGACAGATGACGTATGACAGATGACAGTTGACAGACGACAGTTGACAGATGACGTATGACAGGTGACAGATGACAGATGACAGATGACAGATGACAGGTGACAGATGACAGATGACAGTTGACAGGTGACAGTTAGCCAAGGTCATTTCTCAAGGTCAAGGTCAATGCCAATGTCAATGTCAAGGTCAATGTCAAGGTCGGCTCGGTTGATGCAGAACGCCCCAACTACCCCTACTGCAAATCCTTGTACTAGTACCGAGATAAACCTACTTAATCCGGATGTTAAGTAAATCGACTATATTCCTATTTAAACGTGTGGGTGTTAGTGTGAATGTATACAGGGTGTTCAAAAAGTATTGGTATGGGCAAATACTCCAATTATTGCTTAGATAAACTTTATTAGGTCGGATTTCACGCAAATCGAATACATTTGTATTAATATGTGTTTATGTTTGTATGTATGTATACAGGGTGTCCGAAAAGTTTTTTGTTGGCAACAATAGTTTTTACGTGTGGTGCTTGTATGTGTGTAGCGACACGGTTACGAATGGCGGTCTATTCTGCATCATCAGTCCGAAGGAGTGTGATATCTTCCTTAATACATGCTCTAGCAACACGAAATTTTCAGGGCGTGACAATGATGATATTACCGACCTTATAGAGCCCCCTCGGGGGGCGATTAGGCGGTCTATCCGTACTAGTTATAGAGCGTCAACAGCGCTCTATATAACGAGCCGTCACTCAGAAAATGTTCGTTGGTTGTTGTCAGATTCGGTTTTTTCCCATTCTCAATTTTTTTTCTCGAAAACGGTTAGAGGGACAGCAACCCAATTTTCTGGGTTAATAGAGGGATAGTGCATCTAGCTTCGATAAAAAATTCAGTTATACAGGGTGTACCGTTTCGGAGTTATTAAACGCCAAAGTCGAAATTTCCGCGATTTCGTATGATACACGATACAGGTCGCAAAAGTGAATTAAATCGATTTAAATTTTCGGAGGTTGTAGAAGACCGGGGTCTTCCGAACCCTATTGAAATTGGCGGTATTCGGAAAATGGGAAGTAATTCTTTTGAATTTTTTTAGGTCGAAAAATGGCACCTGCAGACCCATATTCAATTCTACATTGCTCGAAAACGAAGCGTCGGACAGAAAAACGGATTTGAACTTAAAACTAAAGAATCTCAAATACTTTCTTTTTGCAATACATTTACCTATACCTAAAACGACTGGAAATTGGAAAAATTTGGGAAAAAGTGGAAATTACGATTTTTCATGCAAATTTTTGACGGTTGTCAATTTTTTTGGGGGTCAAAATGGATTCAAATCGAAATCCCATGTACCTTATCGGAAAGACCTCGCCGAACTACGTTATAAACGTATTTTTTGGTTCCTTCATTCTTAATAGGAAAGGAGCAATCGATAATTAAATTTGGATTTTTTACGATTTTTTTTCATGACATCTCTACATTTGAATCACTCTGTATCGTTTCCTATCCAATTTCCTAAAACTTTTTCAACGTCATCCCTTGGGGATATAATCAGGCTTTAAAACAAATCCCGAATGGGTGATCCCGGGCCGGATTTAGGAGGTAAAAACTCATTTTTTCTGTTTTTTTTCCATCAAAATTCATCTTAAAAAGGCATTATTATATATTATTTCTCCGATTTAACAGTTCTTTTTTGGTTTATTTTCATCCCTTATCTGAGAACACTTCTAACTAATTAAAATTCCATATTTTTTCGTTAAAGTTATAAATAAATACCTTTTTTTGCATCGGTGCAGGAAAAATTTTAAATAGTGCATATATTAAAAGCCGTGCCTTGACAAAACAAATGAAACGGACTCTCTTTACATCGAAATTAAAATATGACCTGTCAAAATGTCATGAAAATAACAGTTTTTGTAGCGATATTGGAAGCTTCCTGGACCGATTTCGGCTTGAAATATACATGGCAAAGGTAAAACGGACTTTATATTTTTAGTTAAAATACATTTCATTGGACGATTTAAGCATTAAATACGAATTTTTTAAATTTTTCTCAGACCATGCAAATGCATGTCAAAATCAGTTTCATACGGAGAAATGTATTAAAATATGAAGGGTCGAAATGTCGCAAAAATGTCAGTTTTCCTTGCGAGATTTTAGGGTTTCTGAACCGTTTTCGACAAGTATAATACCGGGCAACGCCTCTATAGACCTTCCCGTGTGGATTTCGCAACATATAATTTGAAGAATTAGTCATTAAATACCAATTTCAACAATTTTTCGATGACGCGGCGAAGCATCATAGAAAGGCTATTCCATGAGGTAGTATACGGGGTAAATCACAATGACGGGTCTGATTTAAATTTTGCTTCGATCTGTTATTAATTGAGAACGGATTATTCGATTGAAAAGAGTGATGTGGCATTCGAAAGGGGAGGAAGTAAGCTATTTTATTTGAAAATAATTTCGACATTTCGTTGGCATGACGACGACAAATTTGCTATTTCCGATATTTATTGAGTTAGAGAGCTGAAATTTGATATATGGGAAGAATTCGGTCAATCATTCAAAATTATATGTATAAATTTTGATTCGCATGGTTTCTATAGCAACGATTAAGGATAAAGTTGACAATTTCTAACTCACGTACGGCTGATCTGATTGAAACGAGTGAGGTGGCAATCGAAAGGGAACGAAGTAAGGTACTTTTTTATGTGAAAATAATTTTGACATTTCGTTGCCATGACGACGAACAGTTTGCTATTTCCATTATTTATTGAGTTTTAGAGTTGAAATTTGATATCTGGGTAGAATTCGGTCAATCATTCAAAAATATTTTTATAAATTTTGATTCCGATGATTACCATAGCAACGATTGAGCATAAAGTTGATCATTTTTAACTCGCGAACGGCTTATCTGATTGAACCCAGTAAAGTGACGATCGAAATGTTAGAAAGTACACTACTTTTTTATGTGAAAATAATTTTGACATTTCGTTGCCGGGACGATGAACAATTTGCTATTTTCGTTATTTATTGAGTTGGAAAGTTGAAAACTGATATCTCGGAAGAATTCGGTCACTCATTCAAAAATATATCTGGAAAAATCGATTCCCATGGTTGGCATAGCAACGATAAAGGATAAAGTTGACAATTTATAACTCGCGGACGCCTTCTGCGATTGGAACGAGTGAGGTGGCTATCGAAAGGGATGGAAGTAAACTACTTTTTTATTTGAAAATAATTTCGATTTTTGGTAGTCATGACGACGATCAATTTGATTTCTCCGTTATTTATTGAGTTGCAGAGTAGAAATTTCGCATCTAAGTAGAATTCGGTCAATCATTGAAAAATATTTTTGCAATTTTCAATTTTAATGATTGCCATAGCAACGATTAGGGGTAAAGTTAACAACTTACAACTCGCGAACGGCTTCTTAGATTGAAAGAAGCGACGTTCATAATATGTATGCACAATTTTTTTCCATAGAGACATCAGTGGCGTGCCCGAAGGGCTCGCCACCAACCTTCATCCAGCTCGACCATTTCAGGAAGATGATGTTATCTAATGTATGGTTCAAAGCCGATCGAAAGATGACAAGTTTAATTTAGTAGGGTTTCAGCGAAATCGTACATATTGTATTTATATGTAATATGTGTTTGTATGTATATAGCGATACGGTTACGAAGGGCGCTCTATTCTGCATCATCAGTCCGTAGGAGTGTGATATCTTCCTTAATACAAGGCCTAGAAACACGAAACTTTCAGGGCATGACAATGATGATATTACCGACCTTATAGAGCCCCCTCGGGGGGCGATTAGGCGCTCTATGCAATCTAGTTATAGAGCGCCTTTCAGGCCGCTCTATATACCGAGCTCTTGGTCGGAAAAATGTTCGCCGGTTGAGTAATCGTGTTTTTCGACAATCTCAAATTTTTTTCTCCGAGATGGTTGCAGGTGGAACATTCAAATTTTCTGGGTTAATAGAGGGATAGTGCGTCAAGCTTCGATAAAAAATTCAGCTATACAGGGTGTTCCATTTCGGAGTTATTAAACGTCAAAGTCGAAATTTCCGCGAATTCCTAGGGGATCGATTACAGGTCGCAAAACTTAATTAAATCGATTTATATTTTCAGAGGTTGTAGAGGACCGGGAGCTTCAGAACCCTATTGAAACTGGCGGTATTCGGAAAATGGGAAGTAAATTTTTTGAATTTTTTTATGTCGAAAAATGCCGTTTGCAGACCCCTCTTTGGCACCAAATAACTCGGTCGCCGGAACCTCGGACAGAAAAACGTATTTGAACTTAAAACTAAAGAATCTCAAATACCTTCTTTTTGCAATACATTTACCAATACCTAAAACGACTGGAAATTGGAAAAATTTGGGAAAAAGTGGAAATTACGATTTTTCATGCAAATTTTTGACGGTTGTCAATTTTTTTGGGGGTCAAAATGGATTCAAATCGAAATCCCATGTACCTTATCGGAAAGACCTCGCCGAACTACGTTATAAACGTATTTTTTGGTTCCTTCATTCTTAATAGGAAAGGAGCAATCGATAATTAAATTTGGATTTTTTACGATTTTTTTTCATGACATCTCTACATTTGAATCACTCTGTATCGTTTCCTATCCAATTTCTTAAAACTTTTTCAACGTCATCCCTTGGGGATATAATCAGGCTTTAAAACAAATCCCGAATGGGTGATCCCGGGCCGGATTTAGGAGGTAAAAACTCATTTTTTCTGTTTTTTTTCCATCAAAATTCATCTTAAAAAGGCATTATTATATATTATTTCTCCGATTTAACAGTTCTTTTTTGGTTTATTTTCATCCCTTATCTGAGAACACTTCTAACTAATTAAAATTCCATATTTTTTCGTTAAAGTTATAAATAAATACCTTTTTTTGCATCGGTGCAGGAAAAATTTTAAATAGTGCATATATTAAAAGCCGTGCCTTGACAAAACAAATGAAACGGACTCTCTTTACATCGAAATTAAAATATGACCTGTCAAAATGTCATGAAAATAACAGTTTTTGTAGCGATATTGGAAGCTTCCTGGACCGATTTCGGCTTGAAATATACATGGCAAAGGTAAAACGGACTTTATATTTTTAGTTAAAATACATTTCATTGGACGATTTAAGCATTAAATACGAATTTTTTTAATTTTTCTCGGACCATGCAAATGCATGTCAAAATCAGTTTCATACGGAGAAATGTATTAAAATATGAAGGGTCGAAATGTCGCAAAAATGTCAGTTTTCCTTGCGAGATTTTAGGGTTTCTGAACCGTTTTCGACAAGTATAATACCGGGCAACGCCTCTATAGACCTTCCCGTGTGGATTTCGGAACATATAATTTGAAGAATTAGTCATTAAATACCAATTTTAACAATTTTTCGATGACGCGGCGAAGCATCATAGAAAGGCTATTCCATGAGGTAGTATACGGGGTAAATCACAATGACGGGTCTGATTTAAATTTTGCTTAGATTTGTTATTAATTGAGAACGGATTATTCGATTGAAAAGAGTGATGTGGCAATCGAAAGGGGAGGAAGTAAGCTATTTTATTTGAAAATAATTTCGACATTTCGTTGGCATGACGACGAAAAATTTGCTATTTCCGATATTTATTGAGTTAGAGAGCTGAAATTTGATATATGGGAAGAATTCGGTCAATCATTCAAAATTATATGTGTAAATTTTGATTCGCATGGTTTCTATAGCAACAATTAAGAATAAAGTTGACAATTTCTAACTCACGTACGGCTGATCTGATTGAAACGGTGGCAATCGAAAGGGAACGAAGTAAGCTACTTTTTATGTGAAAATAATTTTGACATTTCGTTGCCATGACGACGAACAGTTTGCTATTTCAATTATTTATTGAGTTTTAGAGTTGAAATTTGATATCTGGGTAGAATTCGGTCAATCATTCAATAATGTTTCTATAAATTTTGATTCCGATGATTACCATAGCAACGATTGAGCATAAAGTTGATCATTTTTAACTCGCGAACGGCTTATCTGATTGAAACCAGTAAAGTGACGATCGAAATGTTAGAAAGTACACTACTTTTTTATATGAAAATAATTTTGACATTTCGTTGCCGGAACGATGAACAATTTGCTATTTTCGTTATTTATTGAGTTGGAAAGTTGAAAACTGATATCTCGGAAGAATTCGGTCACTCATTCAAAAATATATCTGGAAAAATCGATTCCCATGGTTGGCATAGCAACGATTAAGGATAAAGTTGACAATTTATAACTCGCGGACGCCTTCTGCGATTGGAACGAGTGAGGTGGCTATCGAAAGGGATGGAAGTAAACTACTTTTTTATTTGAAAATAATTTCGATTTTTGGTAGTCATGACGACGATCAATTTGATTTTTCCGTTATTTATTGAGTTGCAGAGTATAAATTTCGCATCTAAGTAGAATTCGGTCAATCATTGAAAAATATTTTTGCAATTTTCATTTTTAATGATTGCCATAGCAACGATTAGGGGTAAAGTTAACAACTTACAACTCGCGAACGGCTTCTTAGATTGAAAGAAGCGACGTTCATAATATGTATGCACAATTTTTTTCCATAGAGACATCAGTGGCGTGCCCGAAGGGCTCGCCACCAATCTTCATCCAGCTCGACCATTTCAGGAAGATGATGTTATCTAATGTATGGTTCAAAGCCGATCGAAAGATGACAAGTGTAATTTAGTAGGGTTTCAGCGAAATCGTACATATTGTATTTATATGTAATATGTGTTTGTATGTATATAGCGATACGGTTACGAAGGGCGCTTTATTCTGCATCATCAGTCCGTAGGAGTGTGATATCTTCCTTAATACAAGGCCTAGAAACACGAAACTTTCAGGGCATGACAATGATGATATTACCGACCTTATAGAGCCCCCTCGGGGGGCGATTAGGCGCTCTATGCAATCTAGTGTTTTTTATGTGGCTACATCAACAATTCTCGTGAAGCTGCTTCAGTATCGTGTAAATTTAAAAAAAATACGTGTCTACCTATAATAGGTACATCCAAAGGTGTATGGCTATGAGAAATTGGATTTTCTTGCGCTCGCGCTTGTCCGAGAGAATTTTGTAGATAAAATTTTTCGCTTGTATTATTCAAGTTTGTTGCTTTTTGGCAATTTCGTTCATGACATTTTATTTAAAACCACTCGACTGTCGAATGTCATTATCGAAATTTCCAAGCAACAAACTTTCATAACAATCGAAACAATTTTTCGACATCATTTTTTCTCGTATGTTATTCTATCTGAAAAAAAAACATTCACTCTGCAGCAGAACGGAAAAATTTTATTAAAATTATTTTTGAATTTTCTTTTATTTCTAGTCATTACGGTCCATTTGCCTATTCTAAGCATGCCTTGTTTCATACGCCTGCTTCATTAATTGAGTATAAAACCCCTTTCAGTAGACGGTCACATCAGAAAATTTTTTTAATTGGTACACTATATATTTCCAGTTCGTTTTTACGAACACTTTACTTTGAAAAGTCTTTATTCCTTAATAACGGCACATGGTGACTTAACTAATATATACATATCTAATATTTACATGGTTCGCATTACGACACCCATTCAGGGAAGTCAAATGCGACAAGGCGATCGGAGTGCGGCCAGGGCTGGTGTTAACCCTTGGTTACCTCAGTGGCGTAAAGATGAGGGAGGGAAGGGCCCTTTCCGCATAGCTTACAGGGTCAACGAGAGATTCTTGCTTTTTTTTACGAACACATGTTATGATACCATTACGGAAAACTGCAATTAAACTATACCTGGGTTACTGTACTGTTCCCTGGAAGGTAGTAGGTAGCTGAATTTTAGGGGTTCTTTTGATGACTAAGCAGCTGATTGTCAAAATCAAACTTAACAAACAAAATTATAAAATTTTGTCCGCGAATGGTTATCGTTCTTATTAAGAAGTTGTTTAGGCTAAACTTTTGTTAAAATATTTATGGTAATACAGGCAAGGAGCTGATTAATTTTTACAAGGTCCCGAGATTCCGTGACAAAAATTTGTATTTTTTTTACATACGTGGTCATTTGGCCGTATTTCATTACGAAAATGGCTTAGCTCCTAGCTTGATGTTTTATCGTATACTATTCGTCTCAAAAGTGCCCTAAAAATTAGTAGTTTTTGCAATGAACATTTTTGCGCACAGCTCTGCAAGACCATTTTTTTCTTATGCCCCTCTCAAAACGGTTCAATATTTTCTGCAATTTAATGTATACCATGTTTCAAGCAAGCAAAGGCGCGGGTAACAGTTATGACATATCTAATTACATGTAACGTTAAGGAAGCTCTTTACTACTTATCGGTAAAAGGAATTTTTGTTTAGTTGCTTTTTGGAATCATTAAGATAAAAGGTAGCTTGTCCTTTTTTTGGCCATGATAGAAATCTGAACGAACAGTAAAGAATTAAACTAATTGGAGACTTATAATGAAATATCACTCGTGTTAATGTCATTGACAAAGATGACCCTCTTCAACGTCAATTAAATTTATTGCTAGATCAAAAGTTTTGAGCAACAGGTTGTAAAATTTATAATATAATGAACAGGACAACTCACCCCTAGACATCTCCAAACCGGTAATCAGACAACTATAAATTTCTGTAGGACATTCAGTGCAGTGTTTACTTGTTTTTTACATAATAATGAACTAACTTTTCAATATTTGATTCATTATAGACCGCGAAAGCGGTCTATATACCGAGCCGTTGGTCAGAAAATGTGTGTGTTTATGTATGTATGGCCGTGCGTATGTTGTCGTCCGTTTCGACATTTTCACCTTTTCAATTTTTTTTTCTCGAAAACGGTTGGAGGTGGGGCAACCAAATTTTCTGGGTTAATAGAGGGATAGTGCGGCTAGCTTCGGTAAAACATTCAGTTATACAGGGTGTTCCGTTTCGGAGTTATAAAACGTCAAAGTCGAAATTTCAGCGATTTCCTATGGGATCGATTACAGGTCGCAAAACTTAATTAAATTGATTTAAATTTTTATAGGTTGTAGAGGTCCGGGAGCTTCAGAACCCTATTGAAACTGGCGGTATTCCGAAAATGGGAAGTACTTCTTTTGAATTTTTTTATGTCGAAAAATGCCCTTTGTAAACCCCACTTTGGCACCGAATAAGTCGAAACCGGAACATCGGACAGAAAAACGTATTTGAACATAAAACTAAAGAATCTCAAATACTTTCTTTTTGCAATACATTTACCTATACCTAAAACGACTGAAAATTGGAAAAATTTGGGAAAAACTGGAAATTACGTTTTTTCATGAAATTTTTTGACGGAATTTAATTTTTTGGGGGTCAAAATGGATTCAAATCGAAATCCCATGTGCCTTATCGGAAAGAGCTCGCCGAAATACGTGATTTGCATATTTTTTGGTTCCTTCATTCCTAATAGGAGAGGAGCTAGCGATAATTAAATTTCGATTTTTTACGATTTTTTTTCATGACATCTCTACATTTGAATCACTCTGTATCTTTTCCTATCTAATTTCTTAAAACTTTTTCAACGCTATTCCTTGGGGATATAATCAGGCTTTAAAATGAATCCCGAATGGGTGATCTAGGGCCGGATTTAGGGGGTAAAAACACATTTTTTCTGTTTTTTTCCATCAAAATTCATCTTTAAATGGCATTATTATGTATTATTTCTCTTATTTAACAGCTCTTTTTTGGTTTATTTTCTTCCGTCATCATCTGAGAACACTGCTAACTAATTAAAACTCCATATTTTTGCGTTAAAGTTATAAATAAATAGGTTTTCTTCCTTCGGCGCAGGAAAAATTTTAAAAACTGCGAATATTAAACCATGCCATGAAAAAAAAACAATTGAACTGGTGACGCTTTAGATCGAAGTTAAATATGAGCTGTCAAAATATCCAGTTTTCCTAGCGATATTTTAAAGATCCTGAGCCAGTTTCGGCTTGGAATATACATGGAATTGATAGAATGGACGTTTTTTTATCTATTCATGACCATTTCGTAGCACGAGAAGGGCATTAAATATCATTTTTTTGAAATTTTTGTTGACCCTACATTGCATTATAAAAATCAATTTCTATACGGGAAAATGTATTAACTTAATTATTATAATGTATGAAATGTCACAATTTGGCCAAAATGTCAGCATTTTGATGCGAAATAGGAACGACTCTGGACCAACTTCGGCTTCAAATTTACCGGGCAAGGGATTTAGGGACCTTATACTTTATGTAGAAAAACATTTCATTTGACAAATTTGGCTTTAAAAACCAATTTTATCGATTTTCCGATGACGCTACAAGACATCAATGAAGATTCTAATATTGAGCTCAGTGGCATCGACAAATTTGTTATAATATCTAAAAATATGCATTTTATTTCCTAAGCATGAGCATGAGCGTGTATACCTTTGGGCCAATATATTAATTATTATTAAATAATTGTAATTCAATTTTAGGAAAAGGAATTGATTCGGATCGTTTTAAAGTAACCAGAACGATTCGAAAATACATTTTATACCTTGCGGCATGTGCATGATTGTATATATGTCTACAGGGTGTCCAAAAAGTCTTTGTATGCGGAAATATCTTTGCCATTAGTGCGAAGATAAAATTAATTGAGCCGGTTTTCAAGAAAATCGAAAATATTTAAATTACTATGTGTCGTGTTGTGTTGTGTTTTTATATATGTATACAGGGTGTCCGAAAAGTCTTTGACTGGGCAAATACCTTTGCCTTTTGTACAAATAGTAACTCAATTGTCGGTTTTAAAGCAAATCGTAGGTATATATTTGAATTTCTATGTGTACGGTGTACGGATTTATATGTTTGTATACAGGGTGTCCTAAAAGTCTTAGTATGGGCAAATACTTCTACTAGTACCAAGATAAACTTAACTAATTAAGATTTTACGTACAGCGACTATATTCCTATTTAAACGTGTTAGTGTTAGTGTGAATGTATACAGGTTGTCCAAAAAGTCTTGGAATGGGCAAATACTCCTGTTAGTACTTAGATAAACTTTATTAGGTCGAATTTCAAGCAAGTCGAATATATTTGTATTAATTTGGGTTTATGTTTGTATGTATGTATACAGGGTGTCCGAAAAGTCTTGGTATGGGCAAATACTTCTACTAGTACCGAGATAAACCTACTTAATTCGGATTTTAAGTAAATCCACTATATTCCTATTTAAACGCGTGGGTGATGGTTTGAATGTATACAGGGTGTCCAAAAAGTCTTGGTATGGGCAAATACTCCTATTATTACTTAGATAAACTTTATTAGGTCGGATTTCACGCAAATCGAATATTATATTTGTATTAATATGTGTTTATGTTTATATGTATGTATACAGGGTGTCCGAAAAGACTTGGTATGGGCAAATACTTCTACTAGTACCGAGATAAACCTACTTAATTCGGATTTTAAGTAAATCGACTATATTCCTATTTAAACGTGTGGGTGTTAGTTTGAATGTATACAGGGTGTCCAAAAAGTCTTGGTATGGGCAAATACTCCTATTATTACTTAGATAAACTTTATTAGGTCGGATTTCACGCAAACTGAATATATTTGTAATAATATGTGTTTATCTTTGTATGTATACAGGGTGTCCGAAAAGTCTTGGTATGGGCAAATACTTCTAGTAGTACCGAGATAAACCTACTTAATTCGGATTCTAAGTAAATCGACTATATTCCTATTTAAACGTGTGGGTGTTAGTTTGAATGTATACAGGGTGTCCGAAAAGTCTTGGTATGGGCAAATACTCCTATTATTACTTAGATAAACTTTATTAGGTCGGATTTCACGCAAATCGAATATTATATTTGTATTAATATGTGTTTATGTTTGTATGTATGTATACAGGGTGTCCGAAAAGACTTGGTATGGGCAAATACTTCTACTAGTACCGAGATAAACCTACTTAATTCGGATTTTTAGAAAATCGACTATATTCCTATTTAAACGTGTGGGTGTTAGTTTGAATGTTTACAGGGTGTCCAAAAAGTCTTGGTATGGGCAAATACTCCTACTATTACTTAGATAAACTTTATTAGGTCGGATTTCACGCAAATCGAATATATTTGTATTAATATGTGTTTATCTTTGTATGTATGTATACAGGGTGTCCGAAAAGTCTTGGTATGGGCAAATACTTCTACTAGTACCGAGATAAACCTACTTAATTCGGATTTTCAGTAAATCGACTATATTCCTATTTAAACGTGTGGGTGTTAGTGTGACTGCATACAGGGTGTCCAAAAAGTCTTGGTATGGTCAAATTCTCCTATTATTACTTAGATAAACTTTATTAGGTCGGATTTCACGCAAATCGAATACATTTGTATTAATATGTGTTTATGTTTGTATATATGTATACAGGGTGTCCGAAAAGTGTTTTGTAGGCAAAAATAGTTTCTACGTGAGGTGTTCGTATGTGTGTAGCGACACGGTTATGAAGGGCGGTCTATTCTGCATCATCAGTCCGAAGGAGTGTGATATCTTCCTTAATAGATGCTCTAGAAACACGAAACTTTCAGGGCATGACAATGATGATATTACCGACATTATGGAGCTCCCCTTCAGTGCATGACAATGATGATATTACCGACTTTATAGAGCCCCCTCGGGAGGCGATTAGGCGGTCTACGCATACTAGTATATATGCCGCCCCGTTCGTGAGGAAAATATATGTTGGTTGACAAATCGTGTTTTTCGACATTCTCAATTTCTTTTTGTCCGAGATGGTTGCAAGTGGAAAGTTCAAATTTTCTGGATTAATTGAGAGATAGTGCATCTAGCTTCGGTAAAAAATTAAGTTATACAGGGTGTTCCGTTTCGGAGTTATTAAACGCCAAAGTCGAAATTTCCGCGATTTCGTATGGGATCGATTACAGGTCGCAAAAGTTAATTAAATCGATTTAAAATTTCGGAGTTCGTAGAGGACCGGGAGCTTCAGAACCCTATTGAAACTGGCGATATTCGGAAAATGGGAAGTCATTCTTTTGAATTTTTTTAAGTCGAAAAAGGCCACTTGCAGACCCATATTCAATTCTACATTGCTCAAAAACGAAGCATCGGACAGAAAAACGGTTTGCATGTCAAACTAGAGAATCTCAAATACTTTCTTTTTGCAATACATTTACCTATACCTAAAACGACTGGAAATTGGAAAAATTTGGGAAAAACTGGAAATTACGATTTTTCATGCAAATTTTTGACTGCTTTTAATTTTTTTCGGGGCAAAATGGATCCAAATCGAAATCCCATGTTTTTATGTGTGTTGTTACGCATACAGGGTGTCCGAAAAATTTTAGTATGGGCAAATACTTCTACTAGTACCGAGATAAACCTAATTAATTCGGAGTTTACGTAAATCGACTACATTCCTATTTAAACGTGTGAGTGTTAGTTTGAATGTATACAGGGTGTCCAAAAAGTCTTGGTATGGGCAAATACTCCTATTAGTACTTAGATAAAATTTATTAGGTCGGATTTCACGCAAATCGAATATATTTGTATTAAAATGTGTTTATGTTTGTATGTATATATACAGGGTGTCCGAAAATTCTTTGCGTTGGCAAAATAGTTTCTACGTGTAGGTGTTTGTATGTATGTAGCGATACGGTTACGAAGGGCGGTCTATTCTGCATCATCAGTCCGAAGGAGTGTGATATCTTCCTTAATACATGGAATAGCAACACGAAATTTTCAGGGCATGACAATGATGATATTACGGACCTTATAGAGCCCCCTTGGGGGGCGATTAGGCGGTCTACCCGTACTAGTTATAGAGCGCCAACAGCGCTCTATATAACGCCCCGTGAGTGAGAAAATGTATGTTTGTTGTCCAATTCTGTTTTTCGGCAATCTCAATTTTTTTTCTCCGAGATGGTTGCAGGTGGAACGTTCAAATTTTCTATAGAGGGATAGTGTGACTAGCTTCGGTAAAAAATTCAGTTATACTGGATGTTCCGTTTCGGAGATATAAAACGTCAAAGTCGAAATTTCCGGGAATTCCTATGAAATCGATTACAGGTCGCAAAACTTAATTAAATCGATTTAAATTTTCTGAAGTTCTAGAGGACCGGGAGGTTCAGAACCCTATTGAAACTGGCGATATTCGGAAAATGGGAAGTAATTCTGTTGAATTTTTTTATGTCGAAAAATGCCGTTTGCAGACCCCACTTTGGCACTGAATAACTCGAAAACGAAACGTCGTACAGAAAACCGTATTTGAACATAAAACTAAAGAATCTCAAAAACTTTATTTTTGCAATACATTTACCTATACCTAAAACGACTGGAAATTGAAAAAATTTGGGAAAAACTGGAAATTACAATTTTCAAGCAAATCTTTGACAGTTTTTAATTTTTTTGGGGGCCAAAATGGATTCAAATCGAAATCCCATGTGCCTTATCGGAAAGAGCTCGCCGAAATACGTGATTTGCATATTTTTTGGTTCCTTCATTCCTAATAGGAAAGGAGCAAGCGATAATTAAATTTCGATTTTTTACGATTTTTTTTCATGACATCTCTACATTTGAATCACTCTGTATCTTTTCCTATCTAATTTCTTCTAACTTTTTCAACGCTATCCCGTGGGGATATAATCAGGCTTTAAAACAAATCCCGAATGGGTGATCCTGGACCGAATTTAGGGGGTAAAAACTCACTTTTTCTGTTTTTTTCCATAAAAATTCATCTTTAAAAGGCATTATTATATATTATTTCTCCGATTTAACAGTTCTTTTTTGGTTTATTTTCATCCCTTATCATCTGAGAACACTTCTAACTAATTAAAATTCCATATTTTTTCGTTAAAGTTATAAATAAATACCTTTTTTGCATCGGTGCAGGAAAAATTTTAAAAAGTGCATATATTAAAAGCCGTGCCTTGACAAAACAAATGAAACTGACCCTCTTTACATCGAAATTAAAATATGACCTGTCAAAATGTCATGAAAATAACAGTTTTTGTAGCGATATTGGAAGCTTCCTGGACCGATTTCGGCTTGAAATATACATGGCAAAGGTAAAACGGACTTTATATTTTTATTTACAATACATTTCATTGGACGATTTAAGCAATAAATAAGAATTTTTTTAATTTTTCTCACACCATGCAAATGCATGTCAAAATCAGTTTCATACGGAGAAATGTATTAAAATATGAAGGGTCGAAATGTCGCAAAAATGTCAGTTTTCCTTGCGAGATTTTAGGGTTTCTGAACCGTTTTCGACTTGAAAAATACTGGGCAATGCCTCTATAGACCTTCCCGTGTGGATTTCGGAACATATAATTTCAAGAATTAGTCATTAAATACCAATTTTAACAATTTTTCGATGACGCGGCGAAGCATCATAGAAAGGCTATTCCATGAGGTAGTATACGGGGTAAATCACAATGACGGGTCTGATTTAAATTTTGCTTAGATTTGTTATTAATTGAGAACGGATTATTCGATTGAAAAGAGTGATGTGGCAATCGAAAGGGGAGGAAGTAAGCTATTTTATTTGAAAATAATTTCGACATTTCGTTGGCATGACGACGAAAAATTTGCTATTTCCGATATTTATTGAGTTAGAGAGCTGAAATTTGATATATGGGAACAATTCGGTCAATCATTCAAAATTATATGTGCAAATTTTGATTCGCATGGTTTCTATAGCAACGATTAAGGATAAAGTTGACAATTTCTAACTCACGTACGGCTGATCTGATTGAAACGAGTCAGGTGGCAATCGAAAGGGAACGAAGTAAGCTACTTTTTTATGTGAAAATAATTTTGACATTTCGTTGCCATGACGACGAACAGTTTGCTATTTCCATTATTTATTGAGTTTTAGAGTTGAAATTTGATATCTGGGTAGAATTCGGTCAATCATTCAAAAATATTTTTGTAAATTTTGATTCCGATGATTACCATAGCAACGATTGAGCATAAAGTTGATCATTTTTAACTCGCGAACGGCTTATCTGATTGAAACCAGTAAAGTGACGATCGAAATGTTAGAAAGTACACTACTTTTTTATGTGAAAATAATTTTGACATTTCGTTGCCGGGACGATGAACAATTTGCTATTTTCGTTATTTATTGAGTTGGAAAGTTGAAAACTGATATCTCGGAAGAATTCGGTCACACATTCAAAAATATATCTGGAAAAATCGATTCCCATAGTTGGCATAGCAACGATTAAGGATAAAGTTGACAATTTATAACTCGCGGACGCCTTCTGCGATTGGAACGAGTGAGGTGGCTATCGAAAGGGATGGAAGTAAACTACTTTTTTATTTGAAAATAATTTCGATTTTTGGTAGTCATGACGACGATCAATTTGATTTCTCCGTTATTTATTGAGTTGCAGAGTAGAAATTTCGCATCTAAGTAGAATTCGGTCAATCATTGAAAAATATTTTTGCAATTTTCAATTTTAATGATTGCCATAGCAACGATTAGGGGTAAAGTTAACAACTTACAACTCGCGAACGGCTTCTTAGATTGAAAGAAGCGACGTTCGTAATATGTACGCACAATTTTTTTCCATTGAGACATCAGTGGCGTGCCCGAAGGGCTCGCCACCAATCTTCATCCAGCTCGATCATTTCAGGAAGATGATGTTATCTAATGTATGGTTCAAAGCCGATCGAAAGATGACAAGTTTAATTTAGTAGGGTTTCAGCGAAATCGTACATATTGTATTTATATGTAATATGTGTTTGTATGTATATAGCGATACGGTTACGAAGGGCGCTCTATTCTGCATCATCAGTCCGTAGGAGTGTGATATCTTCCTTAATACATTGCTTAGAAACACGAAACTTTCAGGGCATGACAATGATGATATTACCGACCTTATAGAGCCCCTCGGGGGGCGATTAGGCGCTCTACGCATGCTAGTTATAGAGCGCCAACAGCGCTCTATATAACGCCCCGTCAGTGAGAAATGTGTGTTGGTTGCCGTCGCTTTCGACATTTTCACCATCTCAATTTTTTTTCTCGAAAACGGTTAGAGGGAGAGCAACCCAATTTTCTGGGTTAATAGAGGGATAGTGCATCTAGCTTCGGTAAAAAATTCAGATATACAGGGTGTACCGTTTCGGAGTTATTAAACGCCAAAGTCGAAATTTCCGCGATTTCGTATGATACACGATACAGGTCGCAAAACTTAATTAAATCGATTTAAATTTTCGGAAGTTGTAGAAGACCGGGGGCTTCCGAACCCTATTGAAATTGGCGATATTCGGAAAATGGGAAGTAATTCTTTTGAATTTTTTGAGGTCGAAAAATGGCACTTGCAGACCCATATTCAATTCTACATTGCTCGAAAACGAAGCGTCGCACAGAAAATCGTATTGGAACATAAAACTAAAGAATCTCAAATACTTTCTTTTTGCAATACATTTACCTATACCTAAAACGACTGCAAATTGGAAAAATTTGGGAAAAAGTGGAAATTACGATTTTTCATGCAAATTTTTGATGGTTGTCAATTTTTTTGGGGGTCAAAATGGATTCAAATCGAAATCCCATGTACCTTATCGGGAAGACCTCGCCGAACTACGTTATAAACGTATTTTTTGGTTCCTTTATTCGTAATAGGAAAGGAGCAATTGATAATTAAATTTCGATTTTTGACCATTTTTTTTCATGACATTTCTACATTCGAATCACTCTGTATTTTTTCCTATCTAATTTCTTCTAACTTTTTCAACGCTATCCGTTGGGGATATAATCAGGCTTTAAAATGAATCCCGAATGGGTGATCCAGGGCCTGATTTAGGGGGTAAAAACTCATTTTTTCTGTTTTTTTCCATCAAAATCCATCTTTAAATGGCATTATTATGTATTATTTCTCTTATTTAACAGCTCTTTTTTGGTTTATTTTCTTCCTACATCATCTGAGAATACTCCACACTAATTAAAATTACATATTTTTTCGTTAAAGTTATAAATAAATACCTTTTTTTGCATCGCTGCAGGAAAAATTTTAAAAAGTGCATATATTAAAAACCGTGCCTTGACAAAACAAATGAAACTGACCCTCTTTACATCGAAATTAAAATATGACCTGTCAAAATGTCATGAAAATAACAGTTTTTGTAGCGATATTGGAAGCTTCCTGGACCGATTTCCTCTTGAAATATACATGCCAAAGGTAAAACGGACTTTATATTTTTAGTTACAATACATTTCATTGGACGATTTAAGCATTAAATACGAATTTTTTTAATTTTTCTCAGACCATGCAAATGCATGTCAAAATCAGTTTCATACGGAGAAATGTATTAAAATATGAAGGGTCGAAATGTCGCAAAAATGTCAGTTTTCCTTGCGAGATTTTAGGGTTTCTGAACCGTTTTCGACTTGAAAAATACTGGGCAATGCCTCTATAGACCTTCCCGTGTGGATTTCGGAACATATAATTTGAAGAATTAGTCATTAAATACCAATTTTAACAATTTTTCGATGACGCGGCGAAGCATCATAGAAAGGCTATTCCATGAGGTAGTATACGGGGTAAATCACAATGACGGGTCTGATTTAAATTTTGCTTAGATTTGTTATTAATTGAGAACGGATTATTCGATTGAAAAGAGTGATGTGGCAATCGAAAGGGAAGGAAGTAAGCTATTTTATTTGAAAATAATTTCGACATTTCGTTGGCATGACGACGAAAAATTTGCTATTTCCGATATTTATTGAGTTAGAGAGCTTAAATTTGATATATGGGAAGAATTCGGTCAATCATTCAAAATTATATGTGTAAATTTTGATTCGCATGGTTTCTATAGCAACGATTAAGAATGGAGTTGACAATTTCTAACTCACGTACGGCTGATCTGATTGAAACGAGTGAGATGGCAATCGAAAGGGAACGAAGTAAGCTACTTTTTTATGTGAAAATAATTTTGACATTTCGTTGCCATGACGACGAACAGTTTGCTATTTCCATTATTTATTGAGTTTTAGAGTTGAAATTTGATATCTGGGTAGAATTCGGTCAATCATTCAAAAATATTTTTATAAATTTTGATTCCGATGAATACCATAGCAACGATTGAGCATAAAGTGGATCATTTTTAACTCGCGAACGGCTTATCTGATTGAAAGCAGTAAAGTGACGATCGAAATGTTAGAAAGTACACTACTTTTTTATGTGAAAATTATTTTGACATTTCGTTGCCGGGACGATGAACAATTTGCTATTTTCGTTATTTATTGAGTTGGAAAGTTGAAAACTGATATCTCGGAAGAATTCGGTCACTCATTCAAAAATATATCTGGAAAAATCGATTCCCATGGTTGGCATAGCAACGATTAAGGATAAAGTTGACAATTTATAACTCGCGGACGCCTTCTGCGATTGGAACGAGTGAGGTGGCTATCGAAAGGGATGGAAGTAAACTACTTTTTTATTTAAAAATAATTTCGATTTTTGGTAGTCATGACGACGATCAATTTGATTTCTCCGTTATTTATTGAGTTGCAGAGTAGAAATTTCGCATCTAAGTAGAATTCGGTCAATCATTGAAAAATATTTTTGCAATTATCAATTTTAATGATTGCCATAGCAACGATTAGGGGTAAAGTTAACAACTTACAACTCGCGAACGGCTTCTTAGATTGAAAGAAGCGACGTTCATAATATGTATGCACAATTTTTTTCCATAGAGACATCAGTGGCGTGCCCGAAGGGCTCGCCACCAATCTTCATCCAGCTCGACCATTTCAGGAAGATGATGTTATCTAATGTATGGTTCAAAGCCGATCGAAAGATGACAAGTTTAATTTAGTAGGGTTTCAGCGAAATCGTACATATTGTATTTATATGTAATATGTGTTTGTATGTATATAGCGATACGGTTACGAAGGGCGCTCTATTCTGCATCATCAGTCCGTAGGAGTGTGATATCTTCCTTAATACATGGCCTAGAAACACGAAACTTTCAGGGCATGACAATGATGATATTACCGACCTTATAGAGCCCCCTCGGGGGGCTATTAGGCGCTCTATGCAATCTAGTTATAGACCGCGAAAGCGGTCTATATACCGAACCGTTCGTCAGGAAAATGTCCGTCGGTTGGGGAATCGTGTCATTCGACAATCTAATTTTTTTTTCTCCGAGATGGTTTCAAGTGAGACGTTCAAATTCTCTGGGTTAATAGAGGGATAGTGTGACTAGCTTCGGTAAAAAATTCAGTTATACAGGGTGTTCCGTTTCGGAGTTATTTAACGTTAAAGTCGAAATTTCCGCGAATTCCTATGAAATCGATTACAGGTCGCAAAACTTAATTAAATCGATTTAAATTTTCGGAGGTTGTAGAGGACCGGGAGCTTCAGAACCCTATTGAAACTGGCGATATTCGGAAAATGGGAAGTAATTCTTTTGAATTTTTTTATTTCGAAAAATGCAGTTTGCAGACCCCACTTTGGCACTGAATAACTCGAAAACGAAACGTCGTACGGAAAAACGGATTTGAACATAAAACTAAAGAATCTCAAATACTTTCTTTTTGCAATACATTTACCTATACCTAAAACGACTGGAAATTGGAAAAATTTGGGAAAAATTGGAAATTACGATTTTTCATGCAAATTTTTGACGGTTGTCAATTTTTTTGGGGGTCAAAATGGATTCAAATCGAAATCTCATGTACCTTATCGGAAAGACCTCGCCGAACTACGTTATAAACGTATTTTTTGGTTCCTTCATTCGTAATAGGAAAGGAGCAATCGATAATTAAATTTACATTTTTTACGATTTTTTTTCATGACATCTCTACATTTGAATCACTCTGTATCTTTTCCTATCTAATTTCTTCCAACTTTTTCAACGCTATCCCGTGGGGATATAATCAGGCTTTAAAACAAATCCCGAATGGGTGATCCTGGACCGAATTTAGGGGGTAAAAACTCATTTTTTCTGTTTTTTTCCATCAAAATTCATCTTTAAAAGGCATTATTATATATTATTTCTCCGATTTAACAGTTCTTTTTTGGTTTATTTTCATCCCTTATCATCTGAGAACACTTCTAACTAATTAAAATTCCATATTTTTTCGTTAAAGTTATAAATAAATACCTTTTTTTGCATCGGTGCAGGAAAAATTTTAAAAAGTGCATATATTAAAAGCCGTGCCTTGACAAAACAAATGAAACTGACCCTCTTTACATCGAAATTAAAATATGACCTGTCAAAATGTCATGAAAATAACAGTTTTTGTAGCGATGTTGCAAGCTTCCTGGGCCGATTGCGATAGAGAGCAGGCTAATGTTATTACATCAGTTTTGTTGCGTTGATTTTATGGTTTAAATTGTTGTTGTACTAGGTTGTAGTGTAATTTTAATAAACGAGATACGTTTTTGTATTTGTTAATGATATAATTTTATATAAAATGCCACACAATATCATGTTTTAATATTTTTAAATATAATCCACAATTTCTCTGAATTAAAACCTACCAAACGCGTGGAAAATTCCATTCACGGCTTCGACGCTCGAAGCGACCGGGCCGCTCTGTCCGTAGCGCCAAGACCGCGGAATCCTGATATAGGAAAGTTATTAAGAGATTCGCATCTGGTCCTAATCTGTGCCATCGTCGAGAGATATTCTAAATTCTAAATAATTCTCGACGCGGCGCGGCGGTCAAACAAGTAAAGCAACTTAACAGCAAGTGAAACGAGGCAACAACGGATAGCTCTCCGAAAGAGAAAATCCATCGAGGGGTATATGGCGTTTATATGAGCATGATCGTTATGCGTAGCTATAATTTTCTTTGCTATTATTTTCTTTGGTATGATATTCCAAAAGACTCAAACCGTAGAAGGTTCCACTCCAAAACTTTCTTCAATAAATTATATAGATTTTTTATGTGTCTTTTTAGCAAATAACTGAGCAATAACAATGTTAAACAAGTAATGTAGTAATGGGCATACTCCCAAACAGAGCACTGTGATTACTATAAATACATATATTTGGCAACGCTGCCCTATTTCGCCGTCTTTCTGACCTTGTTTTTTCTGCCGTTGTTCGTTCCGTCGAAGTTCATTTCGGTTAAAGTTGGATTCTGCAAATTTTAATGTTACCTTCTGTAAGTGATATGTTTTGCTAATGTTCGTTCTAAAAATGTTATTTCTGCTGTTGGTTTTTCGGGATATTGTTTTTTCGGTTTATATTTTACTTCTACCTTTGTTAGGTTCTGCATTTGTTTAGTTCTGATAAAGTTAGATTCTGCCACTGTTCTTTAGGATGAATTTTAATTCTGATATTGTTTTTTCTGTGTTTTTTACTGTCTGATTATGTTTTTTCTGTCGATGTATATGGACTTGAAGGAGATAGACCCGAGAGGGGGTGTAAAGGGAAATATTCAGAAGGGTCTAGGTACCGAGGAAAACACAAAAATGATAGTCCTCAACTAGCGTTTTCGAAGTAAGTCGAGTTTGTGTAAGAGATGAAGTTTCGGTAACTTCCTTTAAAGACGCGTTCGCGTGCTTTCGGGTGGAGTGAGAACTTAATTGATATGTAGTCCGGGGTCTTGTGTAACTTAACCCTCCTAATACTAACTGGGGTAATTTTGTACCCCAACTTATTTTTTTTGAGGTTATTTTGCAATATCTTTTTTCCGTTTGTTATAAATTGAAATCGTCTTAGAAATACTCATTTGAAGTAATGTCCTATATTATAACATTT
Organism: Philopedon plagiatum; assembly: GCA_963971165.1. Taxonomy (NCBI): domain Eukaryota; kingdom Metazoa; phylum Arthropoda; class Insecta; order Coleoptera; family Curculionidae; genus Philopedon; species Philopedon plagiatum. Next base: position 85,275,795 of record OZ020189.1, read on the forward strand.
AATTTTTGTCGCAAAGAATTATAATATATTTGTATTGACGAATTATAATATTGATATAAGTAGCGCCACCTTTGGTTCCGGTTTTGAGGTGTATTTCTGATCCCGGTAGTTTCTAACTGATTAAACGGCTTAAGTTTACGCATGTATTCATAGAGTTCGCGCTATGTTTTCGTTTAAACGACGGTGTATGCAACCTATGTTTAAGTTACGGCCTTGGTCAAGTATGGCGCGCGACGGTGTCGTAGGGATGTGCGTTTAAGTCGAGCCGGAAGCCATCGACATTAAATTGGATGATTTATTTTTGTATAACGGACAATATATTACTAAATTATAAGCGGGACGGGGCGCGATATGTTTCTTTTGTACCTAGTTTTGACACCCGACCGTTTGACGTGTTAAGGGGTTAGTTTTCGTCGCTGTCGATACTTGACGGTATCGACTAGCGTTGTTCGTATAGATACTATTCTGCACCGCTCTATAGCGTGATCAGGAAGGGAAAAAAATGAATGAATTTTGGGTTCGTAGGGTACTAAAAATTAAGATCATTTCCACCTTGCTGCTGGCTGAAGTCGGTTGGGGTGCAACCCTTACAGCCCTGCTGGGCCCATAAGGATTTGGGGTTGTAACCCCGAATTTTTCTTCCGGGTTTTGTTTGGCAATTGGTGCCGTTTGGTTGTTTGATACCGTTTTTGTTTGGCTTTGAATGCCGTTACCTTATTCCGGAAGTATCACATTTTTAATGGATCTACGCCGTAGATGTTAGCAGTCACACGTATAGACCCGACATTACAGCTTAAGGTAAGCTATTTTTTTACCTCGCTAAGAACTTTAAAGTACCAAATCTTGCGTTCAATTTTACATCCAGTTTTGCATCATTTTCGTTCATATCCTTTTGATTAACTTTTTTTTAAGACATCCGCGTTTTTAATCAGTTTCTTTATAATTAAACATTTTCTTCTAATACAAGTAGATCGCTATATTTCGTGGCAATAAATTAATTATGTACAGATGGGTTTTTTTATTAAGAATTCAATGGGTTGATATTTGTCCTTCACATGTGGGGTAGGTCAAATTCTTGTCAGTTTTTTTTTAATACGGGTTTTTTTTGTCAGCTTTCTTAGCTCGATTTGCTGCATTCTTTTGGTAAAAACTGTATAGGGTGACCCAAGGTTAAAATTTTATTTTCATATTTTGCAAGCAGAACCATGGTGGATTAGTCATTGCTGTATGTCCGTGAATTTGAATTTAATGATGTCTCTTTTTTTTATCAACTAATTATGTTCAGCCAGGTTGTTAAAATTAATATCTTGTGTTTTGGAATATCACTTGATTGACCGGCAATTTAAATGTTTTAAATTTTTGGCTGTCAGTGGGTTTGTACTTTAGTAATTTGAGTATATATTTTAAATTTCTGACAGTCAGTAGTAGTAATTTTCACATCTCTCTTATTCTTTTCTTCTTGTGTCAACTAGTTTATAATTAATATTGCGTACGACATTGACACGGCTGATCCTTAATTATGATATTTGGTCATTCTTGGGTTACGCTTACAGATACCTACTGTATGGTTAATTTATATTCATAAATATAAAGCTGCGTTATTATATTTTGATGTATACGTTTAGTAATAGTAATACGGAAATTTTCTTTCTTTCTTTTGATGGTTTGTATGTAACTTTCTAAATTTTATAACATTGTATTTTGCGGCTATAACTTTTCTTTGGTGTAATTTAAGCGATTACCTAACTATTTTGGTTATTTTGTTACCAGTGTATAATTTAATTGTTTAATATTTTTGTATCTGCATTACATGTAAATATAATTAGTTCATAATGAATAATTTTCTGTGCACAGTAGCATACAATGGCTACGCTTATGTAAATTTTATCTTAACTTGTTTTTGGCAACTAATTGGCTTCGATAATGCCTGTTTATTTTTTTTTAACCTGATGTCTCTGTTTAATTTAAAATATTTTCTTTCGTTTTACTTTCTCGATATAAATTAATAATTGCTTAAGGCCTTCCGCCAGTAACAGTTTTTTTGTTATTTAAATTTAAAATGTTCGAAATTATATTTGCATAGTACCTGAATTTTACCTTGCCTTGATGCATACCTTTTGTTATATCAGGGTCTTTTTACTGGGAGACAACCCCACCACGTTTTTTTTTTACTGGGGAACACCGATCCTCTTTTTGCTGGGAGACAGCACTCCTTTTGCTGGGAGACCGCACAACTCTCTTTCTTGTTGGTGGAGATACCAATATTTTTTTACTGGGGGACACCGCTACCCCACAACTTCTTTTTGGCTGGGAGACAGACCCCAGTCTTTCACCGGCAGTTCTTTTGTGTCACTGGTAGCCGCATGGGCCGTTACAGCCTAGAACCAGGACATAGTCATCAGGGGCGACACCCCTTCAGGCAACTTTCTTTTTTTTTATTACTAATTTGATTGTAACCGTATAATATATATGCATATTTTTTTTATTGCGCTTAATGACGAATCGATTTGAATTTTTATATTTTTCCTTTTATTTCCCCCTCAGGGTTTGAGTTTAGTAACTACCAAACTGGTCATACGACCTACAAATTGTAATAATAATAATAATAATGATTATGATAATAATAATACCTAATAATTTTCTTGTATCAAATTTCACAAAAGGACAAAATACACTGAGGTGTTATTAAAAATTTTGCCCTAACAGGTCTTTGTAATAAATTGTAAATTTGTTTTTAAAGGTAGTGTTTTATTTACCTCACCAGACAGCGCAGTTTCTGTTTTTAACTTTGATAATATGGTAACTTTATGTGAGTGAGTGAGCCGAAAGCGAGATACCAATACTATCTAGGAGGGTTTCTGTTTTTCACTCGGCATTAAAAACAGTGGCGCCCCGAAACCCCCCCCCTCTCTCCGGCATTGGAGCTAGGGCAATTTTTTTTGGCACGCATGCGCAGGCCTCTCGCCTTCAACTCAACTCTTTGCGTGAGTTAATTTTGGAACTTCTCAATATTTTTATTTTCTTAAATTTTTACCGAACTTTGAATTTTTAATTATGAATGGTAAGTAGAAGTAAAATTCTTCTTCTGTGCGGAAAAGAGCGTGGCAACATTATCTACAAGTTTCATTAAAAAAATATTTATACTGTATGTAATACTACAGCACAAAGTGGCTGGTGTGCAAGAATATCCCAGTTCGTATTCCGTATTAAATGATTTAACGCCTATGGTGGGAGTACTAAACACAATACTAAACGGGTTATGTGTAGAAAATATTCAAATTGAGTAAAAACTGCATTTTGTTAAAAGTATAAAAGACTGTTTTTCTTTACTTTTTTATTTGTTATTATTATAAATCATTTTCTAATTAATATATTTAATTGATTTTTAGTAATGGGGGTTGTTTTTATTTAAATAACAAAACAAAGAAAGTTTTGTTGACAAAATAAGCTGGGATCGGTTGGGGTACAAAAATACCCCAGTCAGTAGTTTATGTTGGTTAAATATGTCAGTATTAGGAAGGTTAAAGGGGTTAACTGTTGAAGGTTAAATTTTTAACGTTATTTATATGGGGAATTAATAGATCACAGAACAATGATTTTTATTTTTATATCTTTCCAATTTGAGTTCTATTGTATTAGTAAACGCTTGTCCAGATCATTGTTCAGTTCATTATTTAACATTCGTTAAATTGTTCTTTGTTGTTTTAGATTTTTATTATTATTATTAATTTTTTTCAATAATTGTTATATATTTCATTCTACAGTAAATTTTCATTTATTCCGTTAATATATATCTATTTGTGTTACAAAGTCAGGGGTTTTATTTAATGGCAAGATTAACATTAATTATTAAGTTCCAACTTCGTTGGCCGTCGGTGTCAAGAGGGAGACGGTGCGACAGGAGAAATCGTAGATGGCGACCACTTCCAGAGCTTCGATCTTCAAATGTCGACAACTTGTCTTCTAGAGCCACTGCAAGATTTATGGTTGAGTAACGTAGAGTCATGTACTAATATTCACTAACTTTAGCTTCCTTTCATTTGAATATTACTGTGACTACAAGAAGGCGACTTTGTCAAATGCGTAATCTAATCTAGATGATTTATAAGAACCCAAAAAGCGGAATATTGTTATAGGTTCATTTGGCTTTATCTGACATGGATAATAAAAATGATTCATGAGAATATAATTGCCTGCGAAAAATCGGTCATGAATCATGGTTGCCAGGCTTTGAAATTTGAAAATTAGAGAAGTGATGTGCGACAGAGAACATACATTTTACATACCCTAATTTTGTTCATATTAAAAATACAAATTTCAGTTTGGGGTTGAAGCTTTAGTTGACAAAAACACATTTCTTGCCATAAAAAAACAATTGAATATCGATTGTGGTTTCTCCGGAGGCGAGTTTAAGTTTTTTATTTTAAATGGCAACCTACCAACTCTTTTAGACCATTAGATAGCTTTTTAAATTCCCTTTTCGGTGATATATCACAAGTGGTAGTTCGCTTTCAAAATGGTGGCACTGGAGGCATTTTTCTCAGTTTGAGTAGGTCGCCATTTTAAAGTCCCTGGTTGTTATTTTCATAAAATAACTTTGTAGTTTAGTGAAGAAGATTGTTTAACTTTTATTTTTTAACATCATTTTGTAAACCTCTTTTTAAATAATTTGTATATGCAAATTTTTGTTTTATTAATATGGACCGTTTTTAAAGCAAATTTTCACCAAGACATTAAATAGAAAGTACCAAAAGTAAAATAGCTGTTACTGATTACCTAAAATTATCAAAAACACACATTCTAACTTTTTTTTCTAAAAGAAAGTATCAAATAAACAAGACAAAGTAAGTTAAAAAGAGCATTTATTTAACATAAAATCGGCTACGCATTTACCTAAGTTGGCGTTGAAAAACAGCCCACTTAGGTAAATGCATAAATCTGATTTTATGTGTAATAAGTAATGATATTCTTAAGGTACTTTGTCTTATTTGATAATTTTTGGAAGAAAACCGGTAAAATGTGTCTTTTTGATAATTTTAGGTAATTAATAACATGTACTACACGACGGTTATTTTACTTTTGGTACTTTCTATTTAATGTCTTGGTTAAAGTTTTCTTTAAAAATGGGCAATATTAGTAAAACATAAATTTGCATATACAAATTATTTAAAAAGAGTTTTACAAAATCATGTTAAAAAATAAAAGTTAAATAATCTTCTTGGCTAAACTACTCAGTTATTTTACAAAATAACAACCAGGGACTTCAAAATGGAGACCTACTCAAGCTGAGAAAAATGCCTCCAGTGCCGCCATTTCGAAAGCAACTTGTGATATATCACCGAAAAGGGAATTTAAAAGCTATCTAATGGTCTAAAAAATTGGTAGGTTGCCATTTAAAATAAAAAACTTAAATCGCCTCCAGAGAAACCACAATCGATATTCAATTGTTTTTTTATTGCAAAAAATATGTTTTTGTCAACTAAAGCTTCAACCCAAAAATGAAATTTGTATTTTTAATATGAACAAAATTAGGGTATGTAAAATGAATGTAAAATGATGAACACATTATTGTCATGTAAAAAAAAATTATTATAAAACAATAGAAATACATGCATGCGCACTCTCTTTCTCAGTGCCTGTTAACCATGGAGAAGGGTTCTCATTTTCCCTGCAAAACCTTGTCGTCGTGACGTGGACAGGATAAAGAAGCTTGTTCCAAAACGGACACCTAACAGGTCTCAAGGTCCTTTGGAATAAAATTGTGGGTTCTACCATAAACTACTCCTGGTATGTCGAATCCATAAGTTCAGGTACTTTAACCCAAACTTAAAGCGTTTAATTCAAAAATTAGGTACTTTAACCCAATCATAAAAAGTTTAGTCCAATACTAAAACTTTAGTCCAACCCTAAAACCCTAAAAGAAAATACTCTATATAGATATAGGCTAAAACAAACCTTAGAACTAACTCAATCCATCTTGAATATACATATTTACAACCCTAAATCTTATCTATACAATTTCGCCTACCTTAAGTTAATACGGGTTTTTCAGCACCGGGGGAAAACACATATTTATCGGCCTCCTGGCCAGGGAATGTATACCATCCAATTACCATACTAAAAACATTCCAAAAGGGATGATTCCAAGAAATTATATTTGCCAATGTGGCATTTTCCAAAAAAAAAACCGAAAATTCACTTGGATTTTCCCATGTGCTCTCCTCTTGGCGATGGCTGACGACGTAAACAAAAACAAAAGACCGATGACACGTCATTTCCGCTTAAATCCCCAAGATACCCAAGAAAATATGGTTACTTTAACCATAGGACCAACCATAACTCCCGACAACTAAAATTTCCCAAAAATTCCGCTTGAAAATCCAAAAAGGAAAACCGTCCATGTCAATGTCAACGTCCTGACATTGACCCAAATTTCGAACAGCTGCCTTATTTTGTCACTACATTTCAAAATAAATACTTTTGAAAATTAAAGGCCTAATAACTGTTCAAAACAAATGGCTAGACGACCAGCATTATATGCCAAGAAAAACTGTCATAAAATTCAAACTATTTGACATGGAAAATAATCAAGAAAAACCACTTGAACAAACATCAAGTATCATATTAATCCTTCCCTTTTAGCAAGGGTTCCAGAAAATATAAGGTATCGTTTATTAAATTATTATCTATTTGCTAATTAAGGTTTCTAAAATCCCACAATAAAAATCTTTACTTACAAAATGAAGTCAAAAAAAAATGGTACTTTATTATAAACTCAAAACTGCTGTTTTTCTGCCCGTAACAGTCAGTTGCTCCAATTTTCAAATTTCAAAGCCTGGCAACCGTGATTCATGACCGATTTTTCGCAAGCAACCTTATACCACCGTGTTCGCAATAAAAATATCTTTATTTTAATATATGTTTCAATGAGAAAGCCGGTGAGTACAAATTACTAGTATCGACTCACCTGTTTATACCTGGCAACCCGGTAATAGGGACCAAAAAAAGGGAGGCAACCTAACTTTTGCATGTTCCTTATGCTTTATACTTTCGATTAGTATTAAGTTCGTTTGGTAAGCAAGTGAGTGAAATATTTAAAAAAAAAAGAATTAAAGTATTTTTAACTAAGGATAGCCATGACATATTTCATTAGGCAACCCATTCGCGATATATTTGTTAACATATTATGTTTGATAAAAACTACTTTTCATCCGGTAAGTAAATCGGTGAAGGACAAGTTTACTTCGGATCCTGTACTATATCTTATTAAGTCAAACGTGTTTGTTTACATGCGTTTTAGACTGAGGCGCGCGTACGGAGTCGTACGATATTTTGTTCGACGTTAAAAAACTTAAAAAAGTATTTTCCACTAAATAAAAATCATCACAAGCTTGGCCCATTTTGCCATCAGTCTGTCGACCACGCGCATTAAAAACGGATACATTGTAACCAGAAGGTCGTACGACAAGTTGTTGTCGTACGTTGTGCGACTAAAAAACCGTGCGCATACGCATCCAATGTAATCAACGACTAAGGCCGTTGGCCCACTTGAACTAATAAGTTTGTTTTTATTTGCAATGTCGTACGTTTCAACGTGACTAAAAAATCGTGCGCACACGCATCCAATGTAATAAGCGCCTTAGCTATATACAGGGTGTCTAAAATAGGTGATACCACTATTGCTATCTCCGAAATGGTAAAAGATACGAGGTCGGTTAAATTAGAGAAAATGTGCCATTTCTAGTCCTTATTCATATTCCGTTTACGGAGTTGCCAAATTCTCTATAGTTTCTTATCTACAGGGGATTTTTAAAAAATAGTCAAAAACTTAATTCTTAAATATCTCGAAAACTATTATAGTTAGAAAAAGTTGTTTTTACAAAAATCACACGATGTTTTACCTTCTCTAAAGTAACGTTATTGTTTTGTTTATACCGTTTGTTTTTACTGAGTTACTGATACTAACTTGTTTTTTTCAAATACGGGCCTGGATTTTTTGCTGCATTTTTTGAAAGAATACTTCATACCCTTTACAACTGTGAATTACCTAATTATGTTTTTCGACGTTTTGGTGAAGAATAGTTCCATCATCAGGATTTTCTACCAGTACGGACCTGGCATTTTTCAAGTTAATGCCCCATGTCACGACCTATTATGGCGACAATTAGGTCAGAATCGGTAACTCTGGATTAAATTGTTTTGACTGGTAAATTTTAATTATAATCATGATTACTAACCAGGACCCTCAAGTTTGTAAAATTGGTCCAACGCCTGAAAAAAGCATAAGCTTAGTTTTAATTATAAGAAATTCTAATAATTAATTCTTAGAGGCGTGATTGGCTTCGTGTGGTCAGTCCAATCGAGTCCATCAACCTGTTCGTCCGCCCGTCCATATGATATAATTCAACGCAACGTCAAAAAGTAAAGCAGAAAACGGATTTTAGATTCGAATTCCTTATAATCCTAACCCAGTAAATATGACAATGGTTTTATGCTAGAATATAGTTAAAGGTCTTTAGTTTGAGATAATATGGTTTGTTTTCAAAGTCAGTAAATAGTAATTCAACTGTACCAGCAGAAATGAAACCATTAGGTAAAATAGGATTATTTGGTATTATCCTTTGAACTGAAAGGTGATTTTTGGATACGAAAATATTAAAAACGTAAATAATGAAGACGTATCATCAAGGGTGCCTTTTACAATATGTAGTAAACTTAACCACTAGTTAGGTGCTGTTAATAAAGGCCACTAATTATATCTGATCTGAGTCTGCTAAACTTTTGCTTTCAGTAACGCATTGGCTTAAGTGCAATTTGACAAACTTTACTGACCAAAGGGTTCTGGTTAGTAATCATGAACATAGTTTAAAATTAATCAGTTGAATAATTTAAACCACAGCGATAGGTTGTGAAATTGTGCCTTAACATGGAAAATTCCAGGTCCTATCGATAGCAAATCCTGATGATGTTGTTATTCCTGATCAAAACATCGAAAACCATAATCAAGTGATACATAGTTGTAAAGGGTATGAGGTATTCTTGCAAAAAATGCAGCAAAAAATCCAGGTCCGTATTTGAAAAAAACAAGTTAGTATCAGTAACTCAGTAAAACCAAATGGTATAAACAAAACAATAACGTTACTTTAAAGAAAGTAAAAAATCGTGTGATTTTTGTAAAAACAACTTTTTTCTAACTATAATAGTTTTCGAGATATTTAAGAATTAAATTTTTGACTATTTTTAACAAATCCCCTGTAGATAAGAAACTATAGAGAATTTGGCAACTCCGTAAACGGAATATGAATAGGAACTAGAAATGGCACATTTTCTCTAATTTAACCGACCTCGTATCTTTTACCGTTTCGGAGATAGCAATAGTGGTATCACCTATTTTAGACACCCTGTATAAAAACATGATTTTTTTAAAATGAATAATCGCTGAGTTAATGCAACAAAGATTAATATTATTATTTCACCGGAAGTTTAGCCTGTTCTCTAGCCAAGGCCAAATCTATATATAAAACTGATGGAAATGGGAAACGATATTTTTCGTGATCTAGCGACCCCAAAACGTAAAAATGTCGAGAGGTGATTTTCTTGAATTTTTATTGAATACAATACTTCCTCTGGCGATGGAAGTAAAAAGCTTTCCATCAACAAGAAGAGCCACAGAATACCAAGAAATATTGAAATTATTACCAATATACCTTCCTTTACTATACACATTATTTTTTTAATTATGAAAATTGCTTGGAATCTTTAACACTGTACTTTCATTTTCAGAACTGTTAATTCAAAGAGGTCACACGATAAGTAAACCTCATCCGCCAAGTTGTAGGTGTGCAGACTGTAGAGTACATTTAGAGAGAGATGATCTGCTTCACGCAGAAAGTTTGAGGTTAAATTTATATAGAGCAGTTTCTAATCCAGCGTACATTTGTCACTCCACCCATGATCCAATTTTGGCAGCATTTCAGTTATCCCAAGAACTTAAAGAATGTTCCATGATAGTACCTGAATTTCGTGTTGCATATGCGGAGCTCGCGACAGAGATAAGTAATTTTGCGGTCGATTTGATAGCTTGCTGCCGAAGCACAACTGAGATGGAATTAATACTAAAACAAACAGCTGGAATGAGTTCTCATATCTATAGCTTACCAAGACTAGCCCTGGCAATGGATTATAAACAAAAAACATTTGTAGCACATCCGAATATTCAACAAATTGTAGAAGCTACTTGGTGTGGTGACTGGCACGAATACAAACTAAAGTCATCATTTGTAGTTTACATGATGCCTATAATTCGTATTTTTACTCTTCCGGTTATAGCTTTAATGAGCCTGACAATGCCAAATCACGGCCTAACAAGACACTGGAATATACCATTAAATAAAATGATTAGTCATATCGCAGCATATATGGTGTTTTTAATAATTATATTTATGGAATCCAATATTGACAAATCTGGTCAAAAAAGACTACCACCGGATTCTGGTTTAGAACCAATAATTATGATTTTTGTAGCAGGAAATATCTGGAACAGTATTAGAATGTTATTATTAACTGGACCTAAGCAATATTTTAAAAAACTGTGGAACTGGCACGCTGTTATTAATAATTGTATGTTTTTATTGACGTTTTTATTTTGGTTGGCTTCGTACTTAGATGCCGTTAATAGCAATCAGGTGGATTTAGAGAGAAAATATTGGCATCACTTAGATCCACTGTTAATAGCAGAAGGAACTTTTGCTGTTGCAGTAATCATGGCATTTTTTAAACTTCTGTTTTTCTGTAGACTAAATTATTACCTTGGACCCCTGCAAATATCTCTTGGTAAAATGTGTGCAGATATGGCAAAATACTTTACAATTTTTACCATTATAATAATCTCATTTAGTGCAGGTTTATGCAGATTTTATCAATATTATGATGGCATGGTGCAAGTCGATGAAAATGATATGAAAACCCAACAAGTATCATCGTTTATAGATTTCTCTTCTACACTAAAAACTTTTTTTTGGGCCATACTATGTATGGCTCCGTTGGAAAGTGCAGATGTAATAATAGAAAACTTGCCAGGTGAAACTACAAAGAATACAATAATCAATAGGCATAGTTTTACTGAAGCTGTAGGATACATTTGTTTTGCTTTATTTGAAGTTCTTATAGTGGTTATGATTTTAAATATGCTTATAGCGACAATGTCTTCAACGTTTCAAAGGGTTTTGGATAATTTGGATGTGGAGTGGACATTCGGTAAAAGTGATTTTTATTTAGAATATATGTTGCAGTCTATAACTCCGTCTCCTTTTAATCTCATTCCTACTCCAGGAGGCGTAACTATGTTCATGGAAATGATGAATGGTAGTCGCACTGCAGGTACGTTATACACATATTTTAATTTCTTACTAATCAATCTTTCTGATACTATAAAATATAGTAATTAATAGAAAGAGAAAGCAACCTACAAAATAAAAATATAATTAGGGTTTTAAAATGTTTGCCTTAAACCCTATACCCTGGCTATTTCCATTTGAGAATGATGACAGTAAACCATTCTACACCTCTAAATCATCAACATAAATATAACAAATCGGATGTTGGGTGCTGGAAGCAACCTTCATTTTGTATTATTAAGGATGCATTTGCGACCCCTCCCATTTATTGCCAACTACATTTTATTTTAATGTATTTTTTGCTTTATATTTCATATGTATGAATATTTTCACAATATAAACCATAGATTCATAATCTACGGGTATTTTTAACGTATTAATAAAAGTTTAAAGATATTTTATGATTTATTTGAGGAAAATGATAAGAATTTTGGCTCCAAGTGACAGAAAAAATGTCACTTGTAACATATTAATCTTCTCGATTCCCGATGTGATTCGATTAGATCCGAATCGGGGATTTGGGCCGAAAGATTCGAAACAAGTCGGTATTTATCACCGGAATCCGATTTAACAACGTGTTAAATTTAACTCGTTGTTAGTTTAATTCGTGATTAAATTTTCTTTCTGCAACCCGCTGTTATAGTTATTGTTAAAAATTTTAAAGCCGAAAAACCATGTCAAAATAAAATTAAGTTGGCTAACATAGACGCCACGTGGAAAATGCTGGCTTAAGATATCAATTAAACAATTTTTTAAAAAGCGTTTTTTTAATAGTCGATACATCAGCGGCACCGGAAAAGGATAAAATAGATTAAAAAACTTGGTATTTCCTGCTTAAGAAAGCAAATAGAAAAAGATTTTGAACTATTACGCTTTTTCTATCTTCTGACAGCCCACGAAGACCGAAGTCTAAGTATTTACTATGTACCGTGGGTGTACTGGGGAATCGACTCACACATCCAGTGCAGGGATTCTGTGCACTGTAGAATTCCATATATCGAGACGAAACGACATCACTGGTATTCTGTGTACCCATTTCGATACCACTTTCCCCTTGCCCCGCCTTAACGGAAAAGGCGACACGTAAAGACGTGTTGATTAAAAAGAGAACGCATTTCTCGTAATACAACGAACGAGGATAGATAATAAGGATTTTTAATTATTTGACAATTGACATTTGACTTTTAAGATGTTAGAGGTTGGATGTTTTTTTGAAGCAATTTTGAACTTTAAAAAATTATTAATTTAAAAATGAGGGTTACTCCGAGTCATTGGGAAGCTTTCTTGGAAATCGCCGAGAGAAATGAAATGCTAATAACAAATAAATTTAATGGAATTCAGGGAAAGTCTCTTGGCAATACCTTATGGAAGTCAGTGGCTGTTAAACTGAATGGCTTGGGGTTTGGAGAAAAAACAGTAAATGAGTGGAGGAGGGTAAGAAAAGTAATATGAACTGTGTAATTTTGCAATTGGCAAAGACCAAGCTGTATGTTGAGTTATAAAGTGTGCTTCATTAATAGGAAGAACATTACAGTAGGATGGGTATCAAAGGAAAAAGTGAAGCCCCCAAAGGAAGGGTTTATACTTCTCTTTTCTTCAAAACTCAGCATAAGGCATGATGTCTGAAAAATGCAAAATTTCCATGAATTTTTATTTGTTTGGAATATTGGTGCATATTTTTTAGGCTGTAACAGACTGGAAATCGAAAGTAAAAGCCAAAGCTGCCAAAATTAAAAGCTCCTTGTCACAAACAGGAGGTGGACATTCAGACTCAGTCCCATTAACTCCATTAGAAGAAGGACTTCTAAATTTGATGGGTACAAAAAGTTTTGAAGGTGATGTGGGTGTTCAGGAGCTGGGACAAGTTAATGTAAGTAGTATCGAATATAATTTATGGTATAGCCATATTGGCAAAATAGTCACTTATATGTTAGAAAGGTCAGTCCTTCACAAAATATGATAATTTTACAAATATTTACTCTCGGGGTGTGGCAAAGCATTACTTTTTTAGGGATTCTGTGTTTGAAACGCAATGAAATTAATTCTCGTGAGAACTAATTCCTACATTTTAAGAACAGCCACTGGCATCATCTGCTTTTTTAAAAATATCCCAACTTGAATAAAACCGTTACTTAATTTTACTGTTTATATTATTACAGAGATCCACCCCCGAGACTTCTGTGCCCCAGATGGTGAAGGAAGTTGAGATAGCCAGTGCATCACCAGATTAAGGCCAATGTTCTAAAAATGTTTTAGGGGACAAATATTGTACTTGATCATGATTATTTAGTAAGCGAGCTGGAAAGGAAAAGAAAAGCTATAGATGAAGGCAATAAAAATGATTGTGGCACCATGTCACGTCAAAAGCCAAAGAGACAGAAGATTACTGCAGTTCCAAGAATATCTAAAAATTTAGTTCAAATGACTTCTGAACCCCTCCAAATTTTAAAAAATATAGATGGCAATATATCCAGGGTTGCAGACTCATTCCAAGAGGAAGTAGGCATCCTTAAGATTGCATTTGGACCCTCTGATATAGATTAAAATTTGTGAGATTTCTCAATATTTACTTTCTGTGATACTTAGAATGCCGGTTTATTTATTTTTTATTAAGGCTCATAGAATGTTTTTTTAGAATATTTGTTTAGTTTTCTTAAGAGCCTTGTTTATTGAGTTTTATACGAGACTGTACTTTAAAGGCTGTTTTTACTATTGAGAATCACCAGTACCTGAATCAGTATTCTGGTTTAAGAATATATAGTTGTTTTTTAATAAGTTAATAAGGGTAACAGATATTTTTCCAGAGATTTATGTTTATTTGTTATATTTGTTTAGAACTATGTTTTGTTATTAGAAATTAAGTATTAATAAAATAAGTGTTATGTATGTTGTTTTTTTTATAAAGTTGCATTATAATAGAACCTCATAAAACCCTCACTGCTGCAGTTTAGGTACAAAGTAAAAAATTAAGAATTTTTTGTCCACTACAAAAAAAAATAGTTTTTTTGTAATATTTTCATTGATCAAAAATCCATTTTTTCCAAATTTTGTTATATTTTTACACTAGATCAATTTGAAGAACTGTCATTGCCTCCCAATAATTTAATTTGCAATAGAAAAAAAAACATTTTCCTTTAAAATCATCATTTATTATAGACTAGTTCGCTAAACCACCAAAAAATCTGAACAATCTGACAAACCCTCGCCGATCTAATTAAAAATTACTTTGAAATTAGTTGTTTGAAATCTACTATAATGTTATTGATTAGTAGTGTATTTTTCTACGGAAGTGTAAGGTTTTATTAAGGAAACTAACAAGTTTGTTTCGTGCTATAACACTGAATTCTGCATGATCAAAGGTAGGACCCATCCAGTTTTTTTTGATTCCTATAAATAATCTCAAGCAGCTTGGTGTTCCGCAGAAACTGTGTCTGTTTTTTTGAACTGCCCCTTTTTGCAGTTGAGAAATTTATTAACCCAGCAAATTTAGTATTGAGTGTTGAACTCAGAATAGTTATAAAAGTGATTGAACTACTCTAAAGGTAGTAAACTTATTTTTTTTTGGTGATTCATAAATGCAAACAGTACTTCGTCTCATCAAACAAGAAAATAGTTTTGACTACAAGTGTTTGCGTCATTACGAAGTTGTCTTTTTACAAGCTTCATGTGCACTGTTAGCCTAATATAAATTTGTTTAGATATAAGAGTAGTTTTTAAGTTCAAGGAACAGATTGCATTGTTTGAGAGCCACTCCGTGCCTTTCTGGCACTGGTCCTTCAAGGCTATGGTAAAAATTCTATTTAAAAATACAAAATTTTGTACTTATCAAATTAATTGAATTTTATTTTTTATCAGCGCAGGATTATATTATCGGCAAGAACCTGTGTGTTTTTTGCCTCTTTTATTTACGAAAATCAATGTGTTTTCGTAAATAAAAAAAAATAAGTTAAAAATTCTTTTGTTTATAATGGTAAAAAGGTATTTAATCACCTTCCTAAAGAGGTTAGAAAAATTACCTGTACAAGAAAATTTAAGAGAGAAGTTAAGCAAATACTTATTAACAAAGCCTATTACTCAATTTCAGAATTTTTTGATGAATCTTTTAATATTTTTATCGTGGCTTTTAATTTACTATTTTATTATACATATTTTTTAAAATTAATTGGTGGTTTAGTTGTAAAAGCGAAAGATAGTTTTAGGCTCCTTCAAGTGAATTTTATAATGTGCGCTTATTGGTGTATACTTATGTAGAGTGTCCATGTAATGACTCTTTTTTTATAATTTTAAGCATGCTTTGTCAATAAGATTTTCTTTGGACAATAAAGCTTTTATTGGTTTGTTGGTTGGTTATAGCACAGAACAGTTTTATAGGTTATACAAGTTGCACCAACTTATCAAAAATCACTAAAATTTCGGTCGATGTATTTAGAATGGAGAGTAACATGGCGAAATTACCCGAAGCTCTTTCGACAGGTACACGGAATACCATTTCAAACTACAATCGCCTAGAGTTGTGGATTTCTACTATAGAATTCGATAGGTGGAAAGCGAGGGTACACAGAATTCCACTACAGAGCTGGAAACATCCGTAGGGATTTCACTAGCTCTTTAAGAGGATGTGTGGGGTGGTACCCCACACATAATAATATACACATATCATAAATATAAATAACTTTTTATTTGATGCCTATAACTTAGCTGCATCCTAATGATCACCCATGAGGTTTTGCATTTTGATTGGAAGTTGAGAGGCACGTGCTATCAGCGTCAGGATTTTTGTAAGGTGTCGTGGTGCCTGATATAAACTTTCGCTGACAAACAAAGTTTATTATTAATTAATAATAATAATAATAATAATAATGTATTTATTTATTTTATTCGTAAAGTGCATCAACACCTAGGATATTAGCGCAGGAACACTAGCTACATAGATAAGTAAGCTTTAATGCTAGTTTATTTATAACTCTAAAGTCTGTACACTTGATTCGCCAGTCCGATGTTTTGCAAGTAGTTCTTCAGGTTTTCCATCTCTCCGTCGTCACTTAACAGGGTTCTCAAGCTGTTTGGTATTTTCCACGCTAATCTTTGGTTGGTAAACTCAGGGCACTCTGTTAGTGTGTCTCACTGACACACCAACACCGCACCCCTCGCACATAGGCTGCTCGCCCTTGATAATCAGGTAACTATGAGAGAAAACCGTATGACCGATACGCAATCGAGTCAGTATCACTTGCTCTCTACGGGTTTTTGATGTAACCACGATACACAACCACTGACTGGCTTGACTTCTAAAAGTCATCAGATCTCTAAAAGTATCAGATCTCGCCCACTTGTTTTGCCACAGATCGAGCACCTATTTTTGCCACTACGGCGCCTGCGTTTGCTTCTTTTGCCCCCGAATCTGCCCTTTCATTTCCGTGTATGCCTATATAGGACGTAATCCACACAAATACTACATTTTGATTTGCTTGATGCAGGTTATAGATTTCATTTTTTATTAGAACGGCAACTGGGTATTTCGGGAATATGCGTTGGATTGGCACTAAGAGAGTCCGTTAAAATAAGTGCCTTTGTTGAATTACTCTTTCTGGTGTATATTAGGCCCTGTAGTATAACATAGAGTTCCCCGGTATAATTATTACTTAGATTAGGTAATTTAATCCTAATGTGGTATCCGGGTAACTATTGCTGCACCTACTCCTTGCTGCATTTTCGAAGCGTGTGTGTATACGTGGATATAATCCGAATAGTCACTAATTGTTTCACTGAAATGACTTTTAAGGGTTTCTTTGCTAGTTTCCCCTTTGTTAAGTCTCGTTAGCGACAGGTTACATTGAGGTATGCTTATAATCCAAGGGGGGACATTGTAATCGGGTAGAAAGCTGGTTAGGAATTCACTGATTTGAAGCGATTCTAGGTATCTGTTTATTCTTTCATATAAATGGGGGATCCAGTCTTGACTTTCTTGTATAAGTAGTCTTAAATCGGTTGGCGAAGACATTATTTATAGTGGGGTTTCTTGGATTTGCCGATACTGACGCAGCATAAGATAGGCTAGGAATTTGTCTTCGATCCTCTAAAGGAGGTTCGCTTGCTTGGCATTGTAGACTTGCACTGGACTCATTCTGAAAGCATCTAGAGCAATTCGCAATGCCGAGCTTTGTATTACGTCTAATTGCTTGATTGTAGACTTCTTTGCTGACGCGTAGGCTACAGATCCATAGTCTAGTTTGGATCGTATAAGTGACCGATATATTCGTAGCAGTATATCTGTGTCAGCTCCCCACCTCTTGCTTGAAAGAACTTTTCATATATTTAGACTTTTGTGACATAATTGCACAGTTTCTTGGATGTGTTCCTTCCAGTTTAGTTTCTGATCAAAGACCATACCCAGGAAATTAATTTTATTAACGTAATCTACTTCATCATAAAGTCTTAGGCGAGGGACATGAACGCTATTTCGTTTTGAGAAGACAATACTTTTTGTTTTATTAAGTGAATGAGCTTTTGTCCAGTTTTCCATTTTTATCACTGCTTGTAGTGTGAGAGTTTTAATGCGCTGAGGGTTTTCCCTTTAACAAATAAGATCAGATCGTCAGCATATATTCTACTCTTAGCTTGGGCTTCAATATCCTTCGCTATATCATTAATTGTGATTAAGAACAGGGTAGAACTTAATACAGATCCCTGCGGTATTACATTTAATTGCGTTTTCCTGCTTGACAGACATCCATTGGCCCTGACTTGAAAGTTTCTTTTATTTAAGAAATTACTGATAAATGCAAGTATGTTACCGTTGATCTGCCATATCTCAAGTTTTTTTAGTATGTGGTATCGCCACGTCACATCATACGCACTTTTAATGTCAAACACTGCTACTGCTAGGCAGCTTTGATTATTTGCAAAAGCTTAATGTATTTCCGATTCAAGATCGACAATCTTATCCAGAGTTGAACGATGTTTACAAAAACCACTTTGTTCTCGGATCAGTAACCTGTTTGCCTCCAAAAACCAGGTCAACCGTTTGGTTAATAATATTTTCTAATAATTTGCACCCTGTATAGATGTTTTCAAAGTTGAATGGTACAGGAGCGTCATACCTGACAAAGTCCGCATCTATTGTCTTCTGGCTTCGTGTCCGCCCATTTTGAAAAACCAAAGCGTCAGAAGCGTGCCCTACTATTGTTCTGTATTCTTAAGATAGAAAAGCTGTTGTTAAATGATTTGACGACGCTGCACGACTTTTGCGTGCCCGAATCTGTATGCGGAGAGGACCGGTCCCTGAAACATACATCCCTTTATTATTGTGAGTCTTAGAAAGCGCTCTTCGATGTTGCCTAACTTACTGTTTTTACGTTTGTCCTAGGAAGTATATATATATATATATATATATATATATATATATATATATATATATATATATATATATATATATATATATATATATATATATATATATATATGTATATATATATATATATATATATATATATATATATATATATATATATATATATATTTACTTCCTAGGACAAACGTAAAAACAGTAAGGTAGGCAACATCGAAGAGCGCTTTCTAAGACTCACAATAATAAAGGGATGTATGTTTCAAGGAACGGTCCTCTCCGCATACAGATTTGGGCACGCAAAAGTCGTGCAGCGTCGTCAAATCATTTAACAACAGCTTTTCTATCTTAAGAATACAGAACAATAGTAGGGCACGCTTCTGACGCTTTGGTTTTTCAAAATGGGCGGACACGAAGCCAGAAGACAATAGATGCGGACTTTGTCAGGTATGACGCTCCTGTACCATTCAACTTTGAAAACATCTATACACGGTGCAAATTATTAGAAAAGATTATTAACCAAACGGTTGACCTGGTTTTTGGGGGCAAACTGGTTACTGATCCGAGAACAAAGTGGTTTTTGTAAACATCGTTCAACTCTGGATAAGATTGTCCATCTTGAATCGGAAATACATTAAGCTTTTGCAAATAATCAAAGCTGCCTAGCAGTAGCAGTGTTTGACATTAAAAGTGCGTATGATGTGACGTGGCGATACCACATACTAAAAAAACTTGAGATATGGCAGATCAACGGTAACATACTTGCATTTATCAGTAATTATATATATAATATATATATATATATATATATATATATATATATATATATATATATATATATATATATATATATATATATATATATATATATATAATATATATATTGTCGCGCTAGGGGTCGTCAGGGTTGATAAAATAGGCTGCGGTTTACCAAAACACTTGTATGATTTATTCAGGTACACAATTCACTTACGTTGTTTCAAGGAACGGTCCTCTCCGCATACAGATTTGGGCACGCAAAAGTCGTGCAGCGTCGTCAAATCATTTAACAACAGCTTTTCTATCTTAAGAATACAGAACAATAGTAGGGCACGCTTCTGACGCTTTGGTTTTTCAAAATGGGCGGACACGAAGCCAGAAGACAATAGATGCGGACTTTGTCAGGTATGACGCTCCTGTACCATTCAACTTTGAAAACATCTATACACGGTGCAAATTATTAGAAAAGATTATTAACCAAACGGTTGACCTGGTTTTTGGGGGCAAACTGGTTACTGATCCGAGAACAAAGTGGTTTTTGTAAACATCGTTCAACTCTGGATAAGATTGTCCATCTTGAATCGGAAATACATTAAGCTTTTGCAAATAATCAAAGCTGCCTAGCAGTAGCAGTGTTTGACATTAAAAGTGCGTATGATGTGACGTGGCGATACCACATACTAAAAAAACTTGAGATATGGCAGATCAACGGTAACATACTTGCATTTATCAGTAATTATATATATAATATATATATATATATATATATATATATATATATATATATATATATATATATATATATATATATATATATATATATATATAATATATATTGTCGCGCTAGGGGTCGTCAGGGTTGATAAAATAGGCTGCGGTTTACCAAAACACTTGTATGATTTATTCAGGTACACAATTCACTTACGTTGCTAGGTTGGGTAGCGTAGGGGGCAGCTTCTATCGGAGTACTCGGTCAGCCTAAAGGGCTGGCGCTATTCGTACTGTTCGTGCGGCACCACAGTGACGCCTCCCCCGTCGGGACACGACGCCCTCCTTTGCATCTCGCTGGTACGCTTTTTATATGAACCCCTCAAGAACAGTTTATACTCACAGTTCAAACTGGTCAGGGTTCATAAAACTCACAGTTCAAACTGGTCAGGGTTCATAAAATAAAGGCGAGGCCAGCGATATACAATCGCAGCACGTAGAGTGGTTTCCGAAATGTTAAATAAATAATATGAAAAATGTATAGAAATTTGGAAAAAATGATGAATATCTGGGGAAATATGACATTTCCCCCGCGCCTGTAAAAGCTAGCCCCTAGCTTTAAAAATTTACACAATACATATATACAAAATATCACATATTTACAAAATACAAATATACAAAATACAAAATATACAATAAACAAATACAATATAAACAAACGATTTGGAGCTCGCAGGCTCGGTACACTCTGTATTTATTTGGGTGAAATGAGGAGTGGTAAAACTAGCTTAAAAATGAAGAATAAAAATGGTTACTGTCCTGGTAGTCTGGTTCACATTTACACACTTTCTTTACAAAGTTCTATTATTAGGGAGTTCCAACACGTTACTGATCGAATAGCCTACACATCGACAAAACCCGACACATCTTAGGCGCCACACGTTGAGGCAGGTTGTCATGTGTTTCTTGTTCAGATGCAGCAGTCACGGTTCCTGTGTCCTGGGGTTGGGATCGGCTAGTTGTGTTGCCGACTCCCAGTGCAGCAGGGGTCTCCCTCCTCCGAAGAGTGCGGCCATCCGGAATTTGGGTGGACTGAGCCGTGAGTGACGGGAACTTTGCTGGGCTGATCCTGAGACTAGTTGTGGTCAACCAGCGCTGTAAGTGCCTTAGGTATGTACATTGTACCAGTGTCATCACGGCTCGTTGTGCAGGAGTTCAGTCCTAGTGAGGGAAGACCAGGCTGGCGAGACATGGCGGACCGTGCGTGGTTGCTGCATGACGCTGGCTGTGTGGGCGCAAGCGGCGACTGGCGTTTGGGTTTTTGGTGTGTTTTGTGGCTCTCGATCCAGGTCGTGTGGTCTCCCAATGTAAATGTAAAAAACGCAAAATTCGTTGGGTTTACCAAAACACTTGTATGATTTATTCAGGTACACAATTCACTTACGTTGCTAGGTTGGGTAGCGTAGGGGGCAGCTTCTATCGGAGTACTCGGTCAGCCTAAAGGGCTGGCGCTATTCGTACTGTTCGTGCGGCACCACAGTAACGCCTCCCCCGTCGGGACACGACGCCCTCCTTTTGCATCTCGCTGGTACGCTTTTTATATGAATCCCCTCAAGAACAGTTTATACTCACAGTTCAAACTGGTCAGGGTTCATAAAATAAAGGCGAGGCCAGCGATATGCAATTGCAGCACGTAGAGTGGTTTCCGAAATGTTAAATAAATAATATGAAAAATGTATAGAAATTTGGAAAAAATGATGAATATCTGGGGAAATATGACATTTCCCCCGCGCCTGTAAAAGCTAGCCCCTAGCTTTAAAAATTTACACATCACACGTTTACAAAATACAAATAAACAAAATACAAATATAACATAAACAAAATATACAATAAACAAATACAATATAAACAAACGATTTGGAGCTCGCAGGCTCAGTACATTCAGATGAAATGAAGAATGGTAAAAGTAGATTAAAAATGAAGAATAAAAATGGTTACTGTCCTGGTAGTCTGGTTCACATTAATTTATACATTTTCTTTACAAAGTTCTATTATTAGGAAGTTCCAACACGTTACTGATCGAATAGCCTACACACCGACAAAACCCGACACATCTTAGGCGCCACACGTTGAGGCAGGTCGTCATGTGTTTCTTGTTCAGATGCAGCAGTCATGGTTCCTGTGTCCTGGGGGTGGGATCGGCTAGTTGTGTTGCCGACTCCCAGTGCAGCAGGGGTCTCCCTCCTCCGAAGAGTGCGGCCATCCGGACTTTGGGTGGACTGAGCCGTGAGTGACGGGAACTTTGCTGGGCTGATCCTGAGACTAGTTGTGGTCAACCAGCGCTGTAAGTTCCTTAGGTATGTACATTGTACCAGTGTCATCACGGCTCGTTGTGCAGGAGTTCAGTCCTAGTGAGGGAAGACCAGGCTGGCGAGACATGGTGGACCGTGCGTGGCTGATGCATGACGCTGGCTGTGTGGACGCAAGCGGCGACTGGCCTTTGGGTTTTTGGTGTGTTTGTGGCTCTCGATCCAGGTCGTGTGGTCTCCCAATGGTACATGAAAAACAGAAAAAGACTACCGGCAGTTAAAAGGAAAAAAACAGTTTATAACTAATGAATAATAATGAAAAGATACATAATATTATGATGTTTCGGTAGAAGTAGACAGACTAAGAACATTCACCCGGTTTTAACATAAGACTTCTCTAAGTATTACTCTTTTGGAGACAGTGAGACATAGGTATCTAATTCATCAGGGAAAAACAAAATTATATACATTTATCTAACAATTTGAAACCCAAATATAGCGTAATCACGATTGGTAAAATTTACCATATTTACCATCCTATTTATTCATTAATAAAGTCACATAAACTTCGAATACGACTTGCATATAACTCTTAATATTTCACATAAGTCACATAAACTTCAAATACTACTTGCATAAAACTCTTAATATTTCGCATAGGCAGACATTCAACCCTATATGAAGGTCATCTTCCATGTCTCCCTATACTCACAATATATGACTCTTAGTCATTTAAATAACGGTATACATACCACCATCGAGTAGGCGAACATTCAGCTCTATGCTCAGGGCCATCTTCCATGTTCCCCTACTCGGAAAACATATTATGACTTTTAGTCATAAATAAAATAAATAATCATAACACATAATACATATCACCATCAAATAGGCGGACATTCAACTCCGTGTTCAGAGTCTTCTTCCATGTCCCCCTATTTGGAAAACATATGACTTTCAGTCGTATAAGCAAATAAACACACAATTATAAAATGCATGTGGTAATCATTATTGTACGCTATATTTAAATTTACTGAATAATAATAATAATCGACTTAGAAGTAAAAAAGAAGTTGGATTTATAAAAAAAATTCTGACCCTGATTTATTTTTCAATGTCTCAGTCATAAAATATACCCTTGTTTTTGTTTAACTTATTTATATTAGACAACGTATATTACAATTTAATAAAACTACCTAGGTGAATGATATCTTTAATATTATATATCAATTGTTTACTTTTCTGCTGATTAAATAAAATAATGAACTGTCTACCTTTACCTTCGTGACTTATTTATAGTAATGAACTTGATCAAATTTATACGTGATGATATGTGTGTTTATTATAAACGCAAAAAATAAAAAAATAGTATTCTGTATGGTTTGTGCTAACTTAATCTAAAATTTACTATCGCAATAAAGGTAAACTATACCTACTTAAAATTATACATAAAAAACATTCAAACCAACAAACTTTGGGTATACCCTCTTTCATACTAACACACTGACACAACACAAAACACACATTTAAATACCAAACACCTAGTTATAAAAACAATTTTTAAAATTTTACAGAAAAAAAACTTTTCCAGAGAAAAGAAGAAGTCTTACCATCCTTTACGTACATAATGGTTGTATTCCCAAAATATTTTATCCAGTTGAGGTCGTTTTATATATTTTTAAAAAATTAAATAGATTATATTCTTGCTCATAATGTTGTAACGTCTCTTTTTAAAACAAAAACTGCATTTAGCCCTACATGACAAAAGTCCATGTATAATAGAATACATCTTTCTTTGATTTTCCAAAAGAGTACTAGCCCCATTTTTTTTTCACAGACGTCTTATGGAAAAAAACATTATTTTATTTTTTTCGAAGGTCGGTCCTGTAAAAATAAAAAATAGATTAGTCATTTAGAAAAAAAGTAAAAATGAGCATCTTCCTAAAAACAGGTATAAAGTTTTGTATTTGCTGCTACGGGACCTCGTTACCGGCAATGGCGGCTGCTCATTAAACATCAGAGGCGAAATATACATATGTACTGTTATTATATTAAGTATCAAACCTAAAAATGATAATAAAATATAAATATCTCTATGGTACCTTATAAAAATGGCGATAAAAGGGCAGTAAAAATATACCTACAAGATAATAATAAGAAAATATTTTAAAAAATGGAAACCTTTATATTTGAATGGCGCTTAGATATATGTAAATATATTTATAAAAACAACGATATTTGTATAACACCTTAATAATATTATAAAAATAGCATGTTCAACTTTAATTGATAACATAACAAGTACGCGAACCTTGTGTATTAAATTTCAAAATACACTTTAAGTTCACGAGCGATGACCTCAATGCCATCAAAACAAAATATTATATTTCATTGTCGCCAAATAAATTTAAAAATTTCCTTTTTAATCTCAGGGCCCTTAATTGTTGCTCGTTAGAAATAAAAAAAAAATTACCGGCGTTAGTGTATTTGGTAAACCCAGCGATATGCCGTTATTAACAACCCTCAACTTCTCTTGCCTTTTTCGTTCTCTTTGAATCTTGTTAAGCTTCCTACGGGCCATAAAAATTAAATAAAAGGGATAACAGGAATAAAAGGGTTGAGGGCAGTTTAGTGATTAACCCCAATATATAATAATTCTAGCCTCGCCAGCGTTAACGGGCACGAGGTGGGACTACTTCTATATTTAGCAGTCCATGTAATCTAGTCTCGCCAGCGTTAACGGGCACAAGACAGGAAAACAGTAGACGCTTTGAGGTGGGATTTATAGTAAACCCAGCCTCGCCAGCGTTAACGGGCACGAGGTGGGTTTTCCTATAGGTTCTGTTTGGATAATTTTAATCTCGCCAGCGTTAACGGGCACAAGATAAAATTATGTCAAACATATGAGGGATAAGAATGGGTAGGGAAATTATATAGACGTAAAAAGCACTGTAAAAATTCCCCTTAAAACCACTGTAAAATAAATACCCTTTAAAAACCCATGTAAAAAAAATACCCTGAAAAAAAAACACTGTAAAAATGCCCTTTAAAAAAAAATCACTGTAAAAAATAATTTGACAAAAGAAATGCACTATAACGCCCTGCAAAAAACACTTTAAAAATGCACTGAAAAACACTAAAATGACCTGAAAGAGATAGTAAAAAATTATAAAACACAAAAGGCCCTTGGCAAGTTAGGAAGAACTTACCAACGAGAAAGAACCAGGCACCTCCACCAAATGTCGCGCTAGGGGTCGTCAGGGTTGATAAAATAGGCTGCGGTTTACCAAAACACTTGTATGATTTATTCAGGTACACAATTCACTTACGTTGCTAGGTTGGTTAGCGTAGGGGGCAGCTTCTATCGGAGTACTCGGTCAGCCTAAAGGGCTGGCGCTATTCGTACTGTTCGTGCGGCACCACAGTGACGCCTCCCCCGTCGGGACACGACGCCCTCCTTTTGCATCTCGCTGGTACGCTTTTTATATGAATCCCCTCAAGAACAGTTTATACTCACAGTTCAAACTGGTAAGGGTTCATAAAATAAAGGCGAGGCCAGCGATATGCAATTGCAGCACGTAGAGTGGTTTCCGAAATGTTAAATAAATAATATGAAAAATGTATAGAAATTTGGAAAAAATGATGAATATCTGGGGAAATATGACAATATATATATATATATATATATATATATATATATATACATAAATAATATATACATATATATATATATATATATATATATATATATATATATATATATATATATATATATATATATATATATATATATATATATATATATATATATATATAACGACTGTTGATTTTCTTGGGGTAGCGGTCTCGGGACGAAGTAAAACTCTTTTTTCACAAACGCCAAGCTTTCGGAAATTTATTTTTTCCTTTTTCAAGGCTACAATAATGGAAATTATTACATGATAGCTTATATGTATGGTTTTCTTTTTATTAAAAAAACATAAAAAGAAAAACGGAATATGTTACATATAAAAAGGATCAGGAAGTTATGGTCAATTTCAATTTACTTACGTGCAAATTGAGTAATACTCTGGTGATATGTTTGTTTAATAAGTAAGGCATCATTAGTTACATTTTTAGTTAAATTTTTAGCTTAATTTCTTAAAAGTATTAAAAATTAAAAGAGCAAGGGAAAACATTTGTCAACCTGACAACATATTTGCATATACTGCTGGCTCTTATTACCCCAAGAAAATCAACAGTCGTTCTATTCAACTGTCGGTCAAGACTACCCTTCCCAGTATATATATATATATATATATATATATATATATATATATATATATATATATATATATATATATATATATATATATAGACAGTGACCGGCAAAAAGTTCGCAACATATGGGAAAAATTTTTATTAGGTGAGTATTGGAAAAACTTTTCCGGGGGATCGGTTCTGCATGTCCGATAACCTAAAAATCGATTTTGACATACGTCACGTGACCACTGGTATAGCGTCAAATTAAAAAAAAAATTGTTAATTTACAAAAAGTGAGGTTAGTTAACGAGATATCAAAAAAAGTTATTTGAAAAAATTGCTTAGAATTAAATTCTAGGTCCTTGTGCAAAATTTTAAGATTTTATTTAAAAAAATTGGAAAACTCAATTTTTTTTAAATATTTTTTTATCGATTTACAAATTTCCAGTTTTTTTCGTTTAGATAGCTTGGCTAATGTAAAGCCCATGTATCTGGATGAAAATAAACGAATGTAGTAGTTTTTTCTACAATTGACAGGACAAAATTAAAAAAAACAGGGTTTCGCCGGACGCTAGCTGTTGCAATGATTTGTATCTAGCAGCAGTGTCAAAATTTTAGAGACATTTCAATGAGATTACATTGAGAAAACCTTAATCGTCTTAAATATATCTGAAGTTCGACTTTTTGTAAAGTTAAGGGGATTAAAATAGATAATAAACAAAAAATTACCTGTTTATTTAATCGAAATTTTATAAACGAAAACCAATGTAAGAAAAACTTAAAAGTAGTCAAATTCTGTACTAACAACACAAAAAATCATTGTTTTTCCTTGGGTGCACAAAATTTAAAACTCAGTATGACCACCATTTCTCTCCATACATACTGTTGTTCTCGAGCGCAACTCTCGATTAACATTTCGGAGCATTTTACGATTTATTTGCAATACACAATTTATAATGACATTCTCTAAATTTTGTATATTCCTAAAGGGTCGATGTTTGTACACAGGGTTCTTTAGGTATCCCCACATAAAAAAATCTAACGGAGTCAGATCTACAATTCTACAATTGACAGGACAAAATCGAAAAAATAGGTGTTCGCCGGACGCTCGCTGTTGCAATGGTTTGAATCTAATGAAATGACTGTATCAAGTTTTTATTAAGATTTTTCGCACATAAATTTAACAACCAGGTCTATTTAGTTGTACTTAAAACTACCAAAGCAGGCTCTGAAATTAAAACAACCAAATAATCTAGTAGGTTAAAAACAACAGAAAAATGTCAAACAAATTATAATTTGTTTGATTTCAACCTATGTCATTGGTTTATGTCTCGCATCTTACTAAGTTTGATATTTTACATAAGTTTATTAATATTTTATTCCTTAAAATGGCACCCACACTACTTCTTCAGGAAAAGATAGAAATTATTTTAATTTCTGGAGATAATTACAAAAGCCATAGAGAAACAGCAGCAATTTTTAATGAGAGGCACCCTGATAAATCCCTCCATTATTCCACAGTATCTCGTCCAGTCAATAAATTTAAAGAAACGGGATCGGTAGAAAATCAGTATAAAGTTTCCCATGAAAAACCGGTAACAGGTGACGAAGGTTCTCTGGATGTGTGTTTGTCGATCACAGAAACACCCCAATTAGCAGTTAGTCAAATATCGGAGATCACTAACATTCACGAAAGATCTGTGCGGAGGATATTAAAAAGAAACAAATTTCATCCGTACAAACCTAAATTTGTACAAGTATTAAAAGATAGGGATTATGACGCCCGCTTCGATTTTTGTGCCTGGTTCCAGGGTATGATTGAGGAAGATTTTAATTTCCCAAAGAACGTTCTTTTCTCGGATGAAGCTACATTTACCTCTAACGGAACCGTCAGTTCACACAACTGTAGATGGTGGGCCACCGAAAACCCAGACTTTGTAATTCAGAGTAAAGACCAATATAGTTTTAAGGTTAATGTGTGGTGCGGAATTTTCAACCTCAGAATAGTGGGACCTTTTTTCTTTAGAGACAATTTAAATTCAGAACGATATTTAGAATTTCTACAAACTGAGATATCTGACTTTTTAGACAATTTGTCATTAGCCGAAAGAAGAAATTTATACTTTCAACAAGACGGAGCTAGCATTCATTCCACAAATGAGGTGAAGAGATGGCTGGATCAAGAATTTGGAAACCAGTGGATAGGACGGTTTTCTGAAAATCCGTGGCCTGCGAGATCACCAGATCTGACTCCGTTAGATTTCTTTATGTGGGGATACCTAAAGAACTCTGTGTACAAACATCGACCCTTTAGGAATATACAAAATTTAGAGAATGTCATTAGAAATTGTGTATTGCAAATAAATCGTAAAATGCTCCGAAATGTTAATCGAGAGTTGCGCTCGAGAACAATAGTATGTATGGAGAGAAATGGTGGTCATACTGAGTTTTAAATTTTGTGCACCCAAGGAAAAACAATGATTTTTTATGTTGTTAGTACAGAATTTGACTACTTTTAAGTTTTTCTTACATTGGTTTTCGTTTATGAAATTTCGATTAAATAAACAGGTAATTTTTTGTTTATTATCTATTTTACTCCCCTTAACTTTACAAAAAGTCGAACTTCAGATATATTTAAGACGATTAAGGTTTTCTCAATGTAATCTCATTGAAATGTCTCTAAAATTTTGACACTGCTGCTAGATACAAATCATTGCAACAGCTAGCGTCCGGCGAAACCCTGTTTTTTTAAATTTTGTCCTGTCAATTGTAGAAAAAACTACTACATTCGTTTATTTTCATCCAGATACATGGGCTTTACATTAGCCAAGCTATCTAAACGAAAAAAACTGAAAATTTGTAAATCGATAAAAAAATATTTAAAAAAAATTGAGTTTTCCAATTTTTTTAAATAAAATCTTAAAATTTTGCACAAGGACCTAGAATTTAATTCTAAGCAATTTTTTCAAATAACTTTTTTTGATATCTCGTCAACTAACCTCACTTTTTGTAAATTAACAATTTTTTTTTAATTTGACGCTATACCAGTGGTCACGTGACGTATGTCAAAATCGATTTTTAGGTTATCGGACATGCAGAACCGATCCCCCGGAAAAGTTTTTCCAATACTCACCTAATAAAAATTTTTCCCATATGTTGCGAACTTTTTGCCGGTCACTGTATATATATATATATATATATATATATATATATATATATATATATATATATATATATATATATATTAATAGACGGTATGTTGATACCTCCGAAATAGAGCTTAGTTTATTCCGTGTAGAAGCGTTTGCCCGTACGCGAATGAATCCGCCCAAATTTGTGGACCCAAAAATTTTAAATTTGAGGGATGCTTTACTTTTATAACGTAATCACACCTGGGGAAGGAGCTTGTCGACATTTAATTTCTAAGGATCTGCCAGTTGGGGTAGAGGGGTAAAATAATTATTACATTTTATTCTCAATAAGACACTAATTTGTAATTTTAAAAATGTATGCAATTTTGATATTTTATCAATTCCGAAAGGGGTCAAATGGGGGGTGGTTACTCTGATGTTGTTACTTTAATAGATATTATTGTTAATTTGCTTACAAATATGATTTTATTTGTTGTACCTATAACGAAAATAAATTCGGTCAAGTCCAAGTTATAATTGTGTGTGTAACTATTATTGTGATAAAACAATATTAAAAATATGCTGCAACTGTTGATAATTATTTATAAAAGTTTTAGAAAATAATTACTTGCATTACTATAAATTTGGAAGTTAAGTTATTAAGAACAGCTCTCGGTGCGCGAAGTTCAAATTGGTACTGGACTATAAATCATTGTCCGCAATATATGGCGTACTTCAAAATTTTGTTTTTTTTATAAGATTTATAATATTATATGAGTATCACAATGATATATACTGAATTTCTGGTAAAAACAGAATACTCAACTCAACTTTGTTTAAGTTTGAATTAATTTTAATCGTTATTTCGAAAAATTCTAATCTGATACAACACATATGTGCATTAAATTTGTCCTTTTCTGTAGAGAAACTAATTCACAATTTTTTACGTAAAGTTAATAGAAAGGGGGGAAAGGGCGGTCCTTTTAAACCTCTGGGAAGGAAGAACGCTTGAGGGGGAAATCTTTTTGGTATAATCCTAAGACGCTATTTCATGATATAAAATTTCTTCCCGGAGTTTTTTCCATCACAAAACACTTGGTATCTGGCCTATATTGAGCATGAACTTAACATAATATTAACTTTTCCCAAATTATTTATAAATTTGCTGCAGATAAACTTCGGAAAGTATTAGTTTTGTTTCCACAGAAATCACAAACCCGTGATATGGCATGTTTGATGAACTCAGATTTTCCAACCTCAAATATGTGAAAAAATTACGATTACGGTATTCTCTTCATGAAATAAAGATTGACCTGCACCCTGTGATCATTGTTTTTAACCTATTTTAACATTCAATTTGTGTATTTAAATTTAAATATAATAAACAGGAACAACTTTATGGCTGACCGGTTTAAGTTGACTGTCAAGGGTTTAAATTGGCATATTAGGAATACGACAAGTTTTGTATTATTAATTTACTTCTGTTGTTTTTTTACAAGTTTAAAAAGGGAAATTTTGGTATTATAAAAGTCATTTAGAACCCAATCAAACCCAATCAAAACAGATCGCGAAGATTATAAAATAACAGCGGGTTGTGGAAAGAAAATGAACTAATTGATGAAACTAAACTTGTTAAATTTAATACTGTTTAGTACTGTTATATTGCTAAACTGTGTGTTGATACCTCCGAAATAGAGACTCAACGTACGTTGTCACCCCATATACAGCGTCGATACCTCCGGCTTCGGAGGTATCGCACTTCGATTAAAATTTCGGCCCGGTCCGGAAAAAAGTCGTGTCCCATCGGGAAAAAGTCAGATTTTGATATCACAAAGACAGATGACACATGACATAGAGTGTATTATCAGAGAAAAATAAGATGGTTTTTCTCTGGTATTATTTTGTATTCCTTGTAAATCGAAGTTGGTTGGTATGGTAAAATGGAAAAATTAAAGCGAATAGGCAAAACGAATGGAAGAATTACACAAACTTCGAAGAAAATATACTTGGTAACATATATTTCTATGGTAAGTAGTTTTTCACGTAACTACAGATTCAGAGATTTGATTTTAACATTACATTTTTTGCAAGGAAACCATCATTTTATTTTTATCATATTTATGCAAATATATACCACACACCACGTGTTTTCACTATTTAGAATAAAATATCTATGAACAAGTTATTTTCCTGGGTTGCAAAGCATAGTTGTTCTATTAAGATTGCTAAGTATAAAGTTTTTTCATTTTATTATCTGCTCCATTTTCTTTTGTGACAGGTTACAGATAATTCACCAAAAAAACCTAGAAGATGTAATCTGAAGATTGGCTCAAAACAATACACCTTTTTTTGACGTTGATGCTGAAATATTTTTAAGTAGAAATTTGTTACTTTTACATAAATAAAATGTGTTCTGGGATTTTTAAAAATATTTTGAAATTTTTTACTTCTCACATACGAATACCAATTGCGGTAACAATAATTTCTTCTCAAAATATTGTAGAATGCGTAATATGTGTTGCCTAAGAAATTTAGGCAAGACATATTTAGAATGACCTTCGCCTAACAGTACAACGTTGCCGCTTTTCGGCGGTAACAGCGTGCTACGTTTGTCTACAATAATGTACATAAATACCAGAGGTATCAGGTTTTTCGGTCGCAAACGCCCTCTAGATGGTGATGGCAGTGGAAAATATGGCGATACGTTGACACCTCCGAAACCAGAGGTATCGACGCTATATATGAGGTGACAACGTATGTTGAGTCTCTATTTCGGAGGTATCAACATACCGTCTATTAATATATAGATATATATATATATATATATATATATATATATATATATATATATATATATATATATATATATTGTCACAACGGGGGTTGTTGCGACTGAGACTAAATGATAGTCTCTGGGATCGTATGGAGGGAATGAAGTTACAGCAGTTATAAAAATAAAATATATTAAAAGCAATTGTAAATAAACATAATAAATGAAGGTAAATACTTACTTAAATTTTGCGTAAATACATGGCGGAAAAGGCGGCTCTTCTCCCGACCAACGGGCACATGTCTTAACTCGACATCTTTTCCGGAACGACTGCCTATCATTTTGTCATTCAGCGATCAATGCCCGGAGTATTGCTAAGTCAGCATAACTTGGCTTCCTCCGTAAAGTTAAACAAAATCAAGCTGACCGCTAATGGGACTACCAAGTTCACTGAACGACAAACTGTCAAATCATCGTTAATATGTGAATGAATCTTTTAATAAAATGTTTTAAATAAACCAAACAAAAATCGATACAATAAATCAATGAGGAATTTTGACTCGTGACAATATATATATATATATATATATATATATATATATACGAGTATATATATATATATATATATATATATATATATATATATATATATATATATATATATATATATATATATCTATATATATATATATATATATATATATATATATATATATATATATATATATATATATATAAATAAAATATATATATACAAACTGAGAAATACAAAATTTCACTCGGATTGGTATTATACAGGGCGAGTTATAACTAAAAATATGAAAAATGGCCAAGAGTAAAGTACTCTTATTTTTTCAAATGGAACAAAAGCTTAGTAGCAAAAGTTGTTCAGAAATGAAACTAATATTATAATTTGAAATTAGAGCTTTCTAGTCAATATTTTTATCTTTGTCAATTTTTTTGAAATGTAATAGTACATTTTCCACCAATATCGTACTACAATGCATTATTAGGCTATACCTGGTAAATGTACATATTAAATGTTAGGAAACGTAGTTTCCAAGTATAATAAAAAACCGAAAAAAAACATAACAAAATTTATTAAATATTACCTACGCAAAATTGAAAAAATTAACAATTATGAAGATAAAACAAGTGGTAACTAACGACATCAAATTAGTTTCATTTCTGAACAACTTTTTCTACTAAGCTTTTGTTCCATTTGAAAAAATAAGAGTACTTTACTCTTGGCCATTTTTCAAATTTTTAGTTATAACTCACCCTGTATAATACCAATCCGAGTGAAATTTTGTATTTCTCAGTTTTGGGACAAGCGGGGCATGTTCCCAAAATGCCATTTTAAAATTCACAAATTTTTGACCCATTTGTCCTATCGTAACACCTATCCTGGGACACCCTGTATATATATATATATATATATATATATATAAACTGCTGGCCAATTCAAGCGGGACAAACTAAATTTTTGATAAAATTTAGAGTGGAATATTTTCGAAACGAAAAAAGATTTTGATTTAACTTTTTCAGTATGTAATTGAATAGTTCTTCTAGTTTTTATACTTCAAGGCACTATTGCTAGCAGTCGCTGCAACTCTATTTTACAGGGTGTTAAGTGAAACCC
This sequence comes from Philopedon plagiatum, assembly GCA_963971165.1. NCBI lineage: Eukaryota > Metazoa > Arthropoda > Insecta > Coleoptera > Curculionidae > Philopedon > Philopedon plagiatum. Next base: position 85,310,094 of record OZ020189.1, read on the forward strand.
TGACTTTTTTGGAAAAGTTTTCCAGTTCCGAGAATCTAGGAAGAATTTTTTTTGAATTTTCTTTTCATACTAAAATGATCCATGGTCAAATACAAAAAAACAATTTCTCCGGATTTTCTCTATTTTCATTTGTTTTCCGTATACAGGGGTTAGTCGAAATTATCGACTTCTTCTTACAAAGGAACCCCTAATTTGGCCGTTTATTCACAAAAAGCGAAAGACCAAGTAAATTTGGAGTTTGAAGTAGTCCAGCTAACAAAATTAATACAAATTTTTGTACAGGGTGTAGCAAGTTTGGATCACGGGCTAGTAAATTATTATTTTTTAATTTCTACTACTTTTTCCTAAGTTAACTATTAATTATCACGTGCTACGTTAAAGGGTTAAAATTTGTTAGGTCCGATAACAGTACTGGATAGAAAGATCCTTTTTGCCCAAACGGGTTTTTCATTTTTTGTCTAGTCCCATTTTTAGTGATTAAACGGCTCGCATTTTGAACCTAACTTTTTGCAATTGCATCCATGAACGATTGAAGTGAGAGTGCTTTTTTGGTGGTACATAATGAATGTTTTATCCAACCAAAAAACATGTAGTGGCCAAACAGCTAATGATGCTTATTCGAAGAATTTTTTAGCATTATACAGGGTTGCAAAAAATATACCACCTATACTTTGCAGGTGGATTTCTGTTAATTTAGCGGCGTTTCTATTTCTTAGTCAAAAGATCTAGTAGGCCAAAAAATAAAACATTTTCTTTGCTATTGACAGTTACCAAGGCAACAAAGTATTCTTCTTTGAATTGGTGCGTTATTATCCTTTATAATGGCTCGATTAAGTGCAAAAGAACAAGCTAATTGTTTGCGTTTACTACAAGATGGGGTAAAAATTAGTATTATTGCGGATATGTACGGGGTTGGGCGAAGTACAATATCTCGACTGCGTCAACGCTTCCACGAAACGGGAAGTGCAAACTATCGTTATGGGGGAGGTCGCCAAAAGAAAGTCGGCATTGCAGATGAAAGATGGTTGGTTAGAGAGGCTCGTCGAAGGCGAAAAATTTCATCAGAGAAAATTAACCAGGAGTTCAGAGCAAGAACACACATTCGTGTGAGCAATAGGACCATTAGAAGAACTTTAAACAATAATAACTTAAGGTGAGTTACTTCAAATGAGATCTTATTTTTTGTACCAATATTTTTAGTGTTTCATTTTAGTAAGTCGGCTATTATAATATCGACGTCAGCTGAGGCGTGAATCTTGGATTTTGCGCACCGATATTATAAATGTAAACTTGAACTAAGTTGTTCATAAATTAAAGTTTTGATAGGCGACCCTAAGCACATTATTTGTGCTTGCAGCGTAATGTTCCTTAGTTCTTCCCTAGAACTAACGTTATGAAAATTGACCTAATTTTGCATTTTAGTATAATAAAAGCTACTGTTGGCTTATTTATTGGTTCATTCCCTACACCTATACTACAGATTTTTAAGCCAAAATTTTAATTTTAGAGCTCGGCGACGTGCTAAATGTGTGCGACTTCTACCACAGCATAGGCGAAGACGTCTCCAGTGGGCATATGAACATCGCAATTGGCCATTAGATAACTGGGAAAACTGCATGTTTGTAGACGAGTCAAGATTTAATTTAATTCACTCGGACGGCAGAATATTAGTTTGGCGTGAACGTGGCGAACGGTATATGGAGGAGAATATGGCTCCTCAGGAACCTTTTGGTGGTGGAGGCGTTACTGTTTGGGGTGGTGTAATGTTTAATGGCAAAACGGAACTTTTTTTAACATTGGAGCCCATTAACGGTCAGGTATATAGGGACGAAATTTTAAGCAATATCGTTCTACCATTTGCAAACAATTTTGGGAACGATTTTGTGCTAATTGACGATAACGCCAGACCTCATAGAGCACGCATTGTGCAAGAGTTTTTGGAAGCTAATAATATTACCAGGATGGTCTGGCCTGCAAAATCACCAGACATGAATATTATCGAACACGTCTGGTCTAAATTGAAATTATTGGTAAGTTCTAGGGAAGATCCTCCTCAGACTCTAGAACAACTTGCAGACGCCATTGTTCAGGAGTGGGAAAATATTCAGCAAGAATTTGTCAATAATTTGGTAATAAGCATGCCTCGAAGATGCCAAGAGATAATAAATGTAAGGGGAGGTCCTACTAGGTATTAAGATTTGTTTTGTTTTCGTTAGTTGCAAGTTTTTATAATACCTTCAAGTAAAAAAAATGTTCTATAATTTAAAACGTTTTCTGTTTACCTATAAAAGTAACAACCAAAATTTACATTTTGGATCTCCTAAAGTAATGCCGGGAAAAATAACTACTAAATTTGAAAATTACGTATCTTTTCGAGTACTTTCAAAAGTAATTAAATCTTCTGAAATTTCTATACCTTCTAAAAACTACGCTATACAGAATTTTATAACTTGTTTAGTTGAATTCACTATCCATCTCCAATTTTTGACGAGAAAAATGTACTCCGTGACTATTAATTTAAGACACTTCTTATTAATTAAAATTTCTCAATGCCATGTACTGACTTTTTAGAGCAGTGGTAAAATATTTTTCTTTTATAATGAATAATCGAAGTTTACGAAAATCCAAAGATATCGAGAAACACGTGGCTTCTATTATAAGTAGTAACTTCTGCACAATCCTGTATAATGTGAAAAAGTTCCGAATGAATATTATTCTTTTTATCTGTATCGTTACTAGATTTTATTAATAATAAGTAGGACATTTTCTTTAATAATTATTAATATAGCAAAAAGGAACTTTATGAATACCTAAAGGACTCTAAAATCACATGATTTTCATATAAAATGTAGGTGATATGTTTTGGGCAAACGCGGACAAAAGCAGCGAATAAGCATCTTTAGCTCTATGGCCACGACACTTTTTTATTGGTTGGTTAAACCAATAAACGATGTCCACTTCAATAGTTCATGAATGCAATCGCAAAAAGTTAAGTTTTAAACGCAAGCCATTTGTATCACTAAAAATGGGACCAGACAAAAAAATTCAAAAACAGTTTCGGCAAAAAGTTCCAAGAAAATTGGGACTATATTCAATTAATTTGAAAATCACATGACTTCCATATAAAGTATAGGTGGTATATTTTTTGCAACCCTGTATAATGCTAAAAAATTCTTCGAATAAGCATCATTAGCTGTTTGGCCACTACATGTTTTTTGGTTGGATAAAACATTCATTATGTACCACCAAAAAAGCACTCTCACTTCAATCGTTCATGGATGCAATTGCAAAAAGTTAGGTTCAAAATGCGAGCCGTTTAATCACTAAAAATGGGACTAGACAAAAAATGAAAAACCCGTTTGGGCAAAAAGGATCTTTCTATCCAGTACTGTTATCGGACCTAACAAATTTTAACCCTTTAACGTAGCACGTGATAATTAATAGTTAACTTAGGAAAAAGTAGTAGAAATTAAAAAATAATAATTTACTAGCCCGTGATCCAAACTTGCTACACCCTGTACAAAAATTTGTATTAATTTTGTTAGCTGGACTACTTCAAACTCCAAATTTACTTGGTCTTTCGCTTTTTGTGAATAAACGGCCAAATTAGGGGTTCCTTTGTAAGAAGAAGTCGATAATTTCGACTAACCCCTGTATACGGAAAACAAATGAAAATAGAGAAAATCCGGAGAAATTGTTTTTTTGTATTTGACCATGGATCATTTTAGTATAAAAAGAAAATTCAAAAAAAATTCTTCCTAGATTCTCGGAACTGGAAAACTTTTCCAAAAAAGTCAGGGTTTCACTTAACACCCTGTAAAATAGAGTTGCAGCGACTGCTAGCAATAGTGCCTTAAAGTATAAAAACTAGAAGAACTATTCAATTACATACTGAAAAAGTTAAATCAAAATTTTTTTTCGTTTCGAAAATATTCCACTCTAAATTTTATCAAAAATTTAGTTTGTCCCGCTTGAATTGGCCAGCAGTTATATATATATATATATATATATATATATATATATATATATATATATATATATATATATATATATATATATATTAATAGACGGTATGTTGATACCTCCGAAATAGAGACTCAACATACGTTGTCACCTCATATATAACGTCGATACCTCTGGTTTCGGAGGTGTCAACGTATCGCCATATTTTCCACTGCCATCATCATCTAGAGGGCGTTTGCGACCGAAAAACCTGACACCACTGGTATATATGTACATTATTGTAGACAAACGTAGCACGCTGTTACCTCCGAAAAGCGGCAATGTTGTACTGTTAGGCGAAGGTCATTCTAAATATGTCTTGCCTAAATTTCTTAGGCAACACATATTACGCATTCTACAATATTTTGAGAAGAAATTATTGTTACCGCAATTGGTATTCGTATGTGAGAAGTAAAAAATTTCAAAATATTTTTAAAAATCCCAGAACACATTTTATTTATGTAAAAGTAACAAATTTCTACTTAAAAATATTTCAGCATCAACGTCAAAAAAAGGTGTATTGTTTTGAGCCAATCTTCAGATTACATCTTCTAGGTTTTTTTGGCGAATTATCTGTAACCTATCACAAAAGAAAATGGAGCAGATAATAAAATGAAAAAACATTATACTTAGCAATCTTAATAAAACAACTATGCTTTGCAACCCAGAAAAATAACTTGTTCATAGATATTTTATTCTAAATAGTGAAAACACGTGGTGTGTGGTGTACATTTGCATAAATATGATAAAAATTAAATGATGGTGTCCTTGCAAAAAATGTAATGTTAAAATCAAATCTCTGAATCTGTAGTTACGTGAAAAACTACTTACCATAGAAATATCTGTTACCAAGTATATTTTCTTCGAAGTTTGTGTAATTTTTCCATTCGTTTTGCCTATTCACTTTAATTTTTCCATTTTACCATACCAACCAACTTCGATTTACAAGGAATACAAAATAATACCAGAGAAAAACCATCTTATTTTTCTCTGATAATACACTCTATGTCATGTGTCATCTGTCTCTGTGATATCAAAATCTGACTTTTTCCCGATGGGACACGACTTTTTTCCGGACCGGGCCGAAATTTAAATCGAAGTGCGATACCTCCGAAGCCGGAGGTATCGACGCTATATATGGGGTGACAACGTACGTTGAGTCTCTATTTCGGAGGTATCAACATACAGTTTAGCAATATAACAGTACTAAACAGTATTAAATTTAACACGTTTAGTTTCATCAATTAGTTCATTTTCTTTCCACAACCCGCTGTTATTTTATAATCTTCGCGATCTGTTTTGATTGGGTTTGATTGGGTTCTAAATGATTTTTATAATACCAAACTTTCCCTTTTTAAACTTGTAAAAAAACAACAGAAGTAAATTAATAATACAAAACTTGTCGTGTTCCTAATTTGCCAATTTAAACCCTTGACAGTCAACTTAAACCGGTCAGCCATAAAGTTGTTCCTGTTTATTATATTTAAATTTAAATACACAAATTGATGTTAAAATAGGTTAAAAACAATGATCACAGGGTGCAGGTCAATCTTTATTTCATGAAGAGAATACCGTAATCGTAATTTTTTCACATATTTGAGGTTGGAAAATCTGAGTTCATCAAACATGCCATATCACGGGTTTGTGATTTCTGTGGAAACAAAACTAATACTTTCCGAAGTTTATCTGCAGCAAATTTATCAATAATTTGGGAAAAGTTAATATTATGTTAAGTTCATGCTCAATATAGGCCAGATACCAAGTGTTTTGTGATGGAAAAAACTCCGGGAAGAAATTTTATATCATGAAATAGCGTCTTAGGATTATACCAAAAAGATTTCCCCCTCAAGCGTTCTTCCTTCCCAGAGGTTTAAAAGGACCGCCCTTTCCCCCCTTTCTATTAACTTTACGTAAAAAATTGTGAATTAGTTTCTCTACAGAAAAGGACAAATTTAATGCACATATGTGTTGTATCAGATTAGAATTTTTCGAAATAACGATTAAAATTAATTCAAACTTAAACAAAGTTGAGTTGAGTATTCTGTTTTTACCAGAAATTCAGTATATATCATTGTGATACTCATATAATGTTATAAATCTTATAAAAAAAACAAAATTTTGAAGTACGCCATATATTGCGGACAATGATTTATAGTCCAGTACCAATTTGAACTTCGCGCACCGAGAGCTGTTCTTAATAACTTAACTTCCAAATTTATAATAATGCAAGTAATTATTTTCTAAAACTTTTATAAATAATTATCAACAGTTGCAGCATATTTTTAATATTGTTTTATCACAATAATAGTTACACACACAATTATAACTTGAACTTGACCGAATTTATTTTCGTTATAGGTACAACAAATAAAATCATATTTGTAAGCAAATTAACAATAATATCTATTAAAGTAACAACATCAGAGTAACCACCCCCATTTGACCCTTTTCGGAATTGATAAAATATCAAAATTGCATACATTTTTAAAATTACAAATTAGTGTCTTATTGAGAATAAAATGTAATAATTATTTTACCCCTCTACCCCAACTAGCAGATCCTTAGAAATTAAATGTCGACAAGCTCCTTCCCCAGGTGTGATTACGTTATAAAAGTAAAGCATCCCTTAAATTTAAAATTTTTGGGTCCACAAATTTGGGCGGATTCATTCGCGTACGGGCAAACGCTTCTACACGGAATAAACTAAGCGAACCGAAAATCCCACCATCTTTTATATTTCACCAAGTCAGTTTAATCTAATAAAGCATATATACTTTCTTATATGCGCAGCATTTTGCTACCTCTGTAAACCAGGCAACACTGCTAGAGGTAACAAAGTTTAAGCAGTGTCACAAAGCTATATATATCACGGAGGCAATAACAATCTAAGTTTATCCGGTGATATATGAAAATTTTTAAAATTAAAAATCTTTTCCCGTCTCTTGATAGACCTGTTAAGGGGGTTCTCCTAAGCACATATAGGTAATTTTCTTGTTAAAAAATCAACTGGTTATGGTGGAGGCCAGGTCGCCCGGCCTGTGTACCGGAGGTAACAACTTAACAGGCATCAATATATATATATATATATATACATATATATTATATAATATACAGTGTGTCCCCGGATCGACGCATGAATAGGTAAAAAAGTCTGAAATTTTATGAGTTGAAACTTCAGCTTCTGGGCTTCAGCCCTGCTTGGATAAAAACTAATTTGTGTCATAATTTTAGTTTCAAAAAATCCAGTATGTCTTGGAAATTAACAAAAAACTTATTTTCTCCACTTTCCACAGTAGTAAAGTGCTTTTTCTTTAGGTGATACGAAAAAATGTTATTAAGAAAAGATGTTCAGAAAGAAAAACTGAGTGAGAACACAAAATTTTAGAATCCTATGCCTACTTTGATATTTTGCATTATTTTCATTCCACCCTCCCTGTTGCAGATTATAAAAAATTTCGTTAATAAAAGTTGTTTAAAATAATAAATTAAACACGATCGGTTTATTTTGATCCTTCTATTAGACATTTAGATAATGATAAGAAATGAGAACATAAAAATAAGAAAATACAAACATAAAGAAAAAAAATTATTTCAGTACTAACATCAACTGAAATATTCACTCATTCAATAAGTCCGCCGCCTTTATTTGCACATTCCTCAATTTTTCTTCGAAATGCAGTAAAAGCTGCTCTTATCTCCTCGGGGCGAATAGAATTTATCGCATCTCTAATGCGATTTTTCAATACTTCTACGTCATTTGGAAGCCTATTCAAATACACTATTTGTTGTATCCGACCCCAAAAATAAAAATCCATGATTGTTAGATCCGGAGATCTGGGCGGCCACAAAATGGGACCTGCATTGGCTATCCATTTTTCTTGAAAATGCTCATTCAGCCATTCACATACCCGAAATGTCGAGTGGGCAGGGCAACCGTCGTGTTGAAAATATGAAAAAGTCTAGGTTCGTATGGTAGTTCGTCAACAAACTGATTCAATATATTTAAATAAGTATGTTGATTAAGTGTTCCCTCAATAAAATATGGCCCAATTACACCACAATGATAGGAAATGGCACACCAAACATTAACTTTTTTAAAATACTGTCGCCTAGAATTTATTACATAATTTGGATTACTTTCAGACCAATATCGACAATTCTGTGATGAAGGTACACCGTTAGTTGTAAAAGTGGATTCATCTGAGAAAATAATATTTTTATGGAAATTTCGGTCCTCTAGAATTTTCTCACCTAAAGTTAGGCAAAATTCCAACCTTCGGGATGCATCCCCTTCTTCTAGCGTGTGACGAAATCTGACTTTATATGGTTTTACCTTCTTTGCTTCATAAATGCGTTGCAAATGTGATTTGCTAATGCGAGTCTCCTCGTACCGCTTTCTTAATGACACCTTGGCATTTTCGCGTAATGAATCCATTGCTAACACAGTACCTACATCATCTTCATCAAAGTTCTTTTTCTTTTTTCGTATATTATGTACAGTACCGGTAGTGACAAATTTTTTAACCAGTCTGGATACTGTAGATTGGACCAAAACTGTGTTCGGAAACTTCATATTAAATAGTCTGATAACCTCAGGAATAGATAATTCACCTATGCCATAACACTGAATTAAATAGATCCGTTCTGGTATAGTAAGCATAACTTTTTTGATAATTTACAGTGATATTTTCGAAATTTCGGATCAGTTTTAGAGCACAGAACGCACTACGACAATTATTAGAATGAACTATTTTTGACAACTGTCAAAACATTTTTTTTTTGTTCCATAGCATACTATTTGTTTTCAGAATAGTATTGAAACAAATTTAATCTTGATATTTTGAACGATGCGAATTGTTTTTATTTTCTTATTTTTATGTTCTCATTTTTTATAATTATCTAAATGTCTAATAGACAGATGAAGATAAACCGATCGTGTTTAAATTATTATTTTGAATAACTTTTCCTAACGAATTTTTTAAATATTTTTAGCAGGGAGGGAGGAATAAAAATAATGCAAAATATCAAAGTAGGCATAGGATTTTAAAATTTTGTATTTTTACTCAGTTTTTCTTTCTGAACATCTTTTCTTAATAACATTTTTTCGTATCTCCTAAAGAAAAAGAACTTTGCTAGTGGAAAAAATAAGTTTTTCATAAATTTCCAAGGCTTACTTGATTTTCCGAAACTAAAATTACGACACAAATTAGTTTCTATCCAAGCAGGGCTGAACTCCAGAAGATGAAGTTTCAACTCAAAAAATTTCTTACTTCTTCATCTATTCATGCGTCGATCTGGGGACACGTGTATATATATATATATATATATATATATATATATATATATATATATATATATATATATATATACAGTGACCGGCAAAAAGTTCGCAACATATGGGAAAAATTTTTATTAGGTGAGTATTGGAAAAACTTTTCCGGGGGATCGGTTCTGCATGTCCGATAACCTAAAAATCGATTTTGACATACGTCACGTGACCACTGGTATAGCGTCAAATGAAAAAAAAAATTGTTAATTTACAAAAAGTGAGGTTAGTTGACGAGATATCAAAAAAAGTTATTTGAAAAAATTGCTTAGAATTAAATTCTAGGTCCTTGTGCAAAATTTTAAGATTTTATTTAAAAAAATTGGAAAACTCAATTTTTTTTAAATATTTTTTTATCGATTTACAAATTTCCAGTTTTTTTCGTTTAGATAGCTTGGCTAATGTAAAGCCCATGTATCTGGATGAAAATAAACGAATGTAGTAGTTTTTTCTACAATTGACAGGACAAAATTAAAAAAAACAGGGTTTCGCCGGACGCTAGCTGTTGCAATGATTTGTATCTAGCAGCAGTGTCAAAATTTTAGAGACATTTCAATGAGATTACATTGAGAAAACCTTAATCGTCTTAAATATATCTGAAGTTCGACTTTTTGTAAAGTTAAGGGGAGTAAAATAGATAATAAACAAAAAATTACCTGTTTATTTAATCGAAATTTCATAAACGAAAACCAATGTAAGAAAAACTTAAAAGTAGTCAAATTCTGTACTAACAACATAAAAAATCATTGTTTTTCCTTGGGTGCACAAAATTTAAAACTCAGTATGACCACCATTTCTCTCCATACATACTATTGTTCTCGAGCGCAACTCTCGATTAACATTTCGGAGCATTTTACGATTTATTTGCAATACACAATTTCTAATGACATTCTCTAAATTTTGTATATTCCTAAAGGGTCGATATTTGTACACAGAGTTCTTTAGGTATCCCCACATAAAGAAATCTAACGGAGTCAGATCTGGTGATCTCGCAGGCCACGGATTTTCAGAAAACCGTCCTATCCACTGGTTTCCAAATTCTTGATCCAGCCATCTCTTCACCTCATTTGTGGAATGAATGCTAGCTCCGTCTTGTTGAAAGCATAAATTTCTTCTTTCGGCTAATGACAAATTGTCTAAAAAGTCAGATATCTCAGTTTGTAGAAATTCTAAATATCATTCTGAATTTAAATTGTCTCTAAAGAAAAAAGGTCCCACTATTCTGAGGTTGAAAATTCCGCACCACACATTAACCTTAAAACTATATTGGTCTTTACTCTGAATTACAAAGTCTGGGTTTTCGGTGGCCCACCATCTACAGTTTTGTGAACTGACGGTTCCGTTAGAGGTAAATGTAGCTTCATCCGAGAAAAGAACGTTCTTTGGGAAATTAAAATCTTCCTCAATCATACCCTGGAACCAGGCACAAAAATCGAAGCGGGCGTCATAATCCCTATCTTTTAATACTTGTACAAATTTAGGTTTGTACGGATGAAATTTGTTTCTTTTTAATATCCTCCGCACAGATCTTTCGTGAATGTTAGTGATCTCCGATATTTGACTAACTGCTAATTGGGGTGTTTCTGTGATCGACAAACACACATCCAGAGAACCTTCGTCACCTGTTACCGGTTTTTCATGGGAAACTTTATACTGATTTTCTACCGATCCCGTTTCTTTAAATTTATTGACTAGACGAGATACTGTGGAATAATGGAGGGATTTATCGGGGTGCCTCTCATTAAAAATTGCTGCTGTTTCTCTATGGCTTTTGTAATTATCTCCAGAAATTAAAATAATTTCTATCTTTTCCTGAAGAAGTAGTGTGGGTGCCATTTTAAGGAATAAAATATTAATAAACTTATGTAAAATATCAAACTTAGTAAGATGCGAGACATAAACCAATGACATAGGTTGAAATCAAACAAATTATAATTTGTTTGACATTTTTCTGTTGTTTTTAACCTACTAGATTATTTGGTTGTTTTAATTTCAGAGCCTGCTTTGGTAGTTTTAAGTACAACTAAATAGACCTGGTTGTTAAATTTATGTGCGAAAAATCTTAATAAAATCTTGATACAGTCATTTCATTAGATTCAAACCATTGCAACAGCGAGCGTCCGGCGAACACCTATTTTTTCGATTTTGTAGAATTGTAGATCTGACTCCGTTAGATTTTTTTATGTGGGGATACCTAAAGAACCCTGTGTACAAACATCGACCCTTTAGGAATATACAAAATTTAGAGAATGTCATTATAAATTGTGTATTGCAAATAAATCGTAAAATGCTCCGAAATGTTAATCGAGAGTTGCGCTCGAGAACAACAGTATGTATGGAGAGAAATGGTGGTCATACTGAGTTTTAAATTTTGTGCACCCAAGGAAAAACAATGATTTTTTGTGTTGTTAGTACAGAATTTGACTACTTTTAAGTTTTTCTTACATTGGTTTTCGTTTATAAAATTTCGATTAAATAAACAGGTAATTTTTTGTTTATTATCTATTTTACTCCCCTTAACTTTACAAAAAGTCGAACTTCAGATATATTTAAGACGATTAAGGTTTTCTCAATGTAATCTCATTGAAATGTCTCTAAAATTTTGACACTGCTGCTAGATACAAATCATTGCAACAGCTAGCGTCCGGCGAAACCCTGTTTTTTTTAATTTTGTCCTGTCAATTGTAGAAAAAACTACTACATTCGTTTATTTTCATCCAGATACATGGGCTTTACATTAGCCAAGCTATCTAAACGAAAAAAACTGGAAATTTGTAAATCGATAAAAAAATATTTAAAAAAAATTGAGTTTTCCAATTTTTTTAAATAAAATCTTAAAATTTTGCACAAGGACCTAGAATTTAATTCTAAGCAATTTTTTCAAATAACTTTTTTTGATATCTCGTCAACTAACCTCACTTTTTGTAAATTAACAATTTTTTTTTTAATTTGACGCTATACCAGTGGTCACGTGACGTATGTCAAAATCGATTTTTAGGTTATCGGACATGCAGAACCGATCCCCTGGGAAAGTTTTTCCGATACTCTCCTAATAAAAATTTTTCCCATATGTTGCGAACTTTTTACCGGTCACTGTATATATATTGATAGACGGTATGTTGATACCTCCGAAATAGAGACTCAATATACGTTGTCACCATATATAACGTCGATACCTCCGGTTTCTGAGGTATCAACGTATCGCCATATTTTCCACTGTCACCATCATCTAGAGGGCGTTTGCGACCGAAAAACAAAAATTTGTTCTGAGGTGCCAACGCTCACCGAGTCTCTGTTTCGTAACGCCGGTTAGTTCAAGCGTAGATCACGCGCGCTAGTGTCGCACGACGAAGAGACACGCCTAGTGCGTTGATACCTCTGGTATATATGTACATTATTGTAGACAAACGTAGCACGCTGTTACCTCCGAAAAGCG